>JAWJVD010000104.1:391251-418751 GCA_038048745.1 Coluber constrictor foxii | reverse complement strand
CCCAGCCAGCATGGTGGGACACTCCTGGCATAAGCTATGAGGAACAGGGTCTTCGTAAGACTCTGAGCCGGAGTTTTGAGTGCCAAACCCAAGGTTTCCAAAGAAACTTCCCTTGAATCATTATTATTTCAATTGTAGGGTTTGGAAATACGGCTAATCTTCCACTTACGATCACAATTCTTGGCGTTCTCCAATCTTTCACTACCAAACTAGGTAACATCATCAGTGTTACAAAGGAGTGGAGTTTATGGAGAGGAGGAGGAGGAAGAGGAGGAGGAAGAGGAGGAGAGGACTCTGTGGTCCTTGATGCTCTTTGAGCTTGGTAACTTTTTTTTTTTGCAAACATTTTATGACCCAACTAGGGAACATCATCAGTGCTAGGATATGCTAACACGAATGACGGTACATAATTTGGTAATGAAACATCTGCAACCAACAAACTCACAAAGCACCAAGGAACCGACACAGCCTAAGTTCCACTTTGGTTCTTGGATGACAAAAGGAAACTTCAATATATATATATATGTGGCTTTCTTAAAACTAATTCCTGGAGCAGAATATCATAGCCATGTTCCGATTTTCTTACCTCCCTTCAAAAAAAAAGCTTCTGCATTTACTGGCATTGGTTATTTAAGTTATTTTTCCTCCTGCTTCCTATCTCCCCTTTTCCCAAGACATCCTAATTTAAAAGTGGGCACTCCTTAATTCAACTGCCCGAAGCCAATACAATTAATGAAACCATCCCAAATCTACGTGTGTGTGTTTTTTTTTCCTTTTAAAAAAAAAACCCACAATTTTTAATGAAGACCCAGTAGGCTTTTTCAGGCTTGGCACAATGAATGTCAAAGCTTTTCAATGCGGCTTGAAGGTTTGGGAATGTATTTCTTAAGTGTGTATAAAGGAATTTTCAAAGAGCTGAGGGAATTGCAAAAGTCTTATTTTTTTTTCTCGCTCCTCCTCTCCTCCTCCTCCTCCTCCTCCTCCTCTTTCTCCTTCTCCTTCTCCTCCTCTTCTTCTCCTCCTCCTTCTTTTCTCCACCTGTTTCTCTTTCTCCTCCTCCTCTCCCTCCTCCTCCTCTCCTCCTTTTCTCCTCCTCCTCCTCTTTCTCCTCTTCCTCCTCTTCTCCTCCTCCTCCTCCTCCTCCTTTTCTCCTCCTCCTCCTCTTTCTCCTTCTCCTCCTCCTTCTCCTCCTCTTCCTCCTCCTCCTCTTCCTCCTCCTCCTCCTCTTTCTCCTCCTTCTCCTCCTCTTCTTCTCCTCCTCCTTCTTTTCTCCACCTGTTTCTCTTTCTCCTCCTCCTCTCCCTCCTCCTCCTCTCCTCCTTTTCTCCTCCTCTCCTCCTCTTTCTCCTCTTCCTCCTCCTCCTCCTCTTCTCCTCCTCCTCCTCTTTCTCCTTCTCCTCCTCCTTCTCCTTCTCCTTCTCTTCCTCCTCCTCCTCTTCCTCCTCCTCTTCCTTCTTTTCTCTCACCTCTTCCTCCTCTCTTCCTCTCCTCCTTCTCCTCCTTTTCTCCTCCTCTTGCCTCTTTCTCCTCCTCTTTCTCCTCCTCCTCCTCCTCCTCTCCTCCCCATCTAACACTGATGATGTTATTTAGCTGGTAATGAAATGTCTGTAAGAAAGCAGAGAGCACTAGGGACCTTACAGTCTTCCTCCTCCTCCTTCTCCCTCTGCCCCTTTCTCTCCCCCTCCCCCTCCTCCCCCTCCTCCTTTTTCCACTGGGTGATGGAGGGCTGACATTTGTACATATTTTCTGATATCCCCCCCCCACCACATTTCCTTCACCTGGGTGGCATTTGCCAGTTAATTAAAGCCTACACTGTTCATTTCTCAAAGGGTTACATTTTCCTGTATGCATCGTGCAGAAGAATTTCCTTGGGCTCAGAGCCAATTTGACGCTGTGGTCATTTACAACGGCAACCGAGGCCCCAAAATTTCGGTGGCTAAGCACGACGGTTGTTAAGTGAGTTTTGTCCCATTCTACAACACCTTCTTGCCACCCTTATTAAGCAAATCGCTCCAGGTGCTAAATGAGCAACGCGGCCCTTCAATGAATCTGGCTTCTCTTCTTGTCAGGAGATCCCAAAAGGGCATCACGCAACCTCGGGGACAGTGCAACCGTCATAAATCTGAGCCAGTGCCAAGCGTCCAGATTTCGACCATGTGACCACGGGAGAATGCTAAAACGGTCGTTAAGTGTGAAAAATGGTCACCGGTCCCTTTTTTCAGTGCCGTTCTAACTTCGAATGAATGGCTGTAAACCAGGGAGGCTTCAAAAATCTTAGCAAGGGATTCTCTGCCTGGTTGGTGGGTGGGCGTGGCCATGGTGGGCGTGGCCTAGTCAGCCTCCTGCACCACGGGGGGAGGGGGGGCGTTTTTGCCCTCCCCGGGCTCCGGAGGCTTTCCTCGAGCCTCCAGGAGGGCGAAAAGGGCCTCCCCAGGCACCAAAGGCCTTTTGGAGGCATTCCTGAACTTCCAGTAGCTCTGTTTTTCACCCTCCCTGAGCCTCTGTGTGCGCTCTGCACTTCCCTGCATCCAAAATGGGCAGTGTGGGACTCCTGGGAGGTGTGGGGCAGGATAGGCGGGGCCAGCCAGGAGTGAGATTTGGGGGGTTTCCAAACTGAGCCTGGTGGCTCAGCAGACTAATGCATTGTGATTAAGTCCAGCTGTCTGCAATGACTGTAAGTTCGAATCTCACCAGGCTCAGGGTTGACTCAGCCTTCCTTCCTTTCTAAGGTAGGTAAATTGAGGACCCAGTTTGTGGGGGCAATAAGCTGACTTTGTATAAATATACAAAAGTATGAAGGCTGTTGCTTAACGCATTGTAAGCCGCCCTGAGTCTCTGGAGAAGGGTGGCATATAAATCAAATTTAAAAAAAAAATTAGTTAGAGGTTCTCTGGAACTGTAAGTCAAGGCTGGACTACCTACCTACCCAGTTGTGACCTCCAAGGCCATCTCTACTTGGGATGTGTTTTTAGGAAAGTCGCCATTTTTCTGGATAGATTGCATCTTTCTTGAAGGACTTGTATTTGCCACATTGGAGAGTTTCTCCGGCGCTGGGAGAGTTTCTCTGGCGCAATTGGAAAAGGCTTCCTTCTAGAAATTTTCACAAAACCTGCAGTTTGCCAGGAAGGAACTGCTGTGAATCAATTCTCTGACCTAAATAACAATAATGGATTGGTGGATATGGCAGCAAGTACCTCGGGGCGGCAGAAGAGAAGAGAAAGAAGAGAAAGAGAAAAGACAACAAAATACAAATAGAACCAGAACGACTGTGGCAAAATGAGAGCAAAAATAATGCTCATAGTAGTAGGTGCATTAGGTGCACACAACTAGAGCACACCGAGTACTGTCGGCATTGACAAAACCCCATCCGTCAATTGCAAAAGGCAGCTTTGCAATTGACGGATGGGTTAACCGAAGAACGGTTACAGGAATTGGGTTATGGTTAGTCTAATGAAAAGAAGGACCAGGGGAGACAGGAGAGCAGTCTTCCGATATTTGAGGGGCTGCCACAGAGAGGAGGCGGTCAAACTATTTTCCAAAGCACCTGAAGACCAGACAAGAAACAATGGATGGAAACTAGCCAAGAAGAGAACCAACCTAGAACTAAACTCACCGTTTCCTGACCATGAGAACAATGGGTGGGATACAGCCGTTCGGATCAGTTCTGGTGAACCGAATACTAATTTTACATATGGTTCGCTGAAGTGGTAGTTGCCACGGACTGGTTGGCCCCACCTGCCCCTCCCCTCCCAGGAGTCTCCACGCAGCCTGCTTTGAATGCCAGAGGAGTGCAGGGCCTGTGCAGAGGCTCTGGGAGAGCAAAAAACGAGCCTGCGAGAAGTTCTGGGAGTCCAGAAATGGGCCCGTTTCTGGCATCCACAGCCCAGGGGAGGCCTCCACAGCCCGGGGGAGGCTGTTTTCAACCTCCCAGAGGCTCAAGAAAAGCCTCTGGAGCTTGGGGAGGGCAAAAACGCCCCTCCCACCACTATGGTGCAGGAAGCCAAGTAGGCCACGCCCACCATGGCCACGCCCACCCAGCAACCAGTTGCTAAAATTTTTGAATCCCACCCTTGGAAGGGGGCCCACTTTGTTCCAAAGGAAGGATTCTACTCCAGAGAAGGTAGATCATTTAATCAAAGGAATCCAGTGTGCATCAACCTTGCCAGATCAAAGCGGCTGGGAAGATACTATGGAACGTAAAGGAAGGAGTGGCAGAACCCTGGAGGCGGAGTTAAGAGAGGGATCAGCCTAGAATCCCTACGTAGCCACCAGTGAACTGAGTGCAACCTCCCTTGAATGCCATTGATTCTTATCTAACCTCAAGCAAATGCTGACTATTTTTTTATTTTATTTTTTATTTTATTGAAAAGACAGCGCCGTGTCAGGATAACAATGCAAATAAGGCAGAGCCAGAGATAAATCAATGGTAAATCTTAACATAAAAGGTAAAGATAAAGATTCCGTTCCCGACTCTAGGGGGCGGTGCTCATCTCTGTTTCAAAGCCAAAGAGCCAGCGCTGTCCGAAGACGTCTCCGTGGTCATATGGCCGGCTGACTCAACACCAAAGGCGCACGGAACGCTGTTATCTTCCCACCAAAGGTGGTTCCTATTTTTCTACTTGCATTTTTTACGCGCTTTCGAATTGCTAGGTTGGCAGAAGCTGGGACAAGTCACGGGAGCTCACCCTCTTACGTGGTGCTAGGGATTCGAACCGCTGAACTGCCGACCTTTCGATCGACAAGCTCAGCATCTTAGCCACTGAGCCACCACATCCCAATTTAAAATCTTAATATACAAGCTAATACCTACAACACTACTATGTTAAGAGTAATTACAGTATAATACAACTAAAAAAAAGAGAAAAGGAAAACACATCAACCTTAATTGCTACTTGGATTAGTTTATTTACAAGTTTAGTTTATTGCTTTGAAAACCCTACTATTCCACCAACCAGGCTGACAGAATAATGATTTTAAAGGGGTTTTTAAATGGTTTTTAGCTTGGGGTTTTAAAATACTGCCAATGGATTGAATTATTTTAATTGGGTTTTAATTTTTGGGCAATCACTGTTTTATTATGGCTGTACACTGCCCTGAGTCCTTCGGGGACAAGGGTGGTATAAAAATGCAAATAAATAAATAAATAAACAAACAAATAAATAAAATTTTTATTTGTATAGCATTCATAACTTCCCTCTCATTTCTACTTCTTGCCTCTATCCATTCATAAAAATTTATTCCATGCCCTATAATATTTCGAGTCTTCTTTATCTTTAATTTTTAAAGTTAATCTGATTAACTTTAAGCAAATGCTAATTATTAGTTGAGAAGAATTTAGAAATTTGATTGCTTGATCGATTGCAAAACAAACGGACAAACCAACAATTCAATCCTTGAATCATCTAATTTTTGGGGTACACCCACTTCAAATCACGAAGCCATCCGACGGCTGATTTTGGTTCATTTTTGTCAAATCCCAGAAAGCTAATCGAGGTTGCAACTATCCAGCACGTTTTTTGTGAATGCGGCCACCAGATGCATAAGTGACTTGAATATATTGTGTGAATGCAGTATGAGGCCCTTTACCTAAATGTTTGCAGGTATTTTTGGACTAAAATCTTAAAAGCTGAACAGCGGGCAACATACAGGTCTTATGCTTTTCAGGAGAGTCCATTAACCAGCAGGTGCCATTTGGACTGCTGTTCTTAATAAGTGTAATTTATATATGGCTGGCTATCCTTTTTAAGATGGTTTCTTTGTTCTTTGCAGTATAGGCGTACTAAATGAGGGTTAGCTTTTTCCCATGAAGAAAAGGACTCAGTTGCCATTGAGAGGCCTTGATAGAGTTGACTTGTGAATTTAAGAAAGACCTACCCGATGGGGATGGATCAGCCAAAAGGGTGTGTGGTGTCAGCAGTGGGATACTCTAAATGGCCTCACTTCCAAACCCTGGGCTCCTTCTAAGATCTGGAATTGATGCAAAGTCATGTTGTAAATTGCTCCAGGCATTTCAACTGTGTATGGTGAGTAAAAGTGAAAGAAAAGAAAGAAAAGAAAGAAAGAAGAAAGAAAGAAAGAAGAAAAGAAAGAAAGAAAGAGAGAGAGAGAGAGGGGGGGGGGAGGAAAGAAAGAAAGAAAGAAAGAAAGAAAGGGAAAGAAGGAAGGAAGGAAGGAAGGAAGGAAGGAAGGAAGGAAGGAAGGAAGGAAGGAGCACATGGCCTCTCCGGGCCTCCATTTTCGCTGGTAGAGGCTGTAATGGCCAAAAAATGGAATCCGGGTGGGCCTTGCGCCCCCCCTGAACTCTGCTTTTGATGGCAGAGGCACCGCGGCTGATCCCTTTCTGCTTCCAGGGTGGCCCTGCGGGCCAATTCTAAGCAACCTGTGGGCCAGATCTGGCCCCCAGGCCTTGAGTTGGACACCCTTGTCTTAGACCTAGATTGAGAACCCGGTTTCAAATAGAGTGAGCTGTTGGACCCATTCCTACAACCTTTGTCTCCAAACTAGGTTTGTTCATCCATTCCCTAAAACTCTCATTGGGATTGAAATTGTCAGTTTACTAAAGATGATGAAATTGGGAAAATTTCAGTCAGCAGCCTCTTCCTCCTGTCCACAAACCCCACTCCCTTCCAGTGCTGATTATGTTACCTAGATGGGTAATGAGACATCTGTAAGAAGCCAATCAGGCTCAGAGAGCACCAGTGCCCAGTGGTGGGTTGCTATTGGTTCGCTTCAGATCGGCAACAGGAAGCTCCGCCTATCCACCCGGACGTCTCTGCAAATGCGTAGAAGCGTTGTGCACATGTGTGAGCACACCCACGCCCATGAACAAACCGGTAGTGGCCGAAATTGAATCCCACTACTGCCTAGAACTCCACAGTCATTGTCATCCTCCTCCTCCTCCTCCTCCTCCTCCTCCTCCATCATCTCCATCACCAGCAAACTCCTTTCTAGCACTGATGACGGTACCTTAATGGGTCATGAGATGTCTGCAAGAATCACACACAGCCGACGAGACCACCGAAGGCCCCATATTTCTATTTATCTCAAAGGGACACCAAACTTTCCAGGCTTTTAGAAGACAGAGGAATGACCACACATTATTTCTCTCCCCCCCCCCCCCCCCCCGCTTTATTATCTATTAGAAAGATCAGAAGAGACAGCAGGAAAAGTCTCCAGAAAAGAGCTTGCAAAAATATTAAAAATGGAGAGATTCTCTTCTATATTTTGAGTCTCAGCTTTGATTTAGGTTTGAAGGCTTTTCATTAGCCTTTGGAAGGCAGCTCGGGGATGATTAATTTCAGCAAATTCTTCCCTCTCTTCTTTTTTTTTTCTTCTTCTTCTTCTTACATTAATGTGAATTTGAAAAGATCCCGGATCTGGCTGTCTTCATTTTGTTTTCTAAGCTAATAACCCAAAGCAGGGATCATCCCTTTTGCAGCTGACAAAAATCTGTCCTTAAACTAAGAGGTTTTGGGTTGGGATTTTTTTTTTGGCATGCTGATCTGCCTGCTGTTTCTTTCGGAGAAAATTCCATTTCCAAGGAGCAAAATAATATTAAGTGCTTTTAAAGCATGGCCCATTGGCTGCCTCGGCCAGCTGTTTTGCATCAATTCAGGCTTCAGATCTGGATGACACTCTTCAGCTCCCGTATCCAGGAGGTTGAGTCACTGTTGCTCGCCCAGGGCTGTGGAACATGGATGGAGCTTACAGTAGGTTTTAACTCTGGTCCTCTGCAGTTAGAAGATGGTAGGGCAGCCTTGACCTGATCAAGGCTGGATCTGGTTACGAGGGATAGCATCAAGATCATAGTAAGACCTTAGTAAGGCCACACCTAGAGTACTGCATCCAGTTTTGGTCACCCCACTATAAAAATGATGTGGAGACTCTGGAAAGAGTGCAGAGAAGAGCAACCAAGAGGATTAGGGGACTGAAGGCTAAAACATATGAAGAGCCTGGATAGCTCAGCAGACTAAAAGCATTGTGATTAGCACCAGCTGTCTGCAATTACTGTAAGTTTGAATCTCACCAGGCTCCAGGTTGACTCAGCCTTCCATCCTTTCTAAGGTAGGTCAATTGAGGACCCAGTTTGTGGGGGCAATAAGCTGACTTTGTATAAATATACAAAAGTATGAAGGCTATTGCTTGGCGCATTGTAAGCCGCCCTGAGTCTCTGGAGAAGGGCGGCATATAAATCAAACATTAAAAATTAAATTAAAAGAACGGTTGCAAGAACTGGGCCTGACTAGTCTAGTGAAGAGAAGGATCAGGGGAGACAGGAGAGCAGTGTCCCAATATTTAAGGGGCTGTTACAAAGGAGAGGCAGTCAATTTATTCTCCAAAGCCCCTGAGGGCAGGACAAGAAGCAATGGGTGGAAACTAATCAAGGAGAGAAGCAACTTAGAACTAGGAAGAAATTTCCTACACAGTTAGAACAATGAATCACTGGAATTGCTTGCCTCCAGAAGTTTTTTTTTTGGAAAAGTTTTTCAGTTTTATTTCTTATACACATAATATGAAATGTACATTTTCTTATACATAATTAATCCTACATATACATGTTGTTTTCCTTAAAGAAAGCATTAAAGTAAGGCATTTTAATTACATTCGGAGTTGCTCTTCTACCCATTCTTCCCTCATTTTGCAACAAAACTTCTTCTCCTCTTTCCCTTCCCTCCCTCTTCTCCTCTCCTACTTTCTCCTTCCTCCTCTCCTTCCTCATCCTACTTCCCCTTCCTTTCCCCCACTCTCTTCTTTTCCCCATCTCACCTTCTCTCCTACTCCTGTCCCCCACCCTTCCTTCCTCTTCTTTTCCCTTCCTTCCTTCCTTCCCTCCCTCCCTCCCTCCTTCCTTCCTTCCTTCCTTCCTTCCTTCCTTCCTTCCTTCCTGTGGTGCCCCAGTGGTGAGAATGCAGTACTGCAGGCTAACTCACTGCTCCTTCTAGGAGTTCGATTCTAAGTGGCTCAGTATTGACTCAGTCTTCCCTCCTTCCCAGGTCCATGAAATGAGGACCCAGATTCTTGGGGTGCAATATACTGACCGCTTAGAGAGGGTAAAGCACTGTGTAAAGCACTGTGCAGTGGTATAGAAGTCTAAGTGCTATTCCCCTTCCTTCCTTCCTTCCTTCCTTCCTTCCTTCTCCTTCCTTCCTTCCTTCCTTCCTTCCTTCCTTCCTTCCTTCCTTCCTTCCTTTCTTTCTTTCTTTCTTTCTTTCTTTCTTTCTTTCTTTCTTTCTCACATTCCTGAATTGCCCATCTCCCTCAAAGAGGGACTCGCCAACGATACCTTGGCTTAAAACGTCACTGCAACGGCCATCCCTGGAACCCAGAAATGAAACCTCGCGAGTCACGGCACACAGCAGCCCCAGTGACATCGCAGTGTGAGAGCAAAAGGGAAGAAAGGAAGAAACAGATGATGAGAAGGAGAAACGGCCCGTGCATCATTGCAAGAGTTAGCATGCTTTTTTTTAAAAAAAATGAAACTGAATATGCAAATCGTAAAGCAAGTATCCAAATTTATGGGAACCTGGCTGTCGGTTTCCTTGCTGAGGGGGTAGAGAACCGAGCTGGGGTGATTTCCTAGATGGATGAGTCCAAAAGGCGATGGACTTCCACTCCTATGATATTGGATAATTTGTCAGGAAGCTGTAGGGAAGTGGCATTTTAAACAGCCAGTTCCCAAAGGGAATATATTTGTTAAACATTATAATTATCCTTCAGTGCTGATCTGTACAGCAATTCAATTCAGACGGATGCTCATTACCATTTCAGAAACGAGGCTTTCATTTAGGTAAGGCATACAATTATACATCTTGATTAGGTCACTCGTCCCCCGAGCTTTCGGGTTATTTATTATTATGAGCCATTCCCCCTCCCCTCCCCTCCGCCGCCCCCGTTTCGCAGATTGGGCCACAGAGCAAGGAACGCAGACGCGTGTCTCGGCCTTCATCCGGCTGGTGCCTTTTTCACTCCTGGCTTGGGGAAAGAAATCATCTCAAAGAGGCTGAAATGCACCATACTTGGTGTGCGTATCTATGTACACTCTACCTGTTAGAGTCAGTTTGGTCTAGCAGTTAAGGCACCGGGCACAAAAGTGGGAGATGGTGAGTTCTAGTTCTGCCTTAGGAGTGAAAGCCGGCTGGGTGACTTTGAGCCAATCACCAGGAGACTGTGAGTACTAGTCCCTCCTTAGGCATGAAAGCCAGCTGGGTGACTTTGGGCCAATCACTAGGAGACTGTGAGTTCTAGTACTGCTTTAGGTATGAAAGCCGGCTGAATGACTTTAGGCCAATCACCAGGAGACTGAGAGTTCTAGTCCCTCCTTAGGCATGAAAGCCAGCTGGGTGACTTTGAGCCAATCACCAGGAGACTGAGAGTTCTTGTCCCCCCTAAGACATGAAAGCCAGCTGGGTGATTTTGGGCCTATCACCAGGAGACTGTGAATTCTAGTACTGCTTTAGGTATGAAAGCCGGCTGAATGACTTTAGGCCAATCACCAGGAGGCTGAGAGTTCTAGTCCCTCCTTAGGCATGAAAGCTGACTGGAGGATTTTCAGCCAATCACTAGAAGAGTTCTAGTCCCGCCTTAACCATGGACTTTGCCAGTGAAGCGAATGTGATGGTTTTTAAGCAAACCCATCGTCTGCAAAGAACGTTTTTCACTGGAAACCGGACGTAAGTGCTGTTTTCCAACAGAAACACCATGAATTGTGATCCTATGGTTGCAAGATGCTACAATTGGCTGTCTCTATGACCCAGTGGCCTAGTGTTCAAAATGGAGCCACATGACCACTGTGGGGGGAAGGTAGCAGCTGTCGGACATTCAAATCTGAGTCTTTAAGTAGCCCAGAGGAGGTCTGTTGTAACTTCAAATGGTCGCTAAGCAACCGGTTGTAAATGGAGGACTACCTGAATACAAACAAAGGTAGCTCTCAACTTACAACCATCCATTTAGTGACCGTTTGACAATCGCAGCATCCCCGTGGTCACGCCATTAAAATCCAGGCACATGGGACAATGACGGTTGCATGTCTTGGGGTCATGCTTTTTAACCTCCCCATCCGGCTTCCGACGAGCAAAGTCAATGGGTGGGGGGAGCCAGATTCGCTTAACGACTGCACGCGTCACTAAACAACTGCAGCAATTTTGTTTAACGACTGTGACAAAAAGGGTCGAAAAATAAGGCACGACACCAGTGGTGGGATTTATCCGGTTCTGACGAACTGGTAGCGGCGACTGCGGAAGGCTCTGCCTGCCAGCCCATCCGAACGTAATGTGCGACTACTGAGTGTGCTCGCATTTGTGAACCAGTAGGGAAGGTAAGTGAACCCCACCTCTTCTGCCTGGCTCACTTAACAGCTGCCTTTCTTAGGGACGGAAACGTTGGGCTCAATAGCGGTCGTACGTCGAGGACTTAACCTGCACGAAAACAGTTTATAAAAATGTTGAAGTTTCGATCCGGCCCACTCTTGTAAACCTTTCATTGTAGTGCAGGCCTGGAAGCGAGACTTTATTAATAATCCAACTGACAGATGTATTGCTACCTTTCATGCGTACCAGAAAAATAACTAGAAACGCCACCATAATCCTTTTCCGTTCTCCCTTTCGGTACAATTGGCCTTTAATAATCTTTCTGTGACACAACAAAACCACTCGCTGGCCCGGTAACACAAAATAACTCTTTGGGATTATTTCTGCAGTAATGCAAAAAGAAAACAACAAAATGCAAAATGAACGTGGCACGTAGCATCGCCTTGTCGCAATTTGCAAATATGTGTTTTCTCGATGTTTTTCCCTTTTTATGATTAAAAATAGGGAATAGAATGAGTCTTCGGGTTCAAGGACATGACAGTTTAAGGACGATACATAGCTAGGAAGGGAGCCTGTTGTAGCATCATTTGACTTAAACACACATTGATTGACGTGAAATACACAAAGGTTCACGGCAGGGGTGAAATCCAACAGGTTCTAACACGGGTGAAATGCTCCCGGTTCGGACCGGTTCGCCTCATCCAGTAGCGATGGTGGCAGGTTCAAAGAACCGGTAGCAAAAATCTCTGCCCCCACCCCCCACTATGCCCAGTTGAGCTGCAGAATCATCTGAGGCTTTTTTAAAGGCATTTTTTCTACAAACTCTTCCGACGAAAAAATGCTTTTAAAAGTAAAAAAAAAAAGCCTCTGATGATCGCACAGCTAATAACACCACTTTTTTGGGGGGAGTTTCAAGATAATCCTATTCCACTGCTGGAATGGCCTGGGAATAGCCCAGACCTTCACCCAAATGAAAATCTATGGAGCTGAGTAAAGAAACTGGTTAGTCAGAAGCGACCCAGCAATAAAACCCAGTTAATAGAAGCCATCATTCAATCTTGGTTTCACATTAGAACAGCTGCAGAACTCAAAGACTTGGTTCACTCCATGGGAAGACGTTGTAAGGCCGTCATTCGTGCTAAAGGTTACCCAACTAAGGATTCACTGACTTGGTGATCATTATTTGTATATCTCCTTTTTTCTACGGTGATCATTTTTGTATATCTCGTTTTTTCTACGTGCTTCACTTCTCTTCTTTCTACTGCCACTGCTATTCTAATAGCAAATCCTTCATAAAAGCATTACATTTTTCATTCAACCTAGCCCATTCTTGATGGGCTAGATAGCCTGTTATTAACACCCAGCTGTCTGCAATTATGTGAGTTCGAGGCTCCAGGTTGACTCAGCCTTCCTTCCTTTCTAAGGTAGGTCAATTGAGGAGCCAGTTTGTGGTGGCAATAAGCTGACTTTGTATAAAATATACAAAAAGTATGAAGGCTATTGCTTAGCGCATTGTAAGCCGCCCTGAGTCTCCGGAGAAGGGCGGCATATAAATCTAATTTTTTTAAAAAAAATTATCTTTCTGTTGATATATAATTTTATGGTACTACTCCCCCCCCCCAAAAAAAGTGGTGTTATTAGCTAGTTTTAGAAAATACACTTTTCCCACTTTTTCCACAATTTGGGCCACTGCTGTACATCTGATTTTGGACAGTCTTGGAGAACAAAGTTGATTCTTAAACCGGTGACTCCCTATATATATGTAAAGGAAATCTGAATTTACTCCCTTCGCCATTTGCTAATCTTTTTTAAAAAAAAAATACTTTCAGAACCCAACTGAGCATGGAAGTTTATCTCTGAATACGGTGAGGAAGCTATGTTTACTTGGTGTTCCTAATTACTCTCATTAAGCTTAGGTGACACTATTAATATTGCTAATTAAAGAGCTGTAAAATCTACAGTCAATGTTGAAGCGCGTCACTATTTATTTATTTATTTAGCGTATGGCATATGGCACGTGGGCTTGCGATATATGCTAACGTTTCGCCTTGATTAAAAAAAAAACCCACAATAAAATATGAATGCTAAAAAGAGCGATATTCAGATACCAACATGTCAGTCATCTAACTTATTGAAGTGCGGCATTGTATATATGGGGGGGAAAAATCAGATACTGGACTAATATTTCTGTCCTCGTTTTACAGTCAATACATCAATAATTGCTGGGGATAACAGAATAACAGAGTTAGAAGGGACCTTGGAGGTCTGCTAGTCCAATTCCCGGTTTAGGCAAGGAAGCCCACTGCCATTTCAAACAAATGGTTGCCCAATCTCTTCTTAAAAACATCCAGTATTGGAGCATTTATAACCGTTCCACTGATTAATTGTTTTAACTGTCAGGAAAGACATGACTACATGTTTGGCAGAAGGAAAAGTGTGCACCCAGCGTTCAGAACAGCTTTGTGTGGCTGGTTGACCATTACTGTCTGTGCATCCATCATCCATCATCCATCTATCCATCCATCCATCCATCCATGATCCATCCAACTATCCAGCTATGATCTATCCATAATCCATCCATGATCCATCCATGATCCCTCCATCCATCCATCCTTGATCCATCCATTATCCATCTATCCATCCATGGTCATCCATTCATCCACCCACCCACCCACCCACCCACAATATATCCATTTATCCATCCATCCATCCATCCTTGATCCATCCATGATCCATCCATCCATTATACATCCACCCTCCATCCATCCATCCATCCATCCATCCATCCATCCATTCATCTATGATCCATGCACCCATCATCTATCCATCCATCTATCTATCCATCCATCCATGGTCCATCCATCCATCCGTGGTCCATCCATCCATCCATATCCATCCATCCATCCATCCATCCATCCATCCATCCATCCATCCATCCATCCTTGACCCATCCATGATCCATCCATCCATTATACATCCACCCTCCATCCATCCATCCATCCATCCATCCATCCATGATCCATGTACCCATCATCTATCCATCCATCCATCCATCTATCCATCCATCCATGGTCCATCCATCCATGCATATCCATCCATCCATCCACCCACTCACCCACAATATATCCATTTATCCATCCATCCATCCATCCTTGTTCCATCCATGATCCATCTATCCATTATACATCCACCCTCCATCCATCCATCCATCCATCCATCCATCCATCCATCCATCCATCCATCCATCTATGATCCATGCACCCATCATCTATCCATCCATGCATCCATCCATCCATGATCCACCTATTCATCCATACACCCATCCATCCATCTTCATTCCACCAACAATTAGCACTCAAGCCAACTAAATCAGAGTTTCTCAACTTCCTCCACTTTAAACTGTGTGGACTTCAACACAGTGAATTCTAGTCCTGCTTTAGGCATGAAAGCCATCTGGGAGATTTTGGGCCAATCACCAGGAGAATGTGAGTTCTACTCTCACTTTAGGCATGACAGCTGGCTGGGTGTCTTTGGGCCAGTCACCAGGAGATGGGGAGTTCTAGTTGCGCCTTAGACATGAAAACTGGCTGGGTGACCTTGCCTCGGTCAATCTCTCTTAGTCCCAACCATCTCTCAGGTTTGTTGTTGTGGGAAAATAGGAGGAAGAAGGAGTATTAGGTATGTTTGTTGCCGTGAGTTATTTATAAAGTAATAAAAGGAAGATTAAAAAGTATATCTAATAGATGATTGATAGATAGATAGATAGATAGATAGATAGATAGATAGATAGATAGATAGATAGATAGATAGATAGATGGATAAATATAGATGAAATGGATACATAGATGGATAGAATAGACAGACAGATGGTAGATGAGAGAAAGAGGGGATAGATGGATATATAGAAAGATAAGAATGGATAGATAGAATAAACAGAAGAAGATAGATGAGGCAGGTAAGTAAATAGATACCTTGGATGGATGGATGGATGGATGGATGGATGGATGGATGGATGGATGGATGGATGGATGAATGGATGGATAGATGGGTGAGTGGGTGGGTGGGTGGATAGATAGATATAAATAAAAATGGATAGATAGATGGATGGATAGAATAGAGATGGTAGGATAGATAGATGGATGAATGGATAAATATAAATGAAATGGATACATAGATGGATAGAATAGACAGACAGATGGTAGATGAGAGAAAGAGGGGATAGATGGATATATAGAAAGATAAGAATGGATAGATAGAATAAACAGAAGAAGATAGATGAGGCAGATAAGTAAATAGATACCATAGATAGATAGATGGATGGATGGAAGGGTGGGTGGGTGGATAGATAGATATAAATAAAAATGGAAAGATGGATGGATAGAATAGAGATGGTAGGAGAGAGAGAGAGAGGATTGTTTACCCTACAGAAATATTATTTTTTATTTTCCATTTATCTAAACTCTGAAGCAATAAATGTCTGGACAAACTCACTTATCCCTGTCAGTCGGCCAAACATCATAAATAAATTGGGAGCCATACAAGATTTCTTTCTAGGATTTGCAAGGCAACGGGCTCCATTTTGCAACCAGGGCCAAAAAAACCCCCCAAAACCCAACCCCAGAAAGGCAAGGACATCCAAAATATCACTGATTCTATTCTTTAGCCGTTCAGATCACGATCGTGGAGATTATTTTTACTTGCCTATCCTGGCCGTGGGCTCCTCCAAACCTCCGTACATCCCCGCTTTGCTTGTGTGTTAAAGAGGGATTGATTTTTCAATCAAGGCCTGATTTTTACAAGGTTCGGTTTGTTGAACGGTGAGCCAGACGGCGTTCAATCAAGCCGCTCAGCCACATTTTGTCATCCTTGCAAAGCCACCAGGAAAAGGAAAAAAAGCTCTATAATAAAATCTCAAGCTTTGCTGGCTGGCCTTTTCTTCTTCTTCTTCTTCTTTTTTTTTCATTCCATCCAATATAAACCCAACAGGAATGTAATACATGTTCAGAGTTAGCCAGAGGTGAAGGATTAAGCCTCTGACAAGTAAATGATGTTTCAGTTATATTGCGTTCATTTTCAGCGGCTCCGCTTCTCCCTTTCCCCCATCTAGAGATCGTTTGCGTCGTTAATTTATTTTGAGAGAGGGCGTAAACCCGAATCATCGCCGCCGCCGCTACGAAACAAATCCATTTCGCGCAGATGGAAGAAGGGTGGCAGATCATCATGTCTTTAAACACTGTCTGATGTCATCGCTCTCTCTCTCTCTCTTTTTTTAAAAAAAAACACAAATTAAAAAAAAATGATCCGGGAAGTGGGGTTTCTTTTAAACCCCATGTCTAAAATTTTAGACATCCCAAACGTGAATAATTCTGGGATTTCCAGAAATAATTCATAGGTAATATATTCTTTAAACAATTTGCTAGACGTGCCAATCGTGAATAATTCTGGATTTCCAGAAATCATTCGCAGCTGTGTTTTGGGGTTTTCTAAACTCTTCTGCACCAGAAGCAGAGATGAAAATATTTATTTACTTAGTAAGTTATAGGACTTTGTGTGTATTCTAATCACAACTGAGTTCAAAATCTGTTTTCTGCGGTAATGTTTGAGATGAAGGGGAATTCATTCCCAGTTTTGCCTACCTATAACCAAATCAGCCTTTTTTCTAGTTCTGTTCTGTTCTGTTCTGTTCTGTTCTGTTCTGTTCTGTTCTGTTCTGTTCTGTTCTGTTCCGTTCCCATCCATCCCATCCATCCCATCCCATTCTTTCCTATAGCTGCCCATTTTATGCCAAATTCTGGGCAGCTCCCAATCAAGAATTCTGGGCAGCTCTCAATCTTATCACTTTATTAAAACCATTAACATTTTTTAAAAATTCAGATGTAGTTTTGTAAAAAAATAAATAAAAATAAAGCAGCTCGATTTAAAAGTCCCCTTTTTAATCTAATTTTGGCAAAACAATCAAAGTTCATTGACAGGGTTGAATTTATTTCATGATGCCTCCATTAAATTTGCTTTTGACAGATGATCCTCAATTTATGACCACAGTTGAGCCCAAAATTTCCGTTGCTAAGAAAGACAGTTGTTAAGGGGATTTTGCCCTATTTTACTTACTTGCAACAATTGTTCAGTGAATCACTGCAGTAAGTATGTTAGCAGCACCGTTATTAAGCGAATCTGCTTGTCAGAAAGTCGTAAAAATGGAACACGTGACCTGGGACGAAGGAATGGTCATAAATATGAACCAGCTGCCAAGCATCTGAATATTTTCACGTGCCCACTGAGATGTCGCAGTGGTCATAACTCTGAAAAAACGGTCATCAGTCATTTGTTTTCAGTGCCGTTTTAACTGCGTACGGTCACTAAACGAATGGTTGTAAGTCAAGGATTACTTGCACCCAACATTGAATCAGAAATATTTTAATGGCTGCATCCAGACGTTTTTCCTGGAAACGGTCCAGGCTTCTTAGTTTAGTTTAGTTTTTAGTTTAGTTTAGTTTAGTTTAGTTTAGTTTAGTTTAGTTTAGTTTAGTTTAGTTTAGTTTAGTTTAGTTTAGTTTAGTTTAGTTTATTAAATTTGTATACCGCCCTTCTCCTAGTCGACTCAGGAATAAAAAACACTTCAATGCAAAATTTAAAATTTGTAAAAGAATTAAACAATTTTTGGCCCAGAAAATTTAAAAACTCATAAACAATTTAAAATTTAAAACCCATAGACAATTAAAAAGCTAAAAGGGGTGGGGGGGTTTACGCCAGCCCAGCTTGACAAAATAAAAAAGTTTTTAGGGCACGGCGAAAGGCCCGGAGATCAGATATCATGCGGATTTCAGGGGGCAAATCGTTCCAGAGGGCTGGTGCTGCCACAGAGAAGGCTCTCTCCCTGGGCGTCGCCAGCCGACATTGTCTGGCTGATGGCACCCTGAGGAGTCCCTCTCTGTGGGAGCGAACCGGCCGGTGGGAGGCTGTCGGTGGCAGAAGGCGGTCCCGCAAGTACCCGGGTCCTATGCCATGGAGCGCTTTAAAGGTGGTCACCAACACCTTGAAGCGCACCTGGAAGACCACCGGAAGCCAGTGCAGCTCACGCAGGAGAGGTGTCACATGGGAGCGCACCCTTGCTCCCATAATCCCCCGCGCGGCCGCATTCTGCACCAGTTGGAGCCTCCGGGTGCTCCTCAAGGGGAGCCCCATGTAGAGATTCTTAATATGAGCATTGTGTTTGTCAGTCCTGCTTCTTGGAATTGCAGCAAGAACGAAGAGGTTCGCTTGGAAAAGAAAAGAAAAAACTTGTTTACATGTAAAAGGCAAAACATATTCCAGAAATAATAAAAAAAAATTATATTGACTTGCCTTAAAATGGGTCAGTTTGCTTGTGAGTCAATACCAACAGAGCATCCACTCTCCAGGTTGTTTTTCACCTCTTAGACCCCAAAGCAGTGATGGGATTCAACCGGTTCGGGTCAGTTTGGGCGAATCGGTATTTAAATTGCTGCCTGGCCCCACCCCTTCCAATTCCACCCCTTCCAGGAGTCGCCACACGCCCCCATTTTGGCTCCCAGGTAAGTGCAGGGAGGCACACTAAGCCAATGGTGGGATTCAAATTTTTTTTACTACCGGTTCTGTGGGCGTGGCTTGGCGGGCATGGCAAGGGAAAGATACTGTAAAATCTCCATTCCCACCCCAATCCAGGGGAAGGTTACTGCAAAATCCCCATTTCCTCCCGATCAGCTGGGACGTGGGAGGCAGAGAATAGATGGGGGCGGGGCCAGTCAGAATTTTACTACCGGTTCTGTGGGCGTGGCTTTGTGGGCGTGGCATGGCTTTGTGGGCGTGACTTGGTAGGCGTGGCAGAAGAGGGATACTATAAAATCTCCATTCCCACCCCACTCCGAGGGAGGGATACTGCAAAATCTCCATTTCCTCCCGATCAGCTGGGACTCGGGAGGCAGAGAATAGATGGAGGCAGGACCAGTCAGAATTTTTACTACCGGTTCTGTGGGTGTGGCTTTGTGGGCGTGGCATGGCTTTGTGGGCGTGACTTGGTAGACAACTGGGCTTTCTTTGTTTTTCCTTGGAGGCGTTTCACTTCTCATCCAAGAAGCTTCTTCAGTTCTGGCTGAATGGTGGAGGATGGATGGATTTACATATTCTTTGCAGTCATCTGGTTGTTAGTACTCTCTCTGAGAATCACTATCGACAGTTACCATTGTGAACTGTCCACATTCTGGAAAGAGTGGACTCTGGTTTGAAAGGGGGGTAAAAGGAGGGGAGGGACTATGACACCACCTGTCTCTGTTTACAACACAGTCCTTTCACAGTCCCAAGAAGCTTCTACACCCCACTTCCACTACAGGTTAGTCCTCGACTTACAACAGTTCATTTAGTGACCATTCAAACTTACAACATCACTGAAAAAAGGGACTTAGTAAAGTTTTTCCCACTTACGACCGTTGCAGCCGTCCTGGGGTCATATGATCAAAATTCAGATGCTTGGCAACTGGCTCCTATTTACGACGGTTTGCAATGTCCCAGAGAGTCACATGATCCCCTTTTGCAAACTTCTCACAAGCCAAATCAATGGGGGAGCGAGGTTCACTTAACAACCATGTTACTGACTTAACAACTGCAATGATTCACATAGCGACTGTGGCAAGAAAGGTCTAAAATGGGGAAAAACTGGCTGAAGAAATGTCTCATTAGCAACATAAATGTTGGTCTCAATGGTGGTTCTAAATCAAGGGCTATCGTATTCTGATCACCCTGAGGGCACAGATAAACTCCAAGTGGCTTCAACGATTCTCAGAAAGAGTACTAATGACCAGATGACTGCAAGGAATAGAAATCCTTCCATCCTCCGCCATTCAGGCAGAACTGAAGAAGCTTCTTGGATGAGAAGCGAAACATCTTCAAGGAAAAATAAAGTCCAATTGCTTTTTCGAAAAGCGCCCTTGGGACAACTATGACCTGGATGACTGATAATGTCCATAAACATTCGCCTCTTAGAACGCTTTAAATATATCAAATCGCAAACTTCCTGCACAAAAAATGCAATGTTAGCCTGCCAAAATTGGTCAAGGGGAAATGTTGGGCTTGTTGAACTGGCTTGGATTCCGAAAATTTGGACTCACTGGGAAATCAATACGTGTCAAAACTACCCTGGCTGGATCAAAAATATCATAAACTCAGTGAATTTTAGAGGATTTTTTTCCCCCGGCATCTCTTTTACGAATGCCCCCTTCCAGTTCAAGGAAGGCATTGGTGATCCGTAGAAAAATCTAAAAAGGAGATTTATTTCTTATGCTCGTCTTTACCGTTCATATTTGGGATGTTTTCGGCGGCAGCTGTTCCTGGAAATTGGCGCCAGCTTCAGGGTGAAAACAGCGTTTAATGCATTTATTTAAGCGGTGATGTGGCAGAGTCAGCTCGCTTGTTTCTGCCGCCCCTTAAAAGCTTCGTGTTTGTGGTTTAGCGGTGCTCTTAAATCCAGTTTATTTATGATGATGATGATTAATTAGAAGAAGACCCTCAGCTGTTTCATTCCTGTTTGGAAGTCACTCGATAGGCCTTTTTACCAAGTAGGCATCCTTCTGAGAACTGCACAAGTTAGCCTCAACTTACAGCCATTAACATTACAAAGGCATTGAACGAAAGTGACGTAAGACTGGTCCTCACACTTATGACCATTGCACTATCTATCCCCAAGGATGTGTGATCAAAATTCAGATGGTTCTGGCAACCGGCATGTATTGAACATGTATTAAAAAAAAATGATGTGGAGACTCTAGAAAGAGTGCAGAGAAAAGCAACAAAGATGATTAAGGGTTGTTGTTGTCGTGTCTGACGCATCGCAACCCCATGGATAATGTTCCTCCAGGCCTTCCTGTTCTCTACCATCCTCTGGAGTCCATTGAAGCTCACGCCGACTGCTTCAGGGACTCCATCCAGCCACCTCGTTCTCTGCCGTCCCCTTCTTCTTTTGCCCTCCATCATTCCCAGCATGAGGCTGTTCTCCAGGGAGTCCTTCCTTCTCATGAGGTGGCCAAAATATTTGAGTTTCCTCTTCAGGATCTGGCCTTCTCAAGAACAGTCACGGTTGATCTCCTCTAGGACTGACCGGTTGGATCGCCTTGCAGTCCAAGGGACTCGCAGGAGTCTTCTCCAGCACCAGAGTTCAAAGACCTCCAGTCTTCGCCCTCAGTCTTTCCCAGCATGAGGCTCTTCTCCAGGGAGTCCTTCCTTCTCATTAGGTGGCCAAAGGATTTGAGTTTCCTCTTCAGGATCTGGCCTTCTCAAGGGTAGTCAGGGTTGATCTCCTCTAGGACTGACCGGTTGGATCACCTTCAGTGGTGGGTTCTAACCGGTTTTACTACCAATTCTCTTCATGCACGCACTTTGTGCGCAATTGCCATGCGCATGCCAGTTTTGCTCGCACGCATGCCACACTTGCGCTCCGCGGAAGCGCGTTGGGGATCTGCCCAGCTGAGGTACGGCAATCCACTCTGCCTCACTTATCAGCTGGGATAAAAAAGAAGAAATAAAAGGTAGGAATAACGCAGGAGCGGGTGGGAGGGCCCAGCTCCCGGACAAAGAGAACTGGTTCGGTGACGTCATATTGTCACCGCTATCGGTTCGGCTGAACCGGGAGGAACCCACCACTGATCGCCTTGCAGTGCAAGGGACTCGAAGGAGTCTTCTCCAGCACCAGACTTCGAAGGCCTCAATTTTTTGGTGCTCAGCCTTTCTTATGGTCCAACTTTCACAGCCAGACATTGCAACTGGGAAGACCGTAGTTTATCCTAACATAAAAATACAATTGAAAGTAAAGATAACAGGGAAATGGAGAAGGACAAGGAAAGCAGCCCGCAATTCCTGTCAGGTATGGCCAATCTCTTTTACTGGCCAAACTTGGATAGACTTTAAACCCTCAACACATTTGTGACTACAGGTAGTCCTCGACGTACGACCACAATTGAGACCAAAATTTATGCTGTCAAGTGAGACATTTATTAAGTGAGTTTTGCCCCATTTCTTGCCCTGCTTGTTAAGTGAATCACTGCAGTCGATAAATTAGTCACACGGTTGTTAAGTGAATCTGGCTTCTCCCATGGACTTTGCTTATTATGTGGGGATTATGTGACCAGCCACGGTCGTAAGTATGAACCAGTGGCCCAACCTCTGAAGTTGGATCACATGATCATGTGGGGGGGGGGAATGCTACGAAGGTCGTAAGTGTGGAAAACGGCCGTAAGTCACTTTTCTCAGTTATCGTGTAACTTTGAATCGTCATTAAATGAACGATTGTAAACTGAGGACTATCGGTAGATAAACTGACACTTTCCAAGTTATTGTTCCCTGAAAATTGGATCCCATCAGTTTATACCCAAGTGGATACATTCACTGGCACCAAATTTGAATTAAATTAAAAAAAAATAGGAATTATGAAACAGGCACGAATTTTGCAGGGCTGCCTGCCTGCTTACTCAGAGGCAAGGGCATTTTTGAATGCCCCCCCGCCCTCCCCCCCATCTGTACATCCAGGTTCAAATGTGCAAGATTTGATCGTCCATCACTCTGGGCTCAGAGCCTCTACAATGGAATTGGAACTCCCTGATTAATTGGTGTAATTTGCATGTTGAAACCCTTTATGAAATGTTTCTTTTCGGGGGGGGGGGGGAAGGATTGGAAAAGATTGGTTTTGCATAACGGCCTGACAAAAGAATTTAGGATAAGACGGGAAGGGAGAGGAAGGGAAGGGAAGAGAAGGAATGGGAAAAAGGAAGGAAGGAAGAAGAGGAAGAGGAAAAGGAAGAGAAGGAAGAAAGAGGAGAAGAAGAAGAGGGAAAGCAAGGAAGGGAAGGAAGAGAAGTGGAAGGAAGAAGAGGAAGAGGAAAAAGAAGAGAAGGAAATAAGAGAAGAAGAAAAGGGAAAGCAAGGAAGGGAAGGAAGTGGAAGGAAGGAAGAGGAGAGGAAATGGAGGGAGGGGGAAAAGAGAAGGGAGGGAAAGAGGGATAAATGGGAAAAGAAATAAGAAAGGAAGAGAAGAAGAGAAGAGAAATAAGGGAAGGAATGAAGAGAAGCGGAGGGGAAGAAGGGGAGAGAAAAAGAAGGGGAGAGGGATGGAGGGAAACGAAGGCAAAGAGAAGAAGGGAGAAGGGGGGAAAAAGAGGGAAAGGGAGAAATTAGAAGAGGGAGGAAAGGAAGGGAAAGAAGCAGAATAACTAAAGAAAGAGGAAGAGGAAAGGAAGGAACTGTGCAATTAGCAGAATGCTAAACTCAAGTGTGGTAAACTGATCGTTGAATTTCACGCAACCTTCAGTGTTTTGATGGATCATTTCTACTGTCCCTGCCTTCCCATTTTCTCTGTAAATGCAGCTCACCTAAGATCAGAGGTGGGATTCACCTGGTTCGTAACGGTTTCGGGCGAACCGGTAGTGAAGATCTCAGGTGAGCCTGCCTAACCGCCCTGGCTCTATGACGTCCTATTTAGGCACGTTTTCGAAGCCAGGTGCATGCGCAGAAGGAGTGCGAGTGAGCAAACTGCATGCACGGAAGGCACGCGTGGGAACCGGTGGTAAGAATATTGAAAACCCACCGCTGTCCAAGATGCCTCCAACAACCTGGCTAGGTAGCCAGCCAATCAGCCGAAGCCAGAATGGGCAGATCCTGATTCCTATCCCATCCCCACCTCCTCCTCCTATTCCCTCTCCCTCCTCCTCCTCCTTCTCCTCTTCCCTCTCCCTCTTCCTGCTTCCTCCTCTTTCCTCCTCCTCCTCCTCCTCCTTCTCCTTCCTCCACCTCCTCCTCCTTGCTCCTCTTTCCTCCTCCTCCTCCTCTTCCCTCTCCTTCCTCCTCCTCTTCCTGCTTGCTCCTCTTTCCTCCTCCTCTTTCTTCCTCCTCTTCCTCCTCCTCTTCCTGCTTCCTCCTCTTTCCTCCTCCTCCTCCTCCTGCTTCCTCATCTTTCCTCCTCCTCCTCCTCTTCCTGCTTCCTCTTCTTTCCTGTTCCTCCTCCTCCTCTTCCCTCTCCTTCCTCCTCCTCTTCCTGCTTCCTCCTCTTTCCTCCTCCTCCTCCTCCTCTTCCCTCTCCTTCCTCCTCCTCTTCCTGTTTCCTCCTCTTTCCTCCTCCTCCTCCTCTTCCCTCTCCTTCCTCCTCTTTCCTCCTCCTCCTCTTCCCTCTCCTTCCTCCACCACCTCCTGCTTCTTCCTCTTTCCTCCTCCTCCTCCTCTTCCCTTTCCTTCCTCCTCCTCTTCCTGCTTCCTCCTCTTTCCTCCTTCTCCCGCCTCCTCCTCCTCCTCTTTATTAAATCCAATTAAAAGCCTCGATTATGTCGGGGAAAATGTCTGCCAATCCTAATCGAATCTAATAAGCCTTAAAATAGCATTCAGCCCAGGGAGAAGCCCAGGGGTTTAATTTGATTCGGAGGCTAATCACATGCTTTGACTGAAGAGATTCCCACCCTGTTTATTTACAGTATTTCTTTTTTTTCCCATCAACATGCCCAAGATTTTCTTCTCCGCTGTTGTTTGGTTTTCCTGAAATCCTAAAGAAAAAAAAAGCACATTTGGAAGAGAACAACTCCTTCTTCTTCCTTGCTTTCCCAGGAATTGGAGAGTACAGCAGTCCTCGACTTACAATAGTTCGTTTAGTGACTCTTCCAAGTTACAACAGCAGGGAAAAAAGTGACGTATGGCCGCTTTTCACACAACCAATGTCTCGCTTAGCAGCAGCAATATTGGCCTCAATGGTGGTCATAAGTCGAGGACCCCATGGGGATCCAGCAATGGTCGTCAGTGTGAAAAGGACTACCTTTCATAAATCTAATGCTTAGTGCAGTGATGGCTAACCTTTTTGCCAGCGCGTGCCAAAAGCGGGGGGAGTGCAGGGGGTCGCGCATGCGTGTGCCCACACCCGTAATTCAATGCACCCTTCCCCCAATGCATGCACCTGCGGCACCCCCACGCCCGGCGCTCCCCCTACTTTCAGCACACAATGGCACAATGGTAGGCCCATTTTTTGCCCTCTCAGACTCTCCACGCGGTCCCTGCACTTACCTGGAATGATGAACGGGCCGTGTGGAGACTCCCGGGAGGAGAGGGGCAGGGTGGGTGTGACCAGCCAGGGTTAGCATTTGGGGCTTCGCCGAACCCCAGCAATCCTCGTCTAGAGGATCGCTTGAACTCTGCCGAACCCCCAGGAGCCAGAGATGGTATTCAGCAGGTTCTGACCAGTTCTGGAGAACCGGTAGTGGAAATTTTGAGTAGTTCGGAGAAACCGGTAAATACCGCCTCTTACTGGCCATCTATTCTCCTCCTTCCGAGTCCCAGCTGATTGGGAGGAAATGGGGATTTTGCAGTAACCTTCCTCTGCCACGCCCACCAAGCCATGCCACACCCACCAAGCCACACCCACAGAACCGGTAGTAAAAGAACAAAATTGAATCCCACCACTGCCAGGGAGCCCACCCCTGATCGTTTTTATTAAAAAAAATGTACGTAGCAGCAATGACTCACGTGTGCCCTCCCTCGCTTTTCTTCCTGGTCTGGGGCTTCTTTTGTAGCCCCAATTCTGCCAGGCAGAGACAAGTAGGAAAACGAATTAGCCAAAGCGTTGTAATGTCAGCGTTATTTATCCTTTTATAAACTGGCCAGCTCAGCTGCCGAGAGGCTGCCAGCTCCTTTCAGCTTCCAACCCGCCTTTGATCTGTCTTTCTATACAGCTTCTTGTCGAGTCCCTTTTGCAAAACCACTTCTTTTTCCCCTGCCATCCAATGGTGAAGGATAAGATGCAGAGCAGAGTTGCAGGGGGTCGGAGAAAGGCAGCCAAAAGTCTGCGCTTGTTGTTCAGTTTGTGTTGCGTATTGGATGCTTATTCGCCAGCCGCTCCCTTCCAGTGGTTCTGGAGAAGGAAATGGGATCTGTTGGATTTATTTTCTGCGATCTAAAAACTCTCGGGCAGGGAAGGGACTGCTTCTGATAGGAGTCCTCGCACTGCAACAAATAATGATTATGTATGATATCTAAGGGAATATTTATGGGATAGAATGGGAGAAGGGAAGGGAGTGAGAGAAGACAGGATGGGATGGGATGGAATAGCAATAGCACTTACAGTATATATTATTTCACAGCTTTCCAGCCCTCTCTAAGCAGTTTACGGAGTCAGCTTCTTGTCCCCAAAAATCTGGCTCCTCATTTTACCCACCTCGGAAGGATGGAAGGCTGAGTCAACCTTGAGCTGGTCAGGATCGAACTGCTGGCAGTGGGCAGAGCCAGCCGGCAACACTGCTTTCTAAGCACTGTACCACCATGGTCCTTCCTTCCTTCCTTCCTTCCTTCCTTCCTTCCTTCCTTCCTTCATTCCTCCCTCCCTCCCTCCCTCCCTCCCTCCCTCCCTCCCTTCTTTCCTTCTTTCCTTCCTTCCTTCTTTCCTTCCTTCCTTCCTTCCTTCCTTCCTTCCTTCCTTCCTTCCTTCCTTCCTTCCTTCCTTCCTTCCTTCCTTCCTTCCTTCCTTCCTTTCCCTTCCCTTCCTTCCTTAGCACTTAGCAATAGCACTTAGACTTATATACCGCTTCACAGTGCTTTTACAGCCCTCTCTAAGCAGTTTACAGAGTCAGCCTCTTGCCCCCGACCATCTGTCTCCTCATTTTACCCATCTCGGAAGGACGGAAGGCTGAGGCCTGGTGAGATTTGAACTGCAAATTGCAGGCAGCCGGCAGTCAGCAGAAGTACTGCACTCTTACCACTGTGCCACCTTGGCTCTAAGAATGGAATGGAATGGAATGGGAATAGAATGTATAGGTAGCGTTTGACTTATAACCATTCTGTCTCTCATCTAACTCTTGCCTATCATCTGATCAGATCTATCCATCATCTTTCTAAGGAGGAGAATACTGTATCTCATGGTTGAAAGGAGAGGTCCTTGATGCTCCCTGAGCCTGGTTGTTTTCTTGCAGATATGATCAAATTTATGATCCATTGCAGATCTGTCTCTCTCTCTCTCTCTCTCTCTCTCTCTCTCTCTCTCTCTCTCTCTCTCTCATCTATCTCTCATCTATCTATCTATCTATCTATCATCTATCTATCTATCTATCATCTATCTATCTATCTATCTATCTATCTATCTATCTATCTATCTATCTATATCTATCTATCTATCATCTATCTATCTATCTATCTATCATCTATCTATCTATCTATCTATCTATCTAT
>JAWJVD010000104.1:348751-388751 GCA_038048745.1 Coluber constrictor foxii | reverse complement strand
CGGAGACTCAGGGCAGCTTACAGTGCATTAAGCAATAGCCTTCATACTTTTGTATATATTTATACAAAGTCAGCTTATTGCCCCCACAAACTGGGTCCTCAATTTACCCACCTTAGAAAGGATGGAAGGCTGAGTCGACCTTGAGCCTGGCTAGGATTGAACTCGCAGAATTACAGGCAGCTGGATGTTAATTGCTGCCTTTAGTAGGAGGCATTAGCCCCCTACGCTACTCAGGCTCCTTGTATGTCTGTAAAAGATATAGCTTGTCGATCGAAAGGTCGGCAGTTCAGCGGTTCGAATCCCTAGTGCCGCATGACGGGGTGAGCTCCCGTGACTTGTCTCAGCTTCTGCCAACCTAGCAGTTCGAAAGCAGGTAAAAAAGTCAAGTAGAAAAATAGGGACCCCCTTTGGTGGGAAGGGAACAGCGTTCCGTGCGCCTTTGGTGTTGAGTCATGCCGGCCACATGACCACGGAGACGTCTTCGGACAGCGCTGGCTCTTCGGCTTTGAAACGGAGATGAGCACCGCCCCCTAGAGTCGGGAACGACTAGCACATCTGCATGAGGGGAACCTTTACCTTTTCCTTTAAATAATATTTCTCCAGGGCTGGCGTGTCTTTTGGGCTGGCACAGTTCTGATTTCAGTAAGAGTAGAGACGTCATGGGCTCCACCCAAGTTGCCTCATGCAAATGTCTCCTTAAATCATCCATTGTCATGCTAAGAGGCAACCATCAGACGTGCAGATGGGGAGGCTGAGAGACAGTTGGCTTAATCTGGACTCCTGTCTGCTTGCAAAGGTCATTTTAAGGTTCTCTTTAGTATGGCTTTTGCCTTGAGGAGTGTTGGGTGCTTGCCAAGAGAGTATTGAAGCTTCGTGACTTTGATCCAAGGAGTGGGACTTGCCTAAACCTTCAGTCAGTTGCTATCTTCTAATCTTCAGAGTTCCAAAATTTGAGGGGCTGCCACAAAGAAAGACGAGGGGGGGGGGTTAACCTATTTTCCAAAGCACTTGGAGGCAAGACACGACAACAAGGGATGGAAACTAATCAAGGAAAGAAGCAGCCTTAGAATCGAGGAGAAACTTTCTAAACAGTGAGGACAATTGACCAGCGGAACAGCTTGCCACCGTGCTCCATCATCCTTTTATTTCTTAAGGGCGTGGATAAGGTTCTAAAATATAGAAATATGTTTTCAATAGGGAGCAAAAATCAAGAACACAAGGGCATAACCTCAACCCAACACTGAGTGGTTAGAGTGCAGTACTGCAGGCTACTTCTGCTGACTGCCGACTGCCAGCAGTTTGGCAGTTCGAATCTCACCAGGCTCAAGGTTGACTCAGCCTTCCATCCTTCTGAGGTGGATAAAATGAGGACCCAGATTGTTGGGGCCATATAGACTGACTCTGTAAACCCACTTAGAGAGGGCTGGAAAGCACTTGTGCTAGGAAGGGAAGGGAAGGGAAGGGAAGGGAAGGGAAGGAAGGAGGGAGGGAGGGAGCAAGGAAGGAAGGAAGGAAGGAAGGAAGGAAGGAAGGAAGGAAGGAAGGAAGGACCATGGTGGTAGAAAGCAGTATTGCAGGCTGACTCTGCCCAGTGCTAGGAGTTTGATCCTGACTGGCTCAAGGTTGACTCAACCTCCCATCCTTCCAAGATGAGTAAAATGAGGACCCAGATTGTTGGGGCCATATAGGCTGACTCTGTAAACCACTTAGAGAGGGTTGGAAAGCACTTGTGCTAAGAAAGGAAGGGAAGGGAAGGGAAGGGAAGGGAAGGGAAGGGAAGGGAAGGGAAGGGAAGGGAAGGGAAGAGGAGAAGAGAAGAGAAGAGAAGAGAAGAGAAGAGAAGAGAAGAGAAGAGAAGAGAAGAGAAGAGAAGAGAAGAGAAGAGAAGAGAAGAGAAGAGAAGAGAAGGAAGGACCATGGTGGTACAGTGCTTAGGAAGCAGTATTGCAGGCTGACTCTGCCCAGTGCCAGGAGTTCGATCCTGCCCGGCTCAAGGTTGACTCAACCTGCCGTCCTTCCGAGGTGGGTAAAATGAGGACCCAGATTGTTGGGGGAAATAGGCTGAATCTGTAAACCGCTGAGAGAGGACTGTGAAGCACTGTGAAGTGGTATATAAGTGTAAGTGCTATTGCTATTGCTACTGGAGGTTTTAAAGAGGAGACTGGACAGTCTCTTAAACGATATAAAGTCTCCTGCTTGAGCAAGGGGGTGGACTAGAAGGCGTCCCAAGTCCCCTTTCAGCTCCATTCGGATCGATTGAGTCTCTTTAAAACGAGTTAGAGGCAAAAATATCTTGAGGTTAAAAGTTTCTAAACTGTTCACTTGAATGCTGACAACTCAGCTGAAGCCTGGCGGTGATAAATGGAGGCCAAGTTAAATCTGCTGAGGTAAGTAGGACTATTAGTTCCCCGAGTCAGAAAGAATTGTATTTAAAAGCCAAGTTATTTATTGAATTATCCAAAATCTGCACAGAGGCTCTTTTCACAAATGAAACTCCCCGGTTTCATATTATTCAGGAAGAATGGATGGAGGAAACTGAACAAGGAGAGATTCCACCTGGAAATAAGGAGAATATTTCTGACATTGAGAAACTATCAACGAGTGTTGGAAGAAATGTCCTTCTGGATTCAGTTCCAAGCGGGGAGAAAGACACTGGAAACATGGAGACTGCTTGGAAAGATGGTTTAATGGTGGACAGGACCACATGGTTTGAGGTCCTGGGTGAAAAAAGTACATGAGAGAGAGAGAGAGAGAGAGAGAGAGAGAGAGAGAGAGAGAGAGAGATTTATACCTCTGTTGGGCTTTGAATTTGAGCTTGTATTCTGATTGGTTGTCGGACTCCCATGGGGCCATGCAGGGGTAAACTTTGTAGGTTATCTTTTGAGTCCCAAGCTTGGTTGAATCTTGCTGGGTGATGCAATCTCCCCAGGTGCCATGTGGTGAGTTCTGTTGCTAGATGGGTAGAGGGCTAATCCTACTTTTGTTGGATCTTGGGTGAGGGCGTTTGCTTATGAATAGACCTGGCTATCTCTTTCTCTTCCGGTGGTCTTCCGGGTGCGTTTCAAGGTGTTAGTCACCATCTTCAAAGCGCTCCATGGCTTAGGACCGGGATACCTACAGGATCGCTTTCTGCCACCAAATATCTCCCACCCTCCGATACACTCTCACAGAGAGGGCCTCCTCAGGGTGCTGTTGGCCAGAGTCTAATGCCTCCTACTAAAGGCAGCAATTAACATCCAGCTGCCTGTAATTCTGCGAGTTCAATCCTAGCCAGGCTCAAGGTTGACTCAGCCTTCCATCCTTTCTAAGGTGGGTCAATTGAGGACCCAGTTTGTGGGGGCAATAAGCTGACTTTGTATAAAATATACAAAAGTATGAAGGCTATTGCTTAATGCATTGTAAGTCGCCCTGAGTCCACAGAACCGGTAGTAACAAATTTTACATTTCACCTCCTGAGGTAATCCTTGATTTACAACCATCCGCTTAGTGACCAAAGTTACGACGGCACTGAAAAAAGAGGCTTTTCATTGGTTTTCACACTTACAACCATTGCAACACCTCTGTGGTCACGCGATCAAAATTCAGACGCTTGGCAACTGGCTCATAGTTATGACGGTTGCAGTGCTCCAGGGTCGTGTGGTCCCCTTTTGCGACCTTCTGGGGAGCCAAGTGAATGGGGAGGCAGATTCACTTAACAACCAGATTACCGCGAACTGCATCGATTCACTTAACGGTGGCAAGAAAGGTCATTAAACGAGACAGAACTCACTTAACACCTGCCTTGCTTAGCTGGGCTCCACTGTGGCCATACATTGAGTAGTAGATGCAATCGTATTTATCAGTAATTTTTTTTTTTTTTTTTGCCTCTGTAAGAATAAATTTAGGCCACTTTGAAAAATACTTTTTTTTTCCTAGTTTATTTCTTATCTTTCTTGTTTTCCCAACTTGGATCTTCTCGTTTACTTATTTGCTTATGTTACAATTCTGGTAATTAACCAATTGGCTTGACATTTGCAATCTGTTTGAAATGGAATTAGATGCTAATTTTAATTTAATTCGCCTTTCTTTTTTTTTTAAACAAGGTGTAGATCTGGAAAAGATCTAAAGAGGGGCCCCTGGGTGGGGGATGAATACTAGGAATGCAGAGTGCAAATACTGTAATTCAGATTTCTCAATCTCTATCAGAACAGACTGGAATAGAATTATTTTTACCGTCACTTCGGATGTACACTAATTGGCATACATTAAAACGTGAAATTTCATTGCATACAGTTCTTACAGGGTCCCCACCTCCAATTTTACACTACATAAACATGACTAGATAGATAGATAGATAGATAGATAGATAGATAGATAGATAGATAGATGATAGATAGATAGATAGATAGATAGATAGATAGATAGATAGATAGATAGATAGATAGATAGATAGATAGATAGATACAAAATTATGTATATACCCACATATATTATATGATGCAGAGAAACAACACAGTGTAATTTGGATGTACACATGAAAAACGAATCTTGTGAGTTTACCAGACAGGTGGCATATAGGGAACAAAGCTGCTAGAAATACTCCGAAACCTCCTCTTAGAGGGGAGAAACAGAAACAGACCGTAAAGTGGGTGTGTGGGGTCTCTCACCATGCTTCGAGCTCAAAGCGCATAGCGCTGATGAACAGCATCCTGAATAAAGGGAAGCGAGCTTCCTATAATCGTCTCCGCTGTCCTCACCACTCTCTGTAGGGACTTTCTGTCTGAGGCACTGCTACCATCAAACCAAACAGAGATGCGGTTTGTTAAAAAGCTCTCTGTTCCTCTGTAAAGAATAGATCAATGGATTCATTCGATTGATGCATAGGTATCCTGCCTTTATTATTTTTATAATTAACTCAAGGCAACGAACGTAGCTAATATTCTCTCCTCCCCTATTTTCCCCACAATAACAATTGAGAGAGAGGGAGGGGCTAGCCCAAAGTCACCTAGCTGGTTTTCATACTTAAAGGTCAGACTAGAACTCACAGCTTCCTAGTGATTAGCCCAAAGTCATCCAGGCAGATTTCATGCCTGAGGTGAGGACTAGAACTCACCATCTCCTGGTGACTGGCTCAAAGTCATCCAGCTGGCTTTCATGCCTGAACTGGAACTAGAACTCACCATCGCCTGGTGATTGGTCCCAAGTCACCCAGCAGACTTTCATGCCAAAGATCGAACGAGAATTTACCATTTCATGGTGATTGGCCCACCCAGCTGGCTTTCATGCCTAAGGCGGGAACTAGAACTCACCCAGGCAGCTTTCGTGCCCAAAGTGGAACTAGAACTCACCATCTCCTAGTGACTGGTCCAAAGTCACCCAGCTGGCTTTTGTGCTTAAGTAGGAATAGAGTGAAGGAATAGAATAGAATAATAGAGTTGGAAGGGACCTTGGAGGTCTTCTAGTCCAACCCCTGCTTAGGCAGGAAACCCTACACCACTTCAGACAAATGGTTATCCAACATCATCTTAAAAACTTCCAGTGTTGGGGGCATTCACAACTTCTGGAGGCAACTTGGTCCACTGATTTCAAGGACTTATCTGCCTCTTCTTTCTTTCTTTCTTTCTTTCTTTCTTTCTTTCTTTCTTTCTTTCTTTCTTTCTTTCTTTCTTTCTTTCTTTCTTTCTTTCTTTCTTTCTTTCTTTCTTTCTTTCTTCCTTCCTTCCTTCCTTCCTTCCTTCCTTCCTTCCTTCCTTCCTTCCTTCCTTCCTTCCTTCCTTTCGTCAAGCATGTATTTTATGACAAATACAAGTGTAAACATAATTATAAATACATGAAAAGAATACAAATAAAAGAAAATATTCTAAAATGTTTCAGCCCTTCTGGTCTAAAATGAGTGTTTCTCAACCTTGGACCCTTTGAGAGGTATTGACTTCAACAGTAATACTGGGGCCTGGTGGCTCAGCAGACTAATGCATTGTGATTAAATCCAGCTGTCTGCAATTACTGTAAGTTCGAATCTCCCCAGGCTCAAGGTTGACTCAGCCTTCCATCCTTTCTAAGGTAGGTCAAATGAGGACCCAGTTTGTGGGGACAATAAGCTGACTTTGTATAAATATACAAAAGTATGAAGGCTATTGCTTAACGCCTTGTAAGCCGCCCTGAGTCTCCGGAGAAGGGTGGCATATAAATCAAATTTAAAAAAGGAAGGAAGGAAGGAAGGAAGGAAGGAAGGAAGGAAGGAAGGAAGGAAGGAAGGAAGGAAGGAAGGAAGGAAGAGAAAGAAAGAAAGAAAGAAAGAAAGAAAGAAAGAAAGAAAGAAAGAAAGAAAGAAAGAAAGAACATTCAGCTGCCTGCAATTACTGTAAGTTCGAATCTCCCCAGGCTCCAGGTTGACTCAGCCTTCCATCTTTTCTAAGGTAGGTCAATTGAGGACCCAGTTTGTGGGGGCAAGAAGCTGACTTTGTATAAATATACAAAAGTATGAAGGCTGTTGCTTAACGCATTGTAAGCCGTCCTGAGTCTCCGCAGAAGGCCGGCATATAAATCAAATTTTTAAAAAAACACAAAACAGCATGGCTGTCTGGGGAATTCTGGGAGTCGAAGTCCACATCTTTTAAAGTACCCAACGGTTGAGATGCACTCGACTAGATAATGGTTCCTGCATATCTCCATCAAGGTAATTTTCCTTACTTACATTGAAAATGTAAACCTAAACAACCTAGGGAAAAAGAGAGGAATTTGTTGGCAGTTTACCTCATAAACAGCCCCTCAGGCCAGGTGGTGAGAAAACCAAGAAAATAATAATAATAATTATTATTAGACTGAGAAGCCCGCAAAACAGCAGAAAAGTAGGCAGGGCCATTCATTTCCCATGCCAAGAAAAATACGTTCAGCAAATGACTCAAACGAATCTAAATTGTAGTTTTACGTTCCTTTTTGGCTTCGGTATCATGTGGACTCGGGCTTGGCGGTTTGCAAATCTTGTTTTGTGGCGTTGTTCGGTGCGAACCCCACCCGTTGAGGTTTCCTGAGACCACCACAATGTGGCCACCCATCCTTGGCAGGACGTCAAAAGGCCTGCTTGGTTATTGATGGGACTGACTGATGGCTGCCCGTGTGTGTGTGTGTCTAAGGTATTTTTTGTCATTGGCGTTTTGAGTGGAAAATGCCAGCGTGGTCAATGGCGCAGGCAGATTGTCCGTTGTCTGGCCTGAACATTTCGAAGCCCACCAAGCTGTGACCAGGAGCAGGTGCTGGACAGAAGAGGGGGTGGGACACTCCCTCCCTCCTCAAACCCCCTCGCTTAATTGCCCAATTAGCATCATGCCCCGTTAAAAGGCAAACGAGCGAGAAACAAAGGTTGAGTCCCTGCATGAAAGCTGGGAAATTTCTCTCCAGCTTGGGACCTGTCTGGGTTTTTTTAGCCTCACTGCTCAAAGATGAGCCTCCTTCTGTTCCTTTTGTAGCCCCCTTTTGACAGGGACCCTCCTTGCTACGTCTCTTACGTCTCCCTCTGTCTCTCTCTATCCCTCCCTCCCTCCCCCTCCCTCCGTCTCTCTCTGTCTCTCTCTCTCTCTCTCTCTCTCTCTCTCTGAGTCTCTCTTTCTCTCTCTGTCTCTTTCTCTCTCTCTGTCTCTCTCTGTCTCTGTCTCTCTTTCTCTCTGTGTCTCTCTCTCTCTCTTTCTCTCTTTCTCTCTCTCTCTCTTTCTCTTTCTCTCTCTCTGTCTCTGTCTCTGTCTCTGTCTCTGTCTCTGTCTCTGTCTCTCTCTCTCTCTCTCTGTGTGTGTGTGTGTGTGTGTGTGTCTTTTATTTATTTATTTATTTATTTTATTTTATTCAATTTTTATACCGCCCTTCTCCTGCTGGACTCAGGGCGGTGAACAGCCAAGAATAAAAATATACCAAAACAAAGTCTAAAAATTATTAAAAGAATTACACAACTTTGGCTCAAAATTTAAAACATCCCAACCTAAAACTCATTGACACTTTAAAAGCTAAAATAGGTTAAAATAGGTTTTAAAAGGTTAACCTATTTCTCTCTTTCTCTCTCTCTCTCTGTCTGTCTCTCTGTCTCTGTCTCTCTGTCTCTGTCTCTCTTTCTCTCTGTCTCTTTCTCTCTCTTTCTCCTTGTTTCTCTGTCTCTTCTCTTTTTCTCTGTGTGTGTCTCTCTTTCTCTCTCCTTTTTTTCCTCTGTCCCCTTCTTCCCTTCTCCCTCCCTCCCTCCCCCCCTCTCTGTCTCTCTTTCTCTCTGGGTGTGTCTATCTATTTTCTCTCACTCCATCCCTCCCTCCTTCTCTCTTTCTTTTTTCTCTCTTTCTCTTTCTTTCTCTCTGCTCTCTCTGTATCTCTTTCTCTCTTCCTCCTTCTCTCTCTTCTTCCCTCCCTCCCTGCAGCTCTCTTTTTTGTCCACAAATTTTACTATTATTATAACAATTTTGAATGGATGGATTGATGGATGGATAGATAGATAATAGATGGATGGATGGGGTGGACAAACAGATAATAAATAGGTGGATGGATAGATACAGAGAGAAGGAGAGAGAGAGAGATGGATGATAGCTAATGAATGGATGGATGGATGAATAGAATTTTAGATAGCAGATGATGCTAGAGAATAGATAGATAGATAGATAGATAGATAGATAGATAGATAGATAGATAGATAGATAGATAGATAATGGATGAATAGATAATAAATAATGGATGGATGGATAAATGGGTAGGTGAGTGGGGGATAGACAATGGATGGATTGGGTGGATGGATGGCTAGATGGAGAGAGAGAGGTAAGTAGGTAGATGATAGATAGATAGATAGATAGATAGATAGATAGATAGATAGATAATGGATGAATAGATAATAAATAATGGATGGATGGATAAATGGGTAGGTGAGTGGGGGATAGATAATGGATGGATTGGTTGGATGGATGGCTAGATGGAGAGAGAGAGGTAAGTAGGTAGATGATAGATAGATAGATAGATAGATAGATAGATAGATAGATAGATAGATAGATAGATAGATGATAATGGATGAATAGATAATAAATAATGGATGGATAAATGGGGGGGGAGAAGATAATGGATGGATTGGGTGGATGGATGGCTAGATGGAGAGAAAGAGAGAGAGAGTGAGAGAGAGAGAGGTAAGTAGGTAGATGATAGATAGATAGATAGATAGATAGATAGATAGATAGATAGATAGATAGATAGATAGATAGATAATGGATGAATAGATAATAAATAATGGATGGATGGATAAATGGGTAGGTGGGTGGGTGGGATAGACAATGGATGGATTGGGTGGATGGATGGCTAGATGGAGAGAGAGAGAGAGAGAGTGAGAGAGAGAGAGGTAAGTAGGTAGACGATATAGATAGATAGATAGATAGATAGATAGATAGATAGATAGATAGATAGATAGATAGATAGATAGATATAGAATGAATTCTGGCTTCCCTTCCCCCTGGTTATAGTAATACCCCTTACCTTTCTCCCCTACCTCCACCCCCAGTTGAAGTGTTTGTGGAAAGAGCCTTTCCCGGCTTTTAATGAGTTGTGCACCTTGCCTGCTGTGAGACCCCAGCTGCACAGCCTCCTTTCCCCAGAGTGTCCCCAGCAAATGAGGGGGGTGGGCCATTAGCAAGCGCTTAACTAGGCTGCCTCCCCCTCCCAGCCCCCCCTCCCCCAGCTAAATGCAGAAGAGGCGGGTCGGAGGTCTTGACAGGTATCGATAACTTGGAAGTGACACTTCCCAGCTGTGGCCTGCTGCAGCTGTGCCTTGGAGGGGGAGGTTGCCATCCTCCCGGAGCCCCCCGATCTTTCTCTGACAAAGCCCCAAGCTTGAAGAACTTTCCTGTGCAATTGCAACGGTTCATTTAGTGACCGTTTGAAGTTACGGCGATGCTGAAAAAAAACTGACGCGGGCATTTTTCAGACGGTCATTGCAGCGTCCCCGTGTTTCACACCGTCCAATTTCAGTCACTTGGCAACTGACTCATATTTATGACGGTTTCAGTAACCCAGGGGTGGTGGTGAGGGGCTGCCTGATCCCCTTTTGCAACCTTCCAACAAGCAAAGTCAACAAGGAAGCCAAATTCACTTAACAACCATGTTACTAATTTAACGACTGCAGTGGTTCGCTGGACAACTGCGGCGAGAAAGGTCGTAAAATGAGGCGATACTCACTTCGGAAATCTCTCACTTAACCACAAAAATTTTGGTCTCAATTTGTGGCCGTAAGATGAGTCCGCAACTGGCACCAGAGTTTCCATTGCCAAACAGGGCAGTCGTTAAGTGAGTCACATCCGATTTTACGATCTTTTGGGCACAGTTGTTAAGTGAATCACATGGTCGTTAAGCGAATCCAGCTCCCCCCCAATTGACTTTGCTTGTTGGAAGCTGGCTGAGAAGATTGCAAATGGTGATCGCTTCACAACTGCGTCCAAAAAGGTCATAAAATGGGGCAAAACTGGCTGGCTTAGCAACAGAAATTTTGGGCTCAATTGTGGTCATAAATCGAAAATCATAGGTAGTCCTTGACCTACAATGGTTCATTTAGTGACCGTTCAAAGTTACGATGGCTCTGGAAAAAGTGTCATGGCCATTTTTCAGACAACCATTGCAGCATCCGCGTAGTCGTACGATCCAAATTCAATCTTAGCCAGTGACTCATACTTATGATGGTTGCCATTTCCCCTTTTGCGGCCTTCTGACAAGCAAAGTCAATGAGGAAGCCAGATTCGCTTAGCAACAGGAGAATGAACTGAAGTTGTTCCCTGCAAATTGCTTCAGTTGGCGTTCCTCCTTAAATAGGCTAAGGGAGTGGCCAATTAGCCCAAATCTTACTCTTGAGGAGACCTCCTCTTGAGGAGCCACTTCTGCCTTTTGGCAGCTCTGCGCGCTCCTGCATTGAGAAGAGGCTCCTCCTGTTCTTCCTCTTCACTTATGGGAGCTTCTGGAGGTTCGGAAGGCCCTGGCTGAATCCCCACCTCTGGCACCACCTCTTCTCCAGCCTCCTCATTGTCTGACTCGGCTGCCAGCTGCATCCCACCAGCCTCCTTGCTGTCAGAATCAGCTACAATCCGCATTGGCTGCTGACGGGCCACAACAATTGTGGACGTAACTTGAGGACTTACCTATGCCTGTACTTTTTGGGAGACATCTTTGAAATTGACCCGCAGGGATGTTAGAGGAGATCAAACAGCTGGAATTGTCACACATCCGAAGGGTTAATTAAGTTCGGCACTGGGTGACATCAGGAGCAATTGTGGAACTCATCGCTTAAGATAAGTCAAGGTAGTACGAAGGACTTGTTACTACAGCGATAATAGAAGTGCTTGTCCAGATGGCATTTGAATGTCTCCGTAATAACGGTGCAGTCATTTGTGTGATGATGGATGCGCGTTGAGGCTCAGGCAGTGCTTCTCAACTATGGCCGGATCCAGATGTGGGGATTTCCAGTCACAGGTTCAAGGTCCAGCCAGCCTGGACCTTGATAAGAACATCTGGGAGTTGAAGTCTACACGGTTAGAAATTGTTCAGATTGGGAGAAATGGTCTTAAGAAGTGGAGAAGAGGATAAAAACATCAACAGTGCTGGAAGGGAATGTGGAGAGAAGGAGGAGGAGGAGGAGGAGGAGGAGGAGGAGGAGGAGGAGGAGGAGGAGGAGGAGGAGGAGGAGGAGGAGGAGGAGGAGGAGGAGAAGGATTGAAGGGGAAGAAGGAGGAGGAGGAGGAGGAAGAAGAAGAGAAGGAGAAGAACTGTGGATGGTTTCTGAGCTTTGTTTCTTTTCTTGAAAACATTTCATGACCCAACTAGGTAACATTATCAATGCTAGAAAGGTGTGAGGAGCAGGAAGAAAGGAAGGAAGGAGAAGGATTGAAGGGGAAAGAGGAGGAGGGGAAAGAGAAGGAGAACTGTGGGGTCTTTTGTGGATTCTGAGTTTGTTTGGTTTCTTCGCTGATATTTCATTACCAAACTAGATAACGTCATCAGTCTTAGCATTGATGATGTCACCAAGTATGGTAATGAAATGTCTACAAGAAAACAACCAAGCTCAGAGACCACCAAGGACCCCACAACCCTCTATTACTTAAGATCAGCTGACCTGACCCTTTTGCAAACATGTGATACACCTATTTATATTTATGTCTATACACGTACAATGACAATAAAGTTATTGTTATTATTTTCCACCAATCCAAAGCAATGTTGAAGCATGAAACATTAAATGATGGGATTCAGCCGGTTCGGGATAATTTAGACGAACCGGTAATTAAATTGCTGGCAGGCCACTTCCTTCCCTTCCCAGGAGTCCCCAAATTTTGACTCCCCAGGTAAGTGCAGGGAGGCCTCCTTGGCCCAAAATGGGGTACGGGGAGGGGGGAGGGGTGTCCTCCCCACCCACGGCCCATTTTGGCTCCCAGGGGGTGTGCACCTCCTAGCCACGCCCACCATGGCCACACCCACCCAGCTGATCGTTAGGGCAGAGAACCGATTGTTAAATTATTTGAATCCCACCACTGATGAAACTTACCGTTTTTTTGGTGCTCCACCAGATAAAATCATGTGCTCTCCTCTAATAAAAGTTTCACAGTGATGTCCCACCAACCATTCCTTCCGGGACCTTATTTTCCTGCTCGTTGCTTCCTCATATTTGGACCGAAGTCCTCAAGGGACCCGGAGATCAGATTCCAGATGTTCTACATGGACATGAGAGCTGGTCATTGGGGTCTCTTAAGTGGCATTAAGAGGAAAAGAGGAGGGGGCAGATGAGATGAGCTCTCGTTCAGGGAGACCACCTAACGGGACCCCCGTCCCCAAAGTGCGGCTGAAAAAGCCAGCTGCGCATGCTTTGCCTGGATGTGGCATTTTGTACCCTCGGGGGAAACATATCTGATTATCATAAGGACCATAGAGTTGGCAAGTTCATATTTTATATAATTCATGTCTCAGAGAGGTGACCAAAGGGGGTTGCATGGAGAGAGCCGAAAATCTGTAATCCACGTTAGATGAAACACACACGGACGCACGTGTCAACTGGAGAAGAGCCCAGCGCACCTTCTGATTTTACAGTGGTGGGATTGAAATAATTTTAACAACTGGTTCTCTGCCGTAATCACCCGGCTGGGTGGCCAGAAGGTGTGACAGGCAGCACTCGGCCTCCTGCACCCTCCTGGGAGCAAAAACAGGCCGCAGAGGGGGGACACACCGTCCCCTGTGTCCCATTTTGGGCTTAGTAGGCTTCCATTGAGCTTCTCTGCCCTAATGACCAGCTGGGTAGGCGTGTCTTGGTGGTCATGTGACCGTGTGGGCATGGCCAACTCAACATCACTCACACCGATGGGCGCTTCGTCTTAGCTGTTACAATGTAACAAGGCTTAACCAGAGAGGCAGTTTCTGTAAGCAGGGCAATAAAGATTAGGCTAGAAATAACAGCAGAATGTTTCCTTCCTGCCTTCCTTACAGGATTAGCCCTGTAAAGTGGAAAAAAAAAACAAAATAAGATTTCTTCCAACAACTGAACTGCTTAAAAAGTTAACAACCGGTTCTCCTGAATAGGTGCGAACTGGCTGAATCCCGTCACTGGATATGATGCGTTTGAAGGGTCTCTAAGAGAACTGTTGTAAGTTGAGGCTACAGTTAAATACCTGTACCTGTATTTAATTCAATTCTCTGCCCCAAAGCCGCTCTCTGGATCCGATGGGAGGCAGGAACAGAATTCCACCCGGCTTTTCTCCTTTCCATTGTTTGCTCCCTTTCGCTTAAGAGAGTACGAGCTCCCCCTTCACTTAAGAAAGCACGAGTATATTGCAGGCCTGACCTTTTGCAGAAAGACCCCCCCGAGCAAGTGTATTTGCACAAACCCACTTGTGGTCTGAGTGATATTTAAGAGCAAGGCAGCCTGGCAGCCAAGGGAGTCCCCAAGCTTCAGCTGAGCCCCCAAATCTCTGCTGTTTGCTGGCATTCCTGAATTCCTTTCTACAGGTTGCCGGATTTCCAGCTTTACGGGAGGCGAGAGGCCGGCTGTCCATTTTCTTTGGCTTCGGATAAAATGAGGGAGAAATGAGGACCAAATGTCGTGTAGCTTTAGGATAACTGGAGAGGAGAGTTTGATGGATTGATATCCAATCTTTATTACTGTTATAATTATAATTATAATTATTATAGAGGCATGGTGATGCAGTGGTCAGAATGCAGTACTGCAGGCTACTTCTGCTGACTGCCGGCTGCCTGCAATTTGGCAGTTCAAATCCCACCAGGCTCAAGGTTGACTCAGCTTCCGTCCTTCTGAGGTCGGTAAAATGAGGACCCTGATTGTTGGGGGCAAGAGGCTGACTCTGTAAACCATTTAGAGAGGGCTGTAAAGCAGTGTAAAGTGGTATATAAGTCTAAGGGCTATTGGTAAGTGGGAAAAAACCAGGAAGGAAGGAGAGGGAGCGAAGGAGGGGAAGAAGGATGGAAGGAAGGAAGGAGAGGAAGGGAAGGAAAGAAAGAAGGAAGGAAGGAGAGAGAGGGAAGGAAGGAAGGAAAAAGGAAGGAAGGAAGGAAGGAGCGGGAGCAAAGGAGGGAAAGAAGGATGGAAGGAAGGAGAGGGAGGGAGGAAAGAAAGAAGGAAAGAAGGAGAGGGAGGGAGGGAAGGGAGGAAGGAAAAAGAAAGGAAGGAGTGGGATGGAAGGAAGGAAAGAAAGAAGGAAGGAGAGGGAGCGAAGGAGGGGAAGAAGGATGGATGGAAGGAAGGAAGGAGAGGAAGGGAGGGAAAGAAAGAAGGAAGGAAGGAGAGGGATGGAAGGAAGGAAAAAGGAAGGAAGGAAGGAGAGGGAGCGAAGGAGGGAAAGAAGGATGGAAGGAAGGAAGGAGAGGGAAGGAGGGAAAGAAAGAAGGAAGGAGAGGGAGGGAGGGAAGGAGGGAAAGAAGGAAGGAAAGAAGGAAAGGAGAGGGAGGGAGGGAAGGGAGGAAGGAAAAAGAAAGGAAGGAGTGGGATAGAAGGAAGGAAATAAAGAAGGAAGGAGAGGGAGGGAAGGAAGGAAGGAAGGAAAGAAGGAAGGAAGGAGAGGGAGCGAAGGAGGGGAAGTAGGATGGAAGGAAGGAAGGAGAGGAAGGGAGAGAAAGAAAGAAGAAAGGAAGGAGAGGGAGGGAAGGAAGGAAAAAGGAAGGAAGGAAGGAGAGGGAGCGAAGGAGGGAAAGAAGGATGGAAGGAAGGAAGGAGAGGGAGGGAGGGAAAGAAAGAAGGAAGGAGAGGGAGGGAAGGAGGGAAAGAAGGAAGGAAAGAAGGAAAGGAGAGGGAGGGAGGAAGGAAAAAGAAAGGAAGGAGTGGAATGGAAGGAAGGAAAGAAAGAAAGAAGGAGAGGGAAGGAAGGAAGGAAGGAAAGGAAGGAAGGAAGGAGAAGGAGGGAGGGGAGGAAGGAGGGAGGGGAGGAAGGAAGGAAGGAAGGGCCGTGGGGGTGCAGTTGTGAGATTGCAGTATTGCAGGCAAACTCTGCCCACTGCCGACAGTTCAATCCTGACCTGCTCAAGGTTGACTCAGCCTTTCCAAGGTCGTTCTGACAGTTCTGGACTTACCACAGTTCATTTAGTGACCGTTCAAAGTTACCACGTCACTGAAAAAAAGTGACTTAGGACCGTTATTCACCGTTATGACCATTGCAGCAGCTCCCTGGTCACATGTTCAAAATTCAAATGGTTGGAAACAGACTCCGATTTATGACAGTCTCAGCATTCTGGGGTCACGTGATCCCCTTTTGCGACCTTGCAACCAGCAAAGTCAACGAGGAAGCCAGATTCACTTAATGACCGTCTGACTCATTTACCAGCTGCAGTGAGTCACTTAACAACTGCGGCAAGAAAAGTGGGTAAAATGGGACCCAAAACTCCACCAAATGTTTCACTTTAGCAACAGAAATTTGGGGCTCAATTGTGGCCCAAAATTTCAAAGTGAGACATTTGCTAAGTGAATTTTGCCCCATTTTACGACTTTCCTTCCCACAGTCGTTCAGTGTATTCCTGCCGTTGCTAACACGGTCCTTAAGTGAATCTGGCTTCGCCCCTTGATTTTGCTTGTCAGGAGGTCGGAAAAGGGGATCAGGTGGACCCTGGGGCAAGTCATAAATATGAGTCAGCAGCCAAACATTTGATGTCAACTCACAAAGCATCTGTGGCCTGCTCTCGAATTGTCATAGGCCAGGGAGGATGGGAAACTGGTGAAACGGCACGGCAGCCAAAGACAGATGCACATTCCAGACTTCTCTCTCTCAAGGCTGTATCCCAGGGTTACCCACAGCGGCTGGAGGGGAGTGACTTCTACAACCCGGGAAATTGCTTCGCTGGTGAATGTGATTGATGACACACCCTGGAGGGAGGGGGGGAAACAGGGTCATGATTGGGGCATAAATTCTGTAGGTTCAGAGCTGATTTCACTTAGGAACATGCTGACATGAAGCTCCTAATAAAAAACTGGATTTCTTTTGAAGGTTGGCTCGAGGCTCGTGATTTAATTAGGGCATCCGTCGGAACCCTGACATTTGATTTTTTTGATCATGTGACCATGGGGGATGCTGCAATGCTCATAAGCGTGAAAGATGCTCCTAAGTCACTCTTTCGCCCAGCGCCGTTGTAAGTGGAGGACTACCTATATTTGTAGGAAAAGGAGACAAAGGAAAAAGATTGGAGAATGAGCTGAATGCAGCCAGGAGCTTTGGAGAAGAAATTTGCAGAAATGTTTCCCCATGGCATCTTTCTAAAAGAGGCAGCTGAGCGAAATATCACATCCTTCTTTTATTATATTGTGATAAATCTTGGTAGGTTGCATTGTTTCGGTGCAGTGATGTTTCTGTGATATGATTAGAGGTTATGAATGTTCTTCTTCGGCCAGTCCTTGACTTACGACCACAATTGGGATCAGAATTTCATTGTGGTTTACATTTTAGCAACTGGTAATCTGTCCGGTTGCTGAGTGGGCGTGGCCATGGTGGGAGTGGCCTACTTGGCCTCCTGCAGGGACGCCCTCCGGAAGGCCCATTTTTCACCCTCCCAGAGCCTCCGCGCAGGCCCTGCACTTACATGGCATCCAAAATGGGCCGTGTGGAGACTCCTGGGAGGGGCGGAGTGGGGTAGGTGGGGCGAGCCAGTCCTTACAACTACCGGTTCGCCGAACCAGATGTAAAATTAGTATCCGGTTCGCACGAATTGGCCCGAACCGGTCCTAACCGGCTGAATCCCACCCCTGCCTGTTTAGCAACGAATATTCTGGTGCCAATTGTGGTTGTCAGTCAAGGACTACCTGGAGAAGAACATCAGTCGTGCCTGATTTTAGATCTTTATTTTTTTGCTATGGTTGCTAAGCAAATCACTGCAGTTGTTAAGTGAATCACTGGTTGTTAAGTGAATCCGGCTTCCCTCATTAAGTTTTGCTTGACGGAAGGTAATTGGGAAGGTCACAATTGTGGTTAAATTGTGGCAGAATTAACCCTGTGACAAGAGTCTGATGGAACGAACCATAAAACAGACCACAAACTCATGCAGAGAGGCAGTGGGCACACTCTTCTGCAGCTCTGGGATTATAGAAAACTTTAAATTTCTCACACCCACACACAAACATACGTGCATGTTGTATGATACACATAGACACACAAACACAGTTCGGTCAGTAGTTTCCTCTAAGCAGAAAGCAGACCACAAATTCATACAGAGCTGTGGCAGGCACACTCCTTTGAAGCTTTGGGATTCTAGAAAGTCCAACATTTTCCACACCCACACAAACGTTCACATGGACACACACATACCCAAACAACATTTGGTGAATGCCGTTCCTCTGACCAGAATGCAGACCACAGACTCACGCAGAGATGTGGCAGGCACACTCCTCTGAAGCTTTGGGATTCTAGAAAGCATCAAATTTCATACATCCACACACAATACACACACACAGAGGGAGGGAGGGAGAGAGAGAGAGAGAGAGGGAGAGGGAGAGGGAGGGAGGAAGGAAGGAAGGAAGGAAGGGAGAGAAAAAGAAAGAAAGAGAAAGAAAGAAAGAAAGAAAGAAAGAAAGAAAGAAAGAAAGAAAGAAAGAAAGAAAGAAAGAAAGAAAGAAAGAAGAAAGAAAGAAAGACAATTTGGTCAATATTGTTCCTGTAGAAAGCTCTAAATTCCATACATCCACACAGAAATACAAATACACAGAGAGAGAGAGAGGGAGGGAGGGAGAGAGGGAGAGAGAGAGAGAGAGAGAAAGAAAGGAAGGAAGGAAGGAAGAGAGAGAGAGATTGAGAGAGAGAGAGAAAGAAAAGAAAGAAAGAAAAAGAAAGAAAGAAAGACAGACAGACAGACAGACAGTCAGAAAGAAAGAAAGACAGACAGACAGACAGACAGACAGACAGACAGACAGACAGACAGACAGACAGACAATTTGGTCAATATTGTTCCTGTAGAAAGCCCTAAATTTCATACATCTACACACAAATACAAATACACACACAGAAAGAGAGGGAGGCAAGGAGGGAGGGAGGGAGGGAGAGAGAGAGAGAGAGAGAGAGAGAGAGAGAGAGGAAGGAAGAGAGAGAGAGAGAGAGAAAGAAAGACAGACAGACAATTTGGTCAATATTGTTCCTGTAGAAAGCCCTAAATTTCATACATCCACACACAAGTATAAATACACACACACACACACAGGGAGGGAGGGGGAGAGAGAGTGAGAGAGAGAAAGGAAGAAAGGAAGGAAGAGAGAGAGAGAAATAGAGAGAGAGAAAGAAAGAAAGAAAGAAAGAAAGAAAGAAAGAAAGAAAGAAAGAAAGAAAGAAAGAAAGAAAGAAAGAAAGACAATTTGGTCAATATTGTTCCTGTAGAGAGCCCTAAATTTCATACATCTACACACAAATACATAATACACACACACTCACTCACTGACTCACAGAAACACAATTTGGTCACTATCGTTCCTCTAACTACAAAGTCGACAACAAACTCAGGCAGAGATGCATCAGGCACACTCCTCTGAAGCTTTGAGTTTATATATATATATAAAAACAACCCTAAATTTCACCCCCCCCCATCCCCCCACGCATACACAACCAGACACAACCAACCAACACAATTTGGTCAACGTTGTTCCTCCAACAAAGGCGAGAAACAGTTCCGTCTTCTTTGCCTTTGATTTTGCTTTGTGCTTTAATCATAAATTAAGTAATATATAATGGAGAAGGCAGGCTGGGAGTCCCTGGGCTAAGGGTGGGCTCTCGCCCCGTTGGGGGAAAGAACTAGGCGCTTTGATTTATCCCATATGTCAAAAGAGATGGAAGACATGTAAGCAGATTGGGAAACGTTGCTTGTGTCCAAATTTTCGGGGTCTCTGAACCCCCCCTCCTCCCCCCCCTCCCCTGCTTTTCACATCTTTATTTAATCTCGTCCACCCGGCCTGTTTTGGGGGGCCTTTGCAAGGCCGGGTCCAGCTGTTGAGAGTGGATTTAAAGCTTCTGTGGGACTTGGCAGCCCAGACTCCATCCATCTGCCTGGCCAAACCGAGGCCTCTTGGCAACACTTCAAAAACAATATGTCCAAGGATAGGCCACGGAGTCCTCTTGGCTGCAACCAGACAAAGCCCCGTGGAAATTCACAGCTTGGCTGTTGGGAGACGGGACGGAAGAGGCTCCTGGAATAAGATTTGCCCTGAGACCAGGCGGATCGTCAGAAGCCGACCTGAAAAAAAAACCACGTGTTTGGCTTGGAAAAAATGCGGCAAACTTGTTTGAAAGTCAAAGGTTTTGCGAGCAGGGAGAAGCTGGTCCCTAAAGGGAACGTTGATGTCAGGATGGGTAGACTTCCTTGGGCAGATTTTATTTATTTACTTATTTCCTATCTTTGCTATTTCTATAAATGTGGAGAACGTAGCTAGTACTCCTTCCTTCTCCTATTTTCCCTCCCTCACAACAACCCTGTGAAGTAGGCTGAGCTGAGGGAAGGTGACTGGCCCACAGTCATCCAGGCAGGAGAGAGAGGATGAGATGGAGGAAGGAAGGAAGAAGAGAAGGAGAAAGATAAAGGAAGGAAGGAAGACATAAGAAAAAGAAAGGAAAGAAGGAAGAGAGAAGAAAGGGAGAAAGGAGAAAGGAAGAGAGCAGAGAAAGAAGAAAGAGAGAAGAACAGAAGAAAGGAAGAAAAGAAAGGAGAAAGGAAGGAATAGATGAAAAAAGAGAGAAAGAAAGGAAGAAGGGAAGGAAGGAAGGAGAGAGAAGGAAGAAAAGAAAGGAAGGAGAAAGGAAGGAAGGAATAGAGAAAGGAAGAGAGGAAGGAAGGAAAGAAAAGAAAAGGAAGAAATGAGGAAGAAAAGAGGAAGGAAGGAAGGAAGGAGAAGAAAAAGGAAGGAAAAGAGAAAAAAGGGAAGGAAAAAGGAGAAGAAGGAAGGAAGGAAAAAGGAGAAAAAAGAAGGAAGGAAGGAAAGAAGGGGAAGGGAGAAAGTGGAAGGAAGAAAGAAAGAAAGAAAGAAAAGGAAGGAAAGAAAAAGGAAGGAAGGAAGGAAAGAAGAAAGAAAGAAAAGAAAGGAAAGAGAAAGTAAGAAATAGAGAAAAAGAGAGAGAGCAAAAGAAAGAAAGAAAGAAAAAAGACAGAAGGAAATAAGGAAAAAAGAAAGAAAGGAAGAGAAAGGAAGAGGGGGGAGAGGGGAGGGAGGATCGGCAGGAGATTTTATAATGCGTGGGTCCCTGCCTTTTTCTGCTTAAAATCTTTGCATCCTGGCTGAGCTCCTTTCCATGCCACCTCCAGACCTCCCTTCACGGGACGTGATTAAATTACAAACCCCATCCACAATCGCTTCTGATAGCCATTAATTAAAGATGGCCAGTTCAATCTACCGGGGAAGTCCAGGCCCCGTGATTTCAATCATCCATCCATTCAGTCCGGTTTCTGCCTCATTAGCAAAATAACAAAACAAGATCAGAACCCCAAATTGCATGCGGCAAACCCCTCCAGGGCTTTTGCTGAAATGCGCATTTCTCTTTCTCTGCGGGGATTGAGCCAAAAAAAAAAAAGGGGTTTTTTAAAAAAAAAAATATCAAGAATTTTGCTAATTTTATCCCCCAACCTTTGCATTCATTTAAGACCCTTTTTCAACCTTGGTCCCTGGAAGTCGTGTGGACTTCAACTCCCAGAATTCCTCAGCCAGCTGGGCTCCATTGCAGTATGTGGGGAATCCGTACAGATAGTCCTCAAAACTTTCCACCGCAAGGGAGCCCCAAATTTCTGTTGCTAAGCGAGACGGTCGTACAATGAGTTTTTGCCCCATTGTACGACCTTTCTCTCCACAGCGGTTAAGTGAATCACTGCAGGGGTTGAGTTAGGGACACCGTTGTTAAGTGAATCGGGCCTCCCCCGTTGACTTTGCCTGTCGGGTGTTCTCCAAAGGAGATCACGTGACCCTGGGACACCGCAGCCATCGTAAATATGAGTCAGTTGCCAAAAGTCTGAATTTTGATCACGTGACCGTGGGGGGGGGACGCTGCAACGGTCGTTAAGTGTGAAGAATGGCCGTAAGACCAGTGGTGGGATTCAAATAATAACTGGTTCTCTGCCCTAATGAATGGCAGGGTGGGCGTGGCCATGGTGGGTGTGGCCAGGGGTGTGTGACAGGTAGCACTTGGCCTCCTGGACCCCCTGGAAGGAAAAACAGGGCACGGGGGGCACCCTGCTCCTCGTGCCCCGTTTTGAGCCTAGTAGGCAGCCTCCTGGGAGCAAAAACGGGCCACAGAGATGGGGGCGTGCTGCACCCACCCTGTTCTGTCCCCCCCTACAGAGACCCACAAAAACACAGCCAGTCAAGGGTTAAGAAGCACTTGGCACACTCCACAGTTCTTATCTCAAACTTGGCAGCGATATGCACACCGTCTGCCAAGGGCTTTAATAGTTCACAAAAAGAAAATCACCTACGTAGTTTTGCCAAAATCTGTTCTTTTAGCTCCAAAGAGTACTAGATTGCGTTTTTGTTCGTCACAGAGCTCATGAACCACCCTCCTGTCTTATATAGGCTCTCGGTGTGGTCCAGTGACTCATTGATCCTGTGACTCCAGTCCAGTGACTCAGGTCTATTCCCTCATGCGTCTCTGCAGCTGCTGTAAGCGTTTATCTCGCCTTCTTTGGCGTGCGTCCAGGAATGACGTCTCTCCCTCACTCTCATCTGAGACACCTGTTTCCCCACTACTTTGCTCTCTTTCAACTGGCACCTGAGACGGTGCCAGAGGGGGGGGGGGCTGGGAGATCTGGCTGGCTCCTCTTCCTCCTGCTCAGAGCTTCCTTCCTCCAATGGGATAGGCTCAGAGGACGGGGCCACAACACACCCCTCTTGTGCCCCATTTTGGGCCTAGTAGGCCTCCCAGCACTTACCTGGGCGCCAAAATGGGGCACCTAGTGACTCCTGGAAGGGACGGGGCGGGGCAGCAAGTTAACAACCAGTTCACCCAAATTGCCCCGAACCGGCTGAATCCCATCACTGCATAAGTCCCTTTCTTCAGTTCCGTTGAAACTTTGGTGACTAAATGAATGGTTGGAGGAGGGGGGGGGAAACACATATAAATCTACGCTTCCACAGATATATTCTGTGCCTTTGCTAGTTTATTTACTGCAGATTCTAGAAACTATCCTAATAAACATCAAAGCAATGACAATAAAAGTCACACCAGACAGAAATACGCAAACACTCACGGACACATGTGTATATATGCCCTGCTAGAAATTCAGAGGTACTGACCATATTAGCAGCAACATTGAAATTAATTAAAATAAGGTAAGGGGGGGAAGAAAAAACATACCAAAGACTGGATAATTATACCATAAATAGAAGAACTGAGGAGGAAAAAAAAATAAGCAAGGAGATTTATTCGTTAGGGTGGTTTGCTTGACCTGTTTTTAATTTCGGTGACTTATTATTTTTATTTTCTGTTACACATTTAATGGGCTCCCTTGCTTGTTTCTCATTTCTTGATGTGGTCCTAGCTTAAGAGAAGTGTAGAAAAGACGATGCAGTACATGAGCTTGCATTAATATACACACACACATATATGTATTTAAATTGTGGATATTATTCATCGGCGTTGAAGCCAAACCAGACCGAACCAAAATTCTTCAGGGACATTTTGGCACAGTGACAAGCAAAAGAAAGACCCTTTGCTTGCCCCCTTTAATGAAACAGGGAGCGTACCCCAAGAAGGCGTCTTAAAAGGGAAGGGTGCGCCATTTATTTGCACAACCGCTGGTTCAGTTTATCACACGTAAATCTCCTTGGCGTCTCCCGTTTTCCACTTTAACGAGAAGCGAGCCATTTCCTAATAACGGCAGAGATTAGACGGGGAGGAACCCCGAAAGCATTAACCTGAAGGAAATGTAACGATAAATTAAAGGTATTAAGCAAGGCTGTGCTACAAGCTCAACATTTGTTAAGTAAATTGTACAGTTATTAAGACTCATTTTGCCATCCGAGGATCCGTTCTTGGTAACTGTTGAGCAGGGAAGGGAGGAATCTAATTCAGAGAGGAAGGCAGGGGGAGCCTAAGATGACCTGGTCTGTCCTCCGTCAACATCTGGAAGAAGCCAGGATGAGATCACGTGCGTTATGGACCTCGTCACATCTTTCAACATTCGTGTAGTTTGCGTGAGGATGCCACCCCGAGTGCATCTGATGGGAGAGACATGGCTTCTTCCAACGGAGGGGCCCTGCCAATCTGGTTCCAGCCAATATAAACTGGCTGGAATTATGGTATTGAGTGCATCTGGATGGCTTCAGTTTGGGGGAAGACAGAATGAATAGGATTACAGACCCCTGTGCGTTGTTCTTCAGAGCTGAGGAAGCTTCTTGGATGAGAAGCAAAACCTCTTCAAAGAGAAACTAGAAAGTCCAGTTGCCTCTTGAAAAAAAAAAGCACGTTTGGGCCAACCACAACCTGGATGCCTGAGAATCTCCATAGACAGACACATGTCTAGGATTTAGATTTATTAGATTTATATACCGCCCTACTCCCGAAGGACTCAGTAGTCCTTGCGAAGGATGATTACGGTATTAGTCAGTTTACAACATAGAACGTAGCATTGGATTGATTGCTTTCACTAATTTTCTTCTTTGTTCTAGATTGCTTCTCTCCTTGGTTACCGTATTTTCTGGAGTATAAGATGCACCTTTTTTCCCCCCTAAAAGGGGGGGGGGGAATTTAGGTGCATCTTATACACCAAATGTAGCCCCGCCCACCCACTGGCCTCCACCCTTTGGCCTCTGCCTCCCAGCAATTTATCTCCTTGCAGCAAAAAGAAACAGCCCCTTTCAGCTTCAGCACAGCCTAATTAGCACAAGTTGATTGTCCATTGGGTCAGCCTTCCGACTCTCAGCTGTTTCAGGCTGCAGGGATTGCCATGGCCTATTCCTGCGGGGGGGGGGGGGGGCTCTGCTGCTTTGCTGCAAGGAGGTAAATTGCTGGGAGCAGATTTTTTTTTTCTTATGCTAATCAAGCTATGCTGAAAATGAAACTGAAAGTAAAGCAGGATGTTGGCTGTTGGCTGCAACGAGGCAAAATTGCTGGAGGCAGAGGCAGATTCCTTTTTCTTGTTTTCCTCACCAAAAAAGGTAGGTGCGTCTTATAGTCTGGAGCATCTTATACTCCAAAAAATACGTTTCCATCTATTGTTTCTTGTCTTGCCTTTTGGTGCTTTGGAAAATAGCCCCTCATCTTTGTAGGAGCCCCTCAAATATTGGAAGACTGCTATCCTGTCTCCCCTGGTCCTTTTTTTCCATTCAACTAGACATATCCAATTCTTGCAACCGTTCTTCGTACGTTTTAGCCTCCAGTCCCCTAATCCTCTTTGTTGCTCTTCTCTGCACTCTTTCTAGAGTCTCAACCAGAGCTAGGTTTCAGCCGGTTCTGACCAGTTCTGGAGAACTGGTAGCGGAAATTTCGAGTAGTTCGGAGAACCGGTAGTAAAAATTCTGACTGGCCCCGCCCCATCTGTTCTCTGCCTCCCAAGTCCCAGCTGATCGGGAGGGAATGGGGATTTTGCAGTACCTTTCCCTTGCCATGCCCACCAAGCCACGCCCACCAAACCATGCCACGCCCACCAAGCCACACCCACAGAACCGGTAGTAAAAATATTTGGATTTCACCACTGAACCACAGCAAGCAAGACTGTAAAACGGAGCAAAACTCACCGATTCACCGTCTTGCTTTACTGCGGGAATTCTGGATTCAATTATAACCGTACATTGAGGATTCCTTCCATTTTCCCTCCCTTCCCCAATGAAAACTGCTGGCTGGGGAATTCTGGGAGTTGAAGTCCATTCGTGTTAAAATTGTTAAGGTTAACAAATACTTCCCTAACATTTCTCTCTAGTCCAGAGCCTTTTTTGTGTATGTGTGTTGTCATCTTCCAAGCCCAGGACAATCTCTTAATGCTGGCCCATTTGCATTGAGTTTGTTACTATTGTTCTGTGTTATTCCTCTAATCCCTTGTTTTTCTCTTCCCCTCGTCCGGAATCTGAGAGACACGAGCAGTTTATGAGAAGGGGAGGAAAGAGGGAGAGGAGGAGGAATCATACAATTTTTCACTTCAAAGAAAGTGGGTAGTCCATGGAAAACAACAGTTAATAAAGACCAGCTTTTGAGGATTGAATTCGGAGCGGTCGAATGAAAGAAAAGATTTTCTTGTTAGGGATTTTTTGGGGCAGCAATAATATGGAAGGAGTTTGCCACTGTCTTCTAGGATGGCTTTTTAGCTTCATAGCCTAGCATTGGGATCTCCTTGTGGTCTCCCATCCAAACCCCAACAAGTAGCTTTATCTACTTTAGATTACAGGAGATGTTAAAGTTGGCTGAGTATTTCTACTTATTGCAGATGTGAATGTAAATTTCCAGATTTCTGCCATGAGTTACTTGGGAAGTAATGTAGAATAGAAATGAAGGGAGGGAGGGAGAATGGGTGGGAGAGGAAAGGGGGAAAGGAAAGGAAAAGAAGGGGGAAAGAGAAAAAAAAGAGGGGAGGGGAAGGGGAAGGGGAAGGGGAAGGGGAAGGGGAAGGGGAAGGGGAGGAGAAGGGAGGGAGGAGGAAAGGAAGAAGGAAAAAGAGAGGAAGGAAAGGAAACAGGGACAGAAAGGCAAGGGGAAAGAGGAAAGGGAAAGGAAAGGAAAGAATGGAAATGAAGGAAGGAGGGAGGAAGGAGGAAGGGAACAAGGAAAAAGAGGAAGAATGAGAAAAGGGAAGGGAAGGGAAAGAAAGGAAAGGAAAGGAAAGGAAAGGAAAGGAAAGAAGTAAAGGAAAAATGGAGGGAGGGAGGGAGAAAAAGGAAAGAAGGAAGGAGATATATGAGAAGAAGCAAGGAAAGGAGATAAATGGATCAAAGGAAGGGAGGAAAAGAAAGGAAGGAAAAGAAAAGGAAGAAAGAAAGGAAAACGCAAGTCTTTGGAAAAGGCTATCTTAATAGTCATTGCTCAATGTGAAATCACCAAAAACATATCCAACCATTTTGTCTGCTTGCTGCGTTTCGCTTGCAGTTTGCTCTATAGATCTGGCCTCCGTGGCTTCTTAACTAAATCAGAGCTTAAAACAAGCTCTGGTTTAGCAGCATGTGGGAACTCACCCATGCCAGAGAGGACGAGTGTTTAGCAGCTGGACTTGTACGAAATCTATCCCTATGCCACCCAGGTGAGATAACACCACTCAGTTTTGGCTTGGCCAATTGCTTCCTCACCCAGTTACCAGGATTAGGGGAGAACATGGAAGGAGGATCTCCCGCTTGAGATCTCCCAGGTGTGATCTTGGCCACAGAACCACGGAGAAGGGAGATCCACTCACTTTTGAAGAATCGTGTTGCTTAACTAGCAAATCTTCCCACAAGTATGTTTCACCCTGATCTTCCCCATCGGGTTGCCTTCGTCCAGGTGCTGCCATCTTCTGGCGGCCGAGTGGCATTGCTTTGCTTTGCAAGGCAGCTGTGGAAGTTTTAGAGCAGGGGTGTCAAACTCGATTTCATTGAGGGCCGCATCAGGGTTGTGTTTGACCACTGGGGTGGGGGTGGGGGGCTGAGTGGGTGTGGCTGGGGTGGTGGGGGTGGTGCCAGGGTGGGCGTGGCCAACTTGACGTCCCACCGGAAGTTGTCAAATGGACCGTTTTCGACCTCCGGAGGACCTCCGGGGGCGGGGGGCTGATAGGGAAGGCTGTTTTTGCCCTCCCCAGACTCCTAGAGAGGCTCTGGAGGCTGAGGACAGCAAAAAATGGGCCTTTTTAAAGTTGTTAAACTGGCTGTTTTCGGCCTCCGGAGGACTTCCAAAGGGATGGGGAAGGCCGTTTTCACCCTCCTCAGACTCCTAGAGAGGCCGTGGAGCCAGATGAGAAAGAAAAACGGGCCTCCCCCACTCCCCCAGGCCCTCCGGAGGCAGGAAACAGCTTGTTTCCCTATTTCTGGTGGGCTCAGAAGATCCAAAAATCATCTGGCTGGTGCCGTAGCTGAGCTCGCATGCTTACTGATATGGCTACGTGTTCCACCTGTGCCATAGGTTCACCATCATGGTTGTAGGCCATCTAGTCTAACCTCCCACTCAAGCAGGAGACCCTACAGCCCTCTGCCAGCAAAAACGGAGCCCGGGAGGGGTTGCAGGAGGCCGTCGAGCTGTTTTCACTGACAGAGGCACCATTGGCCAGATCTATGCACCCCGCAGGCCAAATCCAGCAAGGTTTAGAGTAACATATTACAACTTTGGCGACTGGAAGATGGTTGGTACTTCAACTCCCAGAATCCTCTGGCTGGAGAATCCTGGGAATGGAAGTCCAGTTGCCAAGCTTGAAAATCACTGGTTTAGAAGTTTGGAGCAAGTCTTTTCTCAACTTGAAGCGGGGGTGGACTTCAACCCCCAGAATTCCCCAGCCTGGAGATTCTGAGAGTTGGAACTTCACCTATCTTAAAATTGCTGAGGTTGAGAATCTGTGGTTTAGAGTTTAGAACAAACTTACTCAACTTCAGCGACTTGAAGATGGGTGGACTTCAACACCCAGAATTCCCCAGCCAGCCATGCTAAGAAGGCTCTAAGGAGGTTCTTGAGTTCCTAACAATGAGGACAATTAACCAATGAAACAGCTTGCCACTAGAAATCGTGGATGCTCCATCACTGGAGGTTTTTAAGAAGAGACTGGACAAGTGTCAAAATGGGGGCATGCGCCGGGAAGACGATTTTCCGGTTTCCAGTGAGCGCATGAGCACCAGCCACTTGGTTTTCCGGTTTCTGGCCTACATACATGGACAAAGACCAGCTTGCCAGTGTGCATGTGCAAGCCAGAAATCAGAACATCATCTTCCCGGCGCACACATGTGCAATCGGCAGCTGCTCTGAGTTTTTGGCACTCCCGCATGCATGAAGTCCAGCTAGAACCCGGAAGAGTAACGGGCGACGGCATGCGTGCCTGGAGAGATGGCTCTGCGTGTCACTTCCAGCACATGTGCCATAGGTTCGCCATCATGGGTATAGGTCCGTGATGGCGAACCTATGGCACGGGTGCCACAGGTGGCATGTGGAGCCATATCTGTGGGCACGCGAGCATTGGCCTAGCTGAGCTCCAGCATGCATGTGCGTGCCGGCCAGCTGATTTTCGGGCCTTCCGGTCTCACTGGAAGTCAGGAAATGGGCTGTTTCCAAGCTCCAAAGGGTCTCTGTGGGGGGGGGGGAAGGCTGTTTTTGCCCTCCCCAGGCTCCAAGAAAGCTCTGGAGCCTCGCAAGTGTGAAAAACGGGCCTACCGTGCCCACCGTGCGATTGCATGCCAAAAGCCGGAGGATTGGGGGGTATCACGTGCGCAATGAATTATGGGCGTGGGCATGCGCACGCGTGACCCCGCTTTGCTCCCCCTGCTTTTGGCACATGACAGCAAAAAGGTTAGCCATCACTGGTATAGGTTTTCCTGCTCGAGCAGAGGGCTGGACTAGAAGACCTCCAAGGCCCCTTCCACCTCATTCCATTCCATTCCATTCCATTCCATTCCATTCCATTTTTCTAATCCATTCTTCCATTCCATTCCATTCCTTTCTATTCCATTCCGTTCTGTTCCGTTCCATTCCGTTCCGTTCCGTTCCATTCCATTCCTTTCTATTCCATTCCTTTCTATTCCATTCCATTCCATTCCATTCCATTATATTCCATTCCATTCCATTATATTCTGTTCCGTTCCATTCCGTTCCGTTCCATTCCATTCCATTCTATTCTTCTAGTCCATTCTTCTATTCCATTCCATTCCATTTCTTTCTATTCCATTCCATTCCATTCCATTCCATTATATTCCATTCCATTTCTTTCTATTCCATTCCATTCCATTCCATTATATTCCATTCCATTCCATTATATTCCGTTCCGTTCCGTTCCGTTCCGTTCCGTTCCGTTCCGTTCCATTCCATTCCTTTCTATTCCATTCCATTCCATTCCATTCCATTCCATTATATTCTGTTCCGTTCCATTCCGTTCCGTTCCATTCCATTCCATTCTATTCTTCTAGTCCATTCTTCTATTCCATTCCATTCCATTTCTTTCTATTCCATTCCATTCCATTCCGTTCCATTCTATTCTATTGTACCTTCAAACGCTTCCTAAAGAAATGTGGATACGTTGAGGACTACGTATCCAGCATACTGCATGAATGTGGCTGCGATGTGCAACAGGATGTGGGTTTGTGTGGAGGGCAAGAACAAACCGTCTCCAACTATGGTCTCTGTGCACAGAATTGAAATCTGGTTACGGTTCTCTCTCTCTCTCTCTCTCTCTCTCTCTCTCTCTCAACAGTGACTTTTGAATCCTGTCGCAGTGCAATTGTGCTCCAAATGTTGCAAACCTGGATTGACAAGCGACCCGAACAAATTTAAGGAAGGCCCTTAATTTCTTTCTTTCTTTCTTTCTTTCTTTCTTTCTTTCTTTCTTTCTTTCTTTCTTTCTTTCTTTCTTTCTTTCTTTCTTTCTTTCTTTCTTTCTTTCTTTCTTTCTTTCTTTCTTTCTTGCATTTGCATGCTACGTATGCCTTTCATCTGGGTTTTATTTTCGTCCTCGGCTGGCCACAAACCAACTCTTCCCTTTCCGAATCTGCAGATGATCCCTTTTGATCCTTTTGCACGGGACAAGGGCTGCCTGCTGTGAATTCTAGTTTGCTTTGAATGGAGGTTTCACACTCCTTTGTTTTCCCCGACGTGAGTCGCCACAGGGAGGAAGATCCACATACAGTCGTGGCCAAAATTGTGGAAACCTTTTGGGAAAAGTGTGCCTTTGGAGGTTTGATGGCTAATAACACCACTTTTTGGGGGGGAGTTTCAAGATAATCCTATTCCACTGCTGGAATGGCCTGGGAATAGCCCAGACCTTCACCCAATGGAAAATCTATGGAGCCGACTAAAGAAACTGGTTAGTCAGAAGCGACCCAGCAATAAAACCCAGTTAATAGAAGCCATTCTATTTTTTAATTAGATTTATACGCCACCCTTCTCCGAAGACTCAGGGCGGCTTACAATGCATTAAGCAATAGCCTTCATACTTTTGCATATATTTTATACAAAGTCAGCTTATTGCCCCCACAAACTGGGCCCTCAATTTACCTACCTTAGAAAGGATGGAAGGCTGAGTCAACCCTGAGCCTGGTGAGATTCAAACTTACAGTAATTGCAGACAGCTGGAGTTAATCACAATGCTTTTAGTCTGCTGAACCACCAGGCCCTTCCTTCCTTCCTTCCTTCCTTCCTTCCTTCCGTCCTTCCTCTCCCTCTCCCTCCCGCTCTGCCTCCTTCCTCCCTCCCTCCCTCCCTCCCTCCCTTCTTTCTTTCTTTCTTTCTTTCTTTCTTTCTTTCTTTCTTTCTTTCTTTCTTTCTTTCTTAAATTAGATTTATATGCCGCCCTTCTCTGGAGACTCAGGGCGGCTTACAATGCGTTAAGCAATAGCCTTCATACTTTTGTATATTTATACCAAAGTCAGCTTATTGCCCCCACAAACTGGGTCCTCAATCGACCTATCTTAGAAAGGATGGAAGGCTGAGTCAACCTGGAGCCTGGGGAGATTCGAACTGGTGTAATTGCAGACAGCTGGATGTTAATTATGGTGCTTTAGTCTGCAGAGCTAAACCAGGCTCTTGGTTTCACAGGATAACAGCTGCAGAACTCAAAGACTTGGTTCCCTCCATGGGGAGACGTTGTAAGGCCGTCATTCATGCTAAAGGTTACCCAACTAAGGATTCACTGACATGGGGATCATTTTTGTAGATCTTGTTTTTTCTATGATGACCATTTTGGTATATCTCGGTTTTTCTACGTGTTTCCTTTTCTTCTTTATACTGCCACTGCTATTCTAAATAGCAAATCCTTCCTAAAAGTTATTGCATTACATTTTTGATCAAATTATCTTTCTATTGATACATAATTTTATGGTACTGCTCCTAAAAAGAGTGGTGTTATTAGCTGGTTGTAGAAAACACACTTTTCCCAAAAGGTTTCCACAATTTTGGCCCCTGCTGTACAGTGGGATTCTTCCTCTTTAGACGAATTTGACAGGGATGAAAGTTGCCTCAAATTCAAAAAGCGGGCATTTATAACCTAGCGTCAAATCTCCAGGCGAAATCACGGTTTGCGGCGCTCAATACAGGTAGGCCTTGACTTACGACCGTATTAGAACCTGCCTGTGGTAGTTGTAAGTCATAATGGATGTAAAACAAATGACTCACGTGATTGAACTGATTTTATGATCCTTTTTTTTTTGTGGCACTCATTACGTGAACCCCAGTCAATTAGTCAAACGTACGAAGAACGTGAGTTTGATGGCCCTGTAAATGTTCTTAACAGGTAGAGAACTAGATGGCGAAGATAGACAGATAGACAGATAGACAGATAGACAGATAGACAGATAGATAGATAGATTGATAGGCAACCAGGCAGGCAGGTAGGCAGGCAGGTAGCATAGATAGATAGATGGTTGGTTGGTTGGTAGGTAGGTAGGTAGGTAGGTAGGTAGGTAGATAGATAGATAGATAGATTGATAGGCAGGCAGGCAGACAGACAGACAGACCAGGGGTGGGGTTCTATTTACTTTTACTACTGGTTTGCAACGGGGCCTCTCTCTCACGCGCCCACACTTCTGCACAAGCACAGAAGCTTCTACGCATGTGCAGAAGCATTTTGATAATGTTGGGGTCAGAGGGCAGAGCCCACTGACCCCAACATTATAGAACCGGTGTGAACCGGTTCTATAGAACCGGTGTGAACCGGGAGCAACCCACCACTGAGACAGAGAGACAGACAGAGAGACAGATAACAGATAGATAGAGAGAGAGAGAGATAGAGAGATAGAGAGATAGGTAGGTAGGTAGGTAGAGACAGACAGACAGACAATTGATGGATAATTAGATGGATAATTAGGTGGATGGATGGCTAGATATATCGAGGATGGATGAATGAATGAATGTATAATGAATGTGTAGATGATTATAGATGATAGATAGATGATAGATAGATAGATAGATAGATAGATAGATAGATAGATAGATAGATAGATAGATAGATGATAGATAGATAGATAGATAGATAGATAGATAGATAGATAGAAAGAAAGAAAGAAAAGAAAAAAGAAAGAAAGAAGAAAGAAAGAAAGAAAGAAAGATAAATAGATAGATAGATAGATAGATAGATAGATAGATAGATCCTGACACTCTCTGCTCCAACACCAAAGCAGAAAAAAGAAAGAGGAAGAAGAGGAGGCAGAGGAAGGGGAAGGGGGAAGGGAGGAGGAGGAAGAAGAGAAGTTCACACCCCCCTCCATCTGATCAGGGAGGCTCAGGAAAGCCCAGCGAGCGCGAAGCGCCTGGCGTGCCAGCCTCCTATCGGTGTCTCTGATCTGCCTGGCCCTGTTGTATTGACGCTAACCTTGGCTTTGTCTCCGTCTGTGACCTTATGTCAGAGCGTCACTGGGTAGAGTTTCATTGACAGGGTGAGGTCAGCTTCCCCAAGGAGATGGGCTGCTCCAGCCGGCGGAGGACGGAGCTCTTCTCCGCTCTGACTCTGACGCCCCTCCTCCCCACCCCCGCCTCCTCCCTCTCGCCCATGTGGGGGTGGGGGTGGGTGGGGGGAGAGGTCTCCGAATGATCAATGGTTTGTCCAACACTGCAGGATGTTGGGAGCCAGTCCTGGTGATTTCTAGCCTGACATTGATGGAATTGGGGTCCTCCTTGCATTTTTCCAAGGAGGGCAACCCTGGGAGGGATGGGCGGCTGAGGAGGGGGACTGGCCCAAAGTCACCCGGGGCGGAGGGGCCTGTTTGAACCTGAGTCTCCACAACAACACCAAAGTGGCGTTCAGACTTTTGGCTTCAAATGAAACCAATAGATCCTTCCTTCCTTCCTTCCTTCCGTCCGTCCTTCCTTCCTTCCTTCCTTCCTTCCCCCTCCCTCCCTCCCTCTGTCCCTCCCTCCTCTCAATTTTCCTTCCTTCCTTCCCTCGCTTCCTACTCTCCCTTCCTCTTTCCCTCTGTCCCCTCCCTTCCTTCCCTCCCTCCCTCCTCTCCCTCCCTCCCTCCTCTCAATTTTCCTTCCTTCCCTCGTTCCTTCCTTCCCCCCTTCCTTCCTTCCTTCCTTCCTCCCTCTCTCGTTCCCCCCTCTCAATTTTCCTTCCTTCCCTCCTTCCTACTCTCCCTTCCTTCCTTCCTTTCTTCCTTCCCCCTCCCTTTGTCCCTCCGTCCCTCCCTCCTCTCAATTTTCCTTCCTTCCTTCCCTCCTTCCTACTCTCCCTTCCTCTCTCTCTCCTTCCCTCCCTCCCTCCCTTCCTCTCTCTTCTCCCTCCTCTCAATTTTCCTTCCTTCCCCTCCTTCTACTCTCCTTCCTTCCTCCTTCCTTCCTTCCTTCCCCCTCCCTCCCTCCTCTCAATTTTCCTTCCTTCCTTCCCTCTTCCTACTCTCCCTTTCCTCTCTCTCTCCTTCCCTCCCTCCCTCCCTTCCTCTCTCTTCCTCCCCTCCTCTCAATTTTCCTTCCTTCCCTCCTTCCTACTCTCCTTTCCTTCCTCCTTCCTTCCTTCCTTCCCCCTCCCTCCCTCCTCTCAATTTTCCTTCCTTCTCCCCACCTCCTGTCTTCCTATCTCTCTCCCTTTTTCCTCCCTCCCTCCCACTCTTCCTCCCTATTCCTCCTGCCTTCTCCTCCCTCCCTCATTTCTTCCCTCCCTCCCTCCCTCCCTTCTCTAAAAATATGGGTTACAGGTAGTCCTCGACTTACAACAGTTCCATCTAGTGCCCGTTCAAAGTTACGACGACACTGAAAAAAGCGACATACGTACGGCCATTGCGCAATCCCCGTGGTCCACGTGATCGAAATCTAGACGCTTGCAACTGACTCATATTTATGACAGTCGCAATATCCCTGCCTCACCTCATCCCCTTTTGCGACTCTCGGAAAAAGAAAAATCAAGGGGGGAAACCAGAATTACCTAACAACTCTATTATTAACTTAACCCCTGTGCCAAGAAAGGTCGTAAAATGGGGGCAAAATTCACTTAACAAATGTCTCACTTAACAGAAGAGATTTCGAGCTCAATTGAGGCCGTATGTCGAGGACTATCTGTATTTTTATTTGTCTCCAGAGGTGATATTCAGTAAGTTTGGTCCGGTTTGGGTGAATCGGTAGTGGCCACCTACCCATCCTATATCGCTGTGGTTTTGATGCTGTATGCACGTGTGGACAGCGTACGCGAGCCAATTGCATTGTTTTGCGATGCTGTACACATGCGCAGATGGTGTGCGCGCTCACCTTTCCGATGCCGGGGGAACTGTTTGCTACTTTATGGGAATCCTTCCTCTGTTTGTCTCCCTTCCTTTTTGATGGTTTGCTCAGTCTGGAGTGATGCTATCGCGCAATCCCCGGTTGGATCCCTCTGGATTGTATCACACACACACACACGTGTTGTGTGTGTGTGTGTGTGTGTGTGTTGCCTTCTGTGTGGCAAAAAAAACATGACCCACCCCATCTGATCAAGACATCTGCGCTCCGCGTAGCTTCGGCACGAAATGCCTACACAACATCTGTGACTTCAGGGCCGCTGAACGGGGGTGGGGGTGGGGGAACGAATCCTTTGGCCCGAAGGAAGACGCCAACTCAGTTGTGTTGCGAGCTCACTTTGTCTTGGTGATCTTCTTCTTTCCCAAAAGATGAGGGCGATTGCCGGAGAGCTTCTCGGAGGAGCTCCGAAGGCCTCCAGCAGCTCAAGTTCCTTCAGCGTCTCTCAAAAGGCCCCGATTGTGGTGGTGCGAATCTCGCTCCTTGGACGCTTTCCAGATGTTGAGAATCACCCGCCTGTTCCCCGGAAGAAGGGCGGCTTTGCCCAGCCCTGGGAGGTCAAAAGCTCAGAGGCTTCGCGGTGACGCTTCCTTGGAGTTCTCAGGAGACCCTCGCCAGGCGCAGATTCTCTGACCCGACGGTGGAGATCATGAAACGCTTCCACCGGGCAGACTTAGGCAGTCAGAAAGTAGAGTAAGAGAGTTGGAAGGGACCTTGTAGGTGTTCTATTCCAACCCCCCCTGGTCAAGGTGGAGACCCTATACCTGTGATGGCGAACTTATGACACATGTGCCACAGGTGGCACGTGGAGCCGTATCAGTGGGAACGTGAGTTTAGCTCCGCCAACTGATTTTCGGGCCTTCCGGGCCCATTGGAAGTTGGCCAACAGGCCATTTCTGGCCTCTGGAGGCCCTCCGGGAAGTGGGGGAAGACCATTTTTTGCCCTCCCCCAGGCTCCTAGAAAGGCTCTGGAGCCTGGGAAGAGCGAAAAACGGGCCTACTGGGCCCACTGGGCCATCACGTGCCAAAAGCGGGGGGGAGTTGTGTGTGTGTGTGTGTTGTGGGTGGGTCGCATGTACATGCATGGGGGGCATTGAATTATGGATGTGGGCACGCGTGCGGATGACACCCCCCCCCGTACTCCCCCTGTTTTTGGCACGAGACGGCAAAAAGGTTTCGCCATCACTGCCCTATACCATTCTGGAAAAAATGGCTTTCCAGTCTCTTCTTGAAAGCCCTCCAGTGATGGAGCACTCACAAACTTCTGGTGGCAAGGAGTTCCAATGGTCCCAAGTCACTTTTTTTCAGTGCCACGAGCAACTTTGAATAGTTGCTAAATGAACTATTGTAAGTTGAGGACTGCCAGGATGTATGCGTCGGGTGAAATGTTCCCGGTTTGGACTGGATCTGGCGATCCGATAGCGATTGGTGGCAGGGGGTTCGGAGAACCAGTAGCGATGGCGGCGCGTAGTTCCGCCCACCCCGCCCGCGTGTCTTTGCTTCCTCCTTTTAAAAGATAAAAAAAAAAGGCTCTGACGATCGTGCGCCACAGCTATGATCGTCAGAGCCTTTTTTTTAACCTTTTAAAAGCATTTTTTTACAACCTCTTCGCCCGGCAACGAAGGTCGTAAAATGAGGTGCGCCTCGCTTCGAAACGGCCCCGCGTGGCAAGGAAATGCCGATTTCCTAATTCTGGTCATTAATGGAGGAGTCCCTGTAAAACCTTCTGCAAAAGAAGCCCCACCCGATGGAGAAGATCTCCAGAACGTATGAAATGAGATGTCTGGGCAAAGCTTACTCCTTTTTAATGGATGTCCTGGCAAGATTTGAATGTTTGTCTTGGCAAGCGGCAACCTTGAAAAATTAGCTCCCCCAGCCTGCCTCTTGTTGCTACAAATGAACACTTCCCATTGATTAGCACATGGCTTGTAAGGGTCTAATTTATCAATCAGGCAGCCCGGTGGGAGTGTGTATCAACCCAGATTTCACAAATGATGTCATCTGTCCATTGGCAGAGGACGGGCGGTGTTTTAAGCGACTGGCATCAATGGTGCCACGCTTGGAGGAGAAAGGAAAAGAAGGAGAATTCAAGTCTCTCTCTTTCTCTCTCTGCCTCTCTGTCTTTCTCCCTCCCTCCCTCCCCTTCTCTGTCTGTCTGTCTCTCTCTCTCTCTGTCTCTCTCTCTCTCTCTCTCTGTTTCTCTCTCTCTGTCTGTCTGTCTCTCTGTCTCGCTGTTTCTCTCTCTCTCTCTGTCTCTGTCTGTCTGTCTCTGTCTGTCCCTCTCTCCCTCCCTCCCCCCACTCTGTCTTTCTCTGTCTCTCTCTGTCTCTCCCTCCCTCCCAATTCTCTCTCTGTCTCTGTCTCTCTCTCCCTTCCCCCTCTGTCTCTCTCTGTCTGTCTCTGTCTCTGTCTCCCTCTCTCCCCCTCTCTCTGTCTGTCTCTGTCTGTCTCCCTCTCCCTCTCTCTGTCTCCCTCTGCCTGTCTGTCTCTCCTTCCCCCCTCTCTGTCTCTCTCTTTCTCTCTCTGTCTTTCTCTGTCTCTCTATCTCTTTCTGTCCCTCTGTCCCTCCCTCCCCTCTCTCTCTGTCTGTCTGTCTCTCTCTGTCTCCCTCCCTCCCTCCCCACCTCTCTTTCTGTCTCTCTCTCTCTGTCTGTCTGTCTCTGTCTCTCCCTCCCCCTCTCTCTGTCTCTTTCTGCCTCTCTCTCCCTCCCCCCTCTGTCTCTCTGTCTCTGTCTCTCCCTCCCTCCCTCCTCTCTCTATTTCTCTCTCTCTTTCTCTCTCCTTCCTTCCCCCTCTCTCTAAACTCTCTCTCTGTCTCTGTCTCCCCTTCCCTCCCTCCCTCTCTTCTTTGCAGAGTAGATGATCTAAGATTCTTATTTCCCTGAAGAATAATGTATACAGGGTCCAACAAGGTTTAAAGGCAGGCATCCTTAAGTGTGCTTGTGGCTTGGGGACCCTTGTTCCAGCCCAGGGGTCAGCAACCTTAAACACTCAAAGAGCCACAAAAGTCCTAACCGGAAGCCCCCATTCAAATTCTGGAGCTGACCAGAAGTCTGGTTCCCCCACCAAAGAGTCTCCTCCTAGCGCGGCCTCCTTTTTCCTCTACCTGTCCTAACCGAAAGCCCTATCCATTGTGGAGCTGGCCAGCAACAGGGAGCCGCAGCAGAGAGATGAAAGAGCCACATGCGGCTCCAGAGCCCCGGGTTGCTGACCCCTGTTCTAGTCCAAGCCCTTGCTTGAGCAGGAAATTCCCATACCATCACAGACAAGTGGTTGCCCAGTCTCTTTTTTAAAAGCCTCCAGGGATGAAGCTCCCACAACTTCCCAAGGCAACTTCTGTTCCATGGGTTGATTGTTCTCCTTGTCAGAAAATTCCTCCTTATTTTCCAGGTTGAATCTCTCCTTCCATTATTCCTTGTCTCGCCTTCCGGTGCTTTGGAGAATACGTTGACCCCCTCCTCTCTGTGGCAGCTCCTCAAATATTGGAAGATGCTCTCCTGTCTCCCTGGTCCTTCTCTTCCCTAGACTAGCCAGGCCCAGTTCCTGCAACCGTTCATCGTATGTTTTAACTTCCAGTCCCCTAATCTTCTTGATGGCTCTTCTTTGCTAGATGCTTCTCATTCTGCCTCCAGGTGCTTTGGAGAACAGCTTGACCCCCTCTTCTTTGTGGCGGCCCCTCAAATATTGGAGGACAGCTATCAGATCACCCATAGTCCTTCATTTCATTCATCTAGAATATATCCAGTGTCTAGCATAAATGATCCTCCGTGTGCTAGAATCCCTGTAATTTTGCCATGTTTCAATGTCTTGAGTGTGTATCGGGCAGGGACTCAACCTGCCTCTTTAGCAGAATTTGCTAAGAGCTTTCTTAGTATCTTCTGGGACATAAAATGCCCATTTTTAAATTATCCGCCGACTGGCCCTTAACAGGCATTAGACAAAATTAGAAGAGGCCATTAAGACCTAGATTGAAGATGAACTGGGGGAGAAAATGAAAGCCTCACTGCCGGTAATTCCCTTTCCCCTGCTGGCTTGCAGCCCTCTGATTTCCCAGATCAATTCAGCTTAAATCAATTAAAGAGGTGTGGGATGCATCACACATGCAACAACCCATGTGTAGTTGCGGTTGTGTGTCTCCCCCACCCCCCTTTAGATGGACGCTCAGCCAAAGATCCCGTGGGTCCTTTGGCGGGGCGGGTCATCAGAGTCCTAAATTAGGGAGAAGACACAATATTGGAAAAGCGATAAGGCGTCGGAAAAGTCTCGGTTAGCTCATAACACTTCTGGCCGGATTGAACGACGTGGATTGATGTTCATGCTGAGGGGTGCCGGGCCACCACATTACACAAAAGGGGGTTGCAATTTTGGAAAAAGTGCAAAGAAGAGGAACTATGATGATTAATAGGCCCTGGAGACAAAAAACATACGAAGAACGGTTGCAAGGATTTGGGTTTGGCTAGTCTAGAGAAAAGAAGGATTGGGGGGGGGGCATGATAGCAGCCTTCCAGTATTTGAGTGGATGCCTCGAAGAAGCGGGAGGGGGGGGTGTCAGCTTATTTTCCAAATTAATCTTCTCAGAATTACAGTCATACAGTCATAAGTGGAAGGAGGTGGGTGATAGGAACGATGAGAAGATTAATAGTAATGCAGACTTAGTAAATAGTTTGGCAGTGTTGAGGGAATTATTTGTTTAGCAGAGTGATGGCGTTTGGAAGAAAACTGTCCTTGTGTTTAGTTGTTCTGGTGTGCAGTGCTCTATAGCGTCATTTTGAGGGTAGGAGTTGAAACAGTTTATGTCCAGGATGTGAGGTGCCTGTAGATATTTTCACAGCCCTCATGCAGTATACAGGTCCTCGATAGATAGATAGATAGATAGATAGATAGATAGATAGATAGATAGATAGATAGATAGATAGATGATAGATAGATAGATAGATAGATAGATAGATAGATGATAGATAGATAGATAGATAGATAGATAGATAGATAGATAGATAGATAGATAGATAGATAGATAGATGATAGATAGATAGAGGCACCAGCCTAGAGACCAGGAGACGGTGAATTGTAGTGCTACCTTGGGCATGAAAGCTGTCCGGGTAACTTTGGGCCAATGACCAGGAGATGGTGAGTTCTAGCTCTGCCTTTGACATGAAAACCGTCTGGGTGACTTTGGCCCAGTCACCAGGAAACAGTGAGTTCTTAGCCATGAAAGCTGCTTGCATGACTTTAAGCCA
>JAWJVD010000104.1:284872-348551 GCA_038048745.1 Coluber constrictor foxii | reverse complement strand
AATGTGGCTTGTGGCTTGGGGACCCTTGTTCCAGCCCAGGGGTCGGCAACCTAAACACTCAAAGAGCCACAAAAGTCCTAACCGGAAGCCCCCATTCAATTCTGGAGCTGACCAGAAGTCTGGTTCCCCCACCAAAGAGTCTCCTCCTAGCGCGGCCTCCTTTTTCCTCTACCTGTCCTAACCGAAAGCCCTATCCATTGTGGAGCTGGCCAGCAACAGGGAGCCGCAGCAGAGAGATGAAAGAGCCACATGCGGCTCCAGAGCCCCGGGTTGCTGACCCCTGTTCTAGTCCACCCTTGCCTGAGCAGGAAATTCCATACCATCACAGACAAATGGTTGTCCAGTCTCTTTTTAAAAGCCACAGTGATGAAGCATCCACAGCTTCTGGAGACAAGCCGTTTCCACTGATCGATTGTTCTACTAGGAAATGTCTCCTTAGTTCTAGGTTGGATCTTTCCTTGATTAGTTTCCCTCCGTTGCTTCTTACAGAATACAGAATAACAGAGTTTGAAGGGACCTTGAGGTCATCTAGTCCAACCCCTGCCCAAGCAGGGGACCTGACAACATTTCTGACAGAGGACAATCCAGTCTCTTCTTGAAAGCCTCCAGGGATGAAGCTCCCACAACTTCCCAGGCAACTTCTGTTCCATGGGTTGATTGTTCTCCTTGTCAGAAAAACTCCTCCTTATTTTCCAGGGTGAATCTCTCCTTCCATTATACCTTGTCTGGCCTTCCGGTGCTTTGGAGAATACGTTGACCCCTTCCTCCTCTCTGTGAGCAGCTCCTCAAATATTGGAGATGCTCTCCTGTCTCCCTGGTCCTTCTTTTCACTAGACTAGCCAGCCCAGTTCCTGCAACCGTTCATCGTATGTTTTAACTTCCAGTCCCCTAATCTTCTTGATGCTCTCCTTTGCTAGATGCTTCTCATTCTGCCTCCAGGTGCTTTGGAGAACAGCTTGACCCCCTCTTCTTTGTGGTGGCCCCTCAAATATTGGAAGACTGCTATTAGATCACCCCTAGTCCTTCATTTCATTCATCTAGATATATCCAGTGTCTAGCATAAATGATCCTCCGTGTGCTAGATCCCTGTAATTTTGCCATGTTTCAATGTCTTGAGTGTGTATCGGGCAGGGACTCAACCTGCCTCTTTAGCAGAATTTGCTAAGAGCTTTCCTTAGTATCTTCTGGGACATAAAATGCCATTTTTAAATTATCCGCCGACTGGCCCTTAACAGGCATTAGACAAAATTAGAAGAGGCCATTAAGACCTAGGCTGAAGATGAACTGGGGAGAAAATGAATAAGCCTCGCTGCCGGTAATTCCCTTTCCCCTGCTGGCTCGCAGCCTCTGATTTCCCAGATCAATTCAGCTTAAATCAATTAAAGAGGTGTGGGATGCATCACACATGCAACAACCCATGTGTAGATGCGGTTGTGGGTCTCCCCGTCCCCCCTTTAGAAGGACGCCCAGCCAAAGATCCCGTGGGTCCTTTGGCGGGGCGGGTCATCAGAGTCCTAAATTAGGGAGAAGACACAATATTGGTAAAGCAATAAGGCGTCGGAAAAGTCTCGGTTAGCTCGTAACACTCTGGCCGATTGAACGACGTGGATTGATGTTCATGCCGAGGGGTGCCGGGCCACCACGTTACACGAAAGGGGGTTGCGATTTTGGAAAAAGTGCAAAGAAAAGGAACTAAGATGATTAATAGGCCCTGGAAACAAAAACATACGAAGAACGGTTGCAGGATTTGGTTTGGCTAGTCTAGAGAAAAGAAGGATTGGGGGGGGGGGATGATAGCAGTCTTCCAGTATTTGAGTGGATGCCTCGAAGAAGCGGAGGAGGGGGGTGTCAGCTTATTTTTTCAAATTAATCTTCTCATCGTTCCACCACCCATCTCCTCCCACTTATGACTGTATGACTGTAATTCTGTGGCTTGGATCCCTTGCAATTTATATTGATATTGTTTCCTGATTGCTTATTTGTACCTATGACTACCATTAAGTGTTGTACCTTATGGTTCTTGATGAATGTATCTTTTCTTTTATGTACTCCGAGAGTGTATGCACCAAGACAAATTCCTTGTGTGTCCAATCACACTTGGCCAATAAAAAATTCTATTCTATTCTATTCTATTCTATTCTATTCTATTCTATTCTATTCTATTCTATTCTATCCTATCCCATCCCATCCCATCCCATCCCATCCCATCCCATCCCATCTCCATCTCATCTCCATCTCCATCTCCATCTCCATCCTCATCCCCATCCCCATCCCCATCCCCATCCCCATCCCCATCCTCCTATTCTATTCTATTCTATTCTATTCTATTCTATTCTATTCTATTCTATTCTATTCTATTCTATTCTATTCTATTCTATTCTATTCTATTCTATTCCATTCCATTCCATTCCATTCCATTCATGTTTTCTATTCTATTCTATTCTATCTATTCTATTCTATTCTATTCTATTCTATTCTATTCTATCTATTCTATTCTATTCTATTCCATTCCATTCCATTCCATCCATTCCATTCCATTCCATTCCATTCCATTCTGTATTTTCTATTCTATTCTATTCTATTCTATTCTATTCTATTCTATTCTATTCTATTCTATTCTATTCTATTCTATTCTATTCTATTCTATTCTATTCTATTCCATTCTATTCAAAGCACCAGAAGGCAGGGAGGAAGAAACACAGATGGAAACTAACCAAGGAGAGAAGCAACCTGGCATTAAGGAGAAGCTTCCTAACAGTGTGGACAATTAACCAGTGGAACGACTTGCCACCAGAAGTTGTGGGTGCTTCATCACTGGAGGCTTTAAGAAGGGACTGGACGGCCACTTGTCTGAAATGGTATAGGTTCTTCTGCTTGAGCAGGGGGCTGACTAGAAGATCTCCAAGGTCCCTTCCAGCTCTATTCTAATTTATTGATTGAAAATGAATCTTTTAAGTACATGAATCTGGATTTCTAATGAGATTAATTGGGGAAATCTTAATGATAGTCGTAGGGGTACAAATGATACAAGCAACAAAATTACAGTCATACAGTCATAAGTGGAAGGAGATGGGTGATGGGAACGATGAGAAGATGAATAGTAATAGTAATGCAGACTTAGTAAATAGTTCGACAATGTTGAGGGAATATTTGTTTAGCAGAGTGATGGCATTTGGGGGAAAAACTGTCCTTGTGTCTAGTTGTTCTGATGTGCAGTGCTCTATAGCGTCGTTTTGAGGGTAGGAGTTGAAAACAGTTTATGTCCAGGATGCGAGGGGTCTGTGGATATTTTCACAGCCCTCTTTTTGCCTCATGCAGTAGACAGGTCCTAGATAGATAGATAGATAGATAGATAGATAGATGGATGGATGGATGGATGGATGGATGGATGGATGGATGGATGGATGGAGGCACCAGCTAGAGACCAGGAGACGGTGAATTGTAGTCCTACCTTGGGCATGAAAGCTGTCCGGGTAACTTTGGCCAATGACCAGGAGATGGTGGAGTTCTAGCTCTGTCTTTGACATGAAAACCGTCTGGGTGACTTTGGGCCAGTCACCAGGAAACAGTGAGTTCTTAGCCATGAAAGCTGCTTGCATGACTTAAGCCCTCCCAGTCCAACCGCCCCCCTGCCCCCACCCCTCACAGGGTTGTAGTTATAGGGGAAATAGGAGGAGTATCGTGTGTATTCGCTTTCTTGTTGTTGTCGGGGTCCGACCCATCGTGACTCCATGGACAATTTTCCTCCAGGCCTTCCTGTCCTCTACCATCCTCTGGAGTCATTGAAGCTCACGCCGACTGCTTCAGTGACTCCATCCAGCCACCTCCTTCTCTGCTGTCCCTCCTTCTTCTTTTGCCCTCACTCTTTCCCAGCATGAGGCTCTTCTCCAGGGAGTCCTTCCTTCTCCTTAGGTGGCCAAAGTATTTGAGTTTCCTCTTCAGGATCTGGCCTTCTAAAGAGCAGTCAGGCTTGATCTCCTCTAGGACTGACCAGTTGGATCTCCTTGCAGCCCAAGGGACTCGCAGGAGTCTTCTCCAGCACCATCGTTCAAAGGCCTCCATTCTTTGGTGCTCAGCGTTCCTTATGGTCCAACTTTCACAGCCATCCATTGCATCTGGAAAACCAGAGCCTTGACTATACGCACTTTTGTTGGCAGGGTGATGTCTCTGCTTTTTAGTATGCTGTCATTTCTTGTGTTACTCATAAAAACAAGGAAGCTAGGATATCAATGAATCAATCAATCAATCAGTCCCAGCTCTCCATCGGTGTTTCTCAGCAGCATTGAGATGCGTGGAACCACTCTCTGTTTGAGCCAGTTGGTTCGGTTCAAAAGATCCCTCAGCCAGGCTCTCTTCCTGAGCCAGAAAAAGGAGAGGAGGAAGGAGGAGGAGGAGGAGGAGGAGGAGGAGGAGGAGGAGGAGGAGGAGGGAGAAGAGGAGGAGGAGGAGAAAGAGGAGGAGAAGGAGGAGGAGGAGAAGAGGAGGAGGAGGGGAGGAGGAGGAGGAGAGGGAGGAGGAGGAGAAGAAGAAGAGAGGAGGAGAGGAGGAGGAGAAGGAGAAGAAGAAGAAGAGGAGGAGGAGGAGAAAGAGGAGGAGAAGGAGGAGGAGGAGGAGAAGAAGGAGAAGAGAGGAGGAGGAGGAGGAGGAGGAGGAGGAGGAGGAGGAGAAGAAGAAGAAGAAGAAGAAGAAGAAGAAGAAGAAGAAGAAGAAAGAAGAAGAAGAAGAAGAAGAAGAAGAAGAAGAAAGAAAGAAAGAAAGAAAGAAAGAAAGGAAAGAAAGATAAGAAAGAAAGAAAGAAAGAAAGAACCCTTCCCCTTTAAAGAGGAATCATCTTGTTTGCTCATTAAAGAGATAATTCCATCCTCGCTCAAGCTGGAACACTTGAATGCAAGCATCTGTTTTGCTACTGGGAGCAGATATTAATTGTCTCGATACTTCAGTGGATAGAAAATCCACCGCCGGCCTCAGATAATGTTTGAACAAACAAACAAACAGCCTGCCAGGAGGGTCTCTCGGATGGTTGACCTTTGCCGAGCGTTGGGGCGGCTGTTTTCAACAGCAACCTGGTCGGCAGGATAAAAGGGAAACGTGGTGGAGATAGAACGATGCTCCAAGGATGGAAAAATGGAGGCTGGGATCCATTTGGGCTGCCAACTGGCTTAGGGACCCAGAGGCTGGCAGGCTTGCTTTGGGAAATTCAGGCTGTTGGAAGAGAAGCTACCAGAATAGTAGAGTTGGAAGGGAAACTTGGAGGTCTTCTAGTCCAACCCCTTGCTTAGGCAGGAAACCCTACGCCATGGGTGAACGGATTTCATCCTAGTGCTCAGAGACAAATCCGTACCTTGAGATGAGATCACTTTATTGTTGCTGTTTTTTACTGCGAGTACACTGGCCCACATTAAAAATGAAATTTTGTGGCCTGCTCTCAAAAGAAACTGTATATCTACCCAACACATATATAACACACAAACATATACATATATACACATGCTATATACATAAATATATACCTGCACCTTCATACATCATATCTATCCATCCATCATCTATCATCCATCTATCTATCTATCTATCTATCTATCTATCTATCTATCTATCTATCTATCATCTATCTATCTATCCATCCATCCATCCATCCATCCATCCATCCATCCATCTCCATACACACACACACACACACACACATTAATCGCTTAGTTTAGAATTGAATGAGCTTGGAAGGGGTGTGCCAGGAGCGGGGGGAGGGGGGAAGGGGAGGGGGTCATGCACATTCCTGTCCACATGCATAATTCTATGCGCCCTGCCCCACACATGTGCGCCCAACCTCTCCTCTCCCCTGCTCCTGGTACACGATGGCACAGTAGCCCGTTTTTTCTCTCTTCCCGAGCCTCCAGAGCCTTTCTAGGAGTCTGGGGAGGGCGAAAATGGCCTTCCCCACCCACCCCCCAGAGGCCCCTGATATGGCTACGCATGCCACCTGCGGCACACGTGCAATAGGTTCGCCATCACGGGACCTATACCATTTCAGATAAGTGATTGTCTAGGCCAGGGGTGTCAAACACAAGGATCCAGCCCGCAATGTGATCGGATCTGGTCTGCAAAGCCAATTTGGAAAATGTAAGGGGCTGGCCCACATCTCTTTCGGCCCAGTCCTACCCATTGCGAAGAGGAAACATGTCAGCAATTTGGGGGGTTGCGTCAAACTGGCCACACCCACCCAGTTGGCCAACGCCCACCCAGTTGGCTATGCCCATCCCTACCCCTCCCCCCCGGTGAGGTCAATCACGGCTCCGATGCACCCTCAATGAAATTGAGTTTGATACCCTGGTCTAGGCTCTTCTTAAAAGCCTCCAGTGATGGACTGCCCATCATGGTGGGATTCAGCGGTTCGAACTGCTTCAAGCCGAACCGGTAGTGGCAACCTGCAGATGCCGTCCTATTTAGCCCTGTTTTCTAAGCCACGTGCATGTGTGCGAGCCGTATGTGCGAGCAAAGCACATGCATGCTCACATTTTTCAGTGCACGGCGAACCGGTGGTAAAATTACGTGAAACCCACCTCTGGCGCCCATTGTCCATTTTGAACTCGTAGCGAAAGAGGCAACTTGAAAGGTTCACAAAGTTGATGCTATCTGGAACACAACTGTGACCGAATCTGGATGTTCTGCTTCGGATACCACGAAGCCCCCTCTGAGAAGGTAGCAAGGAAAACCGGTTGTGAAGAGGTTGTGCAGCGTCCCAGAGAATTCCGTGGAACCTACTGAAGCAATGCTTATGTGTCGTGTCGGTGGATAGAAGGAAGTGGCATTCCGAGTTCGGGAATTGCTTCGAAAGGGTGCAAATGATACCTTGCATTGTTAGACTTTGGATTCTGTTAGGTGTTGACCCAGAAAATTCTCCTCTGCTTGCCCCAAAGCTGAGTCTGCAAAAGGCAACTGGACTTTCTTCATTTTTTTTTCCTTGAAAAGGTTCACTTCTCATCTGAGAAGCTTTCTCTGTTCTGACCGAAGAACGGAAGAAACTTCAGACTGAACTGTCAAAAAAACGAAGAAGAAGAAGAAACTTCTTGGACGTCACTAAATAAACTGTTGTTACATCGAGGACAACCTGTTGATAGGGAAAGACACAAAAATGACACTCAGGTTGCGCCGAGTAGCTAAATCCACCTTCAAGCTGGAGCCTCCAGATTTTGGAGGCAGCAATTTTGCTCCGAGTCCCCAAGGACTCTCGGCTAGGTGCTTGGGAGTTGTCGTTCTAACACATCTGGAGATCTGGGCTTGGGGGACGTGTACCGTAATCGGGGTCAATAGCATTGATGGACCATTCACCTATTGCTTATTATCCTTCGCCTCCGGCAACAAAATATTCCGGGTCAACCTTGTTAGTCAATTAGCAGGGTCCCTCTAAACGAGAGAAAATATCTCATGTCACCCGGGCCAGTTCTCTCCTTGACAGAAAATCTGTGCAAACAAAGTGCAAGGCTGGGGGAGGGGGTGGAGGTCGTGATGAGCCGGGGGTCGATTAGGTGATTAAACCGAAAAAGCTCAGTCATTTCCAATGGGGGTGGGCTTTTAAAGGAAAACAGATGGGTCTCCCTAGGCCAAAGGAAGAGGGAAGGCCAGGGAGGTTGTTTTTCCAAGAATTGGAGCAGAGGTGTTGGGGGGAGGAGAGCCGGGGAGGGGGAGGAGAGGGAGAGGGGGGAGGGGGGAGGGTCAGAAAGACAAGATGATACCAGGCAGCCTGTTCTCAAAGCCCCTCTCCCCCCCCTTTTTTTAGAAGTGGCCAGTATTTGATTTTATACAAAGCATCTTTTTCTTGTTCGTCCATCCTTGTTGACCTTGGCGTGGTTTTTACATTGATGATAATGGTGTTGACCAGTGGTGGGATTCAATTAATTGAACAACCGGTCTCTGCCCTCATGATTTCTTCCAACAACCAGTTTGCCAAACTGCTCAGAAAGTTAACAACCGGTTCTCCCGAAGTGGTGAGAACTGCTGAATCCCACCACTGGAGTTGGCACTGGGATATCTGTCTGTCTTCAATCCATCCATCCATCCATCCGTTATCTATCTATCTATCTATCTATCTATCTATATCTATCTATCTATCTATCTATCTATCTATCTATCTATCTATCTATCTATCTATCATCTATCTATCTATCTATCTATCTATCATCTATCTATCTATCTATCATCTATCTATCTATCTATCTATCTTATCATCTCTTTCTATATCTATCTATCTCTATCATCTCTTTCTATATCTATCTATCTATCCATCCATCCATCTATCCATCTATCCATCTATCCATCTATCCATCTATCCATTATATCTATATCTATCTATCTATCTATCTATCTATCTATCTATCTATCTATCTATCTATCTATCTATCTATCTACCTACCTACCTACCTACCTACCTACCTACCTACCTCCAACTCTCTCTCTCAATTTTTCTCTCTTCTCTGTCATCTCTCTCTCCCATCTCTCTCTCTCTCTTCTGGTCTACAGAAAGTCTGAAAGTATAAATCTCCCACTGTCTTCTTTACAGTCTGAGGGAGAGGATCCTTTCTGAGTCTCTTTCTCACCCATTATGCAGCTGAGAGGCTTTGACCTCCCTTATCTCACCATTCCTATGCAGCATCTCCACCACCACCCCATCCCAAGGTCATCCTCACATAATATTATGCTGCAGAATGCCTCTTCTAAGAGAGCCAAGCAGGCCTATTATACGTCTGTTGTTGCCCCTGGTGTAGAACGATAGCAGCAAAGCAAGCAGTAATTTCAGGGAGGAAATTTCAAAGTCAGATCTTGAACACAGCCTGAAGTTATTAGCAGAGACTTTCTGAACCTTGGTTCCAATCTAATTAGTTTTGCTGGTTTGTTGGGAAAGTAAAATCAAGTCCTTGGCTTGTAGGAAGTACGGGATCTATTTTATCCTAAAGTACGTTTGTTCCTTGGTCTTCATGTCTTTGCTGGAAGGGAAATACTATGGTCCTCAAGTTATGACCACAGTTGATACCAGAATTTTTGATTGCTAAGCAAGGCGGTTGTTCAGTGAGTCACACCCAATTTATGACCTTTTTTTTGGCTACGGTGGTTAAAAGAATCCCTGCCGTTAAATGAATCATGTGGTCATTCTATGAATCTTTCTATAATATACTAATCTCGATGGTTAACCACAATTCCAGGCAGTCATTGCTTAAGGACAGTCATTGGGATTGGCAACTCGGTCCCTAAGTGACCCAGGAATAAAGGGCGACGTCATACAACAGTGCTGATGTATGACAGCAATTCTGGCCCTTCTGGTTACTGTCTTTAAGTGAAACCTGCATGGATGTTTAATGGCGCATGGTGCGGTCACTATTTGCAACGGTCGTGAATACACGCTGCTTGCCAAGCGCCCCAATTTTTGATCCCGTGATCGTGGGGCTTCCGTGACATTGGTTAAGTCACTTTTTGAGCGCTGTTGAAATTTAGCTCACTAAACAAACGGTTTGTAAGTCGAGAATTACCTGTACACATGAAGCTGAAAAACACTGTGATTCTGGTTTCTACTTAGATTTGCTTCTGGACTTTGTGCTCAGGACAATAATAAAAAAATAAATGAAATCTTGACTTTGGGTTTTGCTGAGTAGATCACTCTGTTATGATAGTCATGACTTATACTTGTCATGTTGATAAAGTAAAAAGTTGAGACTGTAATTTTATTCTTTAACTTTACTGCGCTGGGAAGAAAGTTTGAAAGTGAATGCATTTTTCATCCCTTTCTCCTACATTTCCCTCCTCCTCCTCTTCTTCTTCTTCTTCTTCTTCTTCTTCTTCTTCTTCTTCTTCTTCTTCTTCTTCTTCTTCTTCTTCTTCTTCTCTTCTTCTTCTCTTCTTCTTCTTCTTCTTCTTCCACTTCCTCTTCCTCTTCCTCTTCCTCTTCTTCTTCTTCTCCTCTCCTCCTCCTCCTCCTCCTCCATCTTCTTCTCTTCCCCTTCTTCTTCTGCTACCTCTCCTCCTCTCCTTCCCTCTCCTTCTTCTCCCTTCTTCTCCTTCTCCTCCTCCTCCTCTCCTCCCCTTTCCTCTTTCTCCTCCCTCTCCTCTATCTTCTTCTCCTCCCTCTCCCTCTCCTTCTTCTGCTGCTTCTCCTCTTCCTCCTCCCTTTCCCTCTCTTCTTCTCCTTCTTCTCCTTCCCCTTCCTCTTCTTCCTCTCCTCCTCCCTCCCCTCTCCTTCTCCTCCTCCTCCTCCCCCTCCTTCTTCTGCTACCTCTCCTCCTCTCTTTCCCTCTCCCTTCTTCTCCTCCTCTCTTCTTCTCCTTCTCCTCTCCTCCCCCTCCCCCTTTCCTCTTTCTCCTCCCTCTCCTCTATCTTCTCCTCCCCCTCCTTCTCCTTCTTCTGCTGCTTCTCACTCCCTTCCCCCTCTCCCTCTTCTCCTTCTTCTCCTTCCCCTTCCCTTCCTCTTCTTCCTCCCCTCCTCCCCTCCCCTCTCCTTCTTCTCCTTCTGCTGCTTTTCCTCCTCACTCCTCCTCCTCCCTCTGCCATATCTGTCATCGCTTGGTTTCACTAAACGTATTTTCATATTGTATTGTATATCATGACAAAATTGAAATAACACCGAGAAGAAATTCTGTGATTTTCCAGGGACTTCCTTGATCTCATTCCTTGTTTTTTTGTGTTTTGTTTTTTGCCTCTCCAGATCCGCATCGATGGTCCCATCAAAGGAGCTTTGGAGTATGAAATAGTCCCAAGTGACCGATTCGGGACCGATCCTGAGGGATATGGCTTTTTCGGTTGGATCACAAGCACCTGTACATCATGTCGGAGAAACAGTGAGTTCCTCCGCTTTTTCTTATCCGGTTTCATTCGAGAGAGCGACGGTGGTTGAGTTTGGCTTCTTCAACGAAAGAGAACTTGGTCTTGTCGGGGTGCAGGGAGACAGCAGACGAGTTTCACACAGGTAGTCCTCGACTTACGACCACCATGGAGTCCAAAATTTCTGTTGTTCAGTGAGACGTTCGTTAAGTGGGTCTTGCCCCATTTTACGACCTTTCTTACCTCAGTTATTAAGGAATCCTTGCAAGTGATAAGTTAGTAACCGGGTTGGTCAATGAATCTGTCTTCTCCGTTGACTTTGCTGGTCAGAAGGTCGCAAAAAACGTGACTCCAGGGACGCCGCAAACCGTCATAAGTATGAGTTAGTTGGCAAGTGTCCAAATTTTAATCACATGGCCACGGGGATGCTGCAACAGTTGAAAGTGCAAAAAATGTTCAAAGGTCCCTTTGTACAGTACCATCGTAACTTTGAACGGTCATTAAATGAACCATTGTTAGATGAGGACTACTGGCATAACCTAAGTTTTGATTTTGTCTTAGTTTCCGTTCATGCAACTTTCATAAGGCAGGACTAGAACTCACCATCTCCTGGTGAACTGTCCTGAAGTCCCCCAGCCAGCTTTAATGTCTAAAGAGGAGCTAGAACTCCCAGTCTCCTGGTGATTGGCCCAAAGTCACCCAACTGGCTTTCATGCCTAAGGCAGGACTAGAACTCACAGTCTCCTTGTCATTGGCCCAGAATCAACCAACTGGCTTCCATGCCTAAGGTGAGACTAGAACTCACTGTCTCCTGGTGATTGAACTAAAGTCCCCCAGCCAGTTTTAATGTTAAAGAGGAGCTAGAACTCACTATCTCCTGGTGATTGGCCCAAAGTCATCTAACTGGCTTCATGCCTAAGACAGGACTAGAACTCACTGTCTCCTTGTGATTGGCCCAGAATCAACCAACTGGCTTCCATGCCTAAGGTGAGACTAGAACTCACTGTCTCCTGGTGATTGATCTAAAGTTCCCCAGCCAGTTTTAATGTCTAAAGAGGAGCTAGAACTCACTATCTCCTGGTGATTGGCCCCAAAGTCACTCACTGGCTTCCATGCCTAAGGTGAACTCACCCAACTGGTTTTCATGCCTAAGGCAGGACTAGAACTCACTGTCTCCTGGTGATTGATCTAAAGTCCCCAGCCAGCTTTAATGTCTAAAAAGGAGCTTGAACTCACCGTCTCCTGGTTTCTAGCCATGTGTCTTGTCCACTAGACCAAATTGACTCTCAAGATGCTGAACTTGTAAACTGAAAGGTCGGCAATTCGGCGGTTCAAATCCCTAGTGCTGCGTAATGGGGTGAGCTCCCCCGGGACGTGTCGCAGCTTCTGCGAACCTAGCCGTTCGAAAGCACGTAAAAAAAGCAAGTAGAAAAATAGGGACCACCTTTGGTGGGAAGGGAGCAGCGTTCTGTGCGCCTTTGGCGTTGAGTCATGCCGGCCACATGACCACGGAGATGTCTTCGGACAGCGCTGGCTCTTCGGCTTGGAAACGGAGATGAGCACCGCCCCTTAGAGTCGGGAACGACCAGCACATATGTGCAAGGGGAACCTTTACCTTTACTCTCAATGCATACGCCGTATGTGTGAGGACATCATAGTGTGTCATTTGTCTACCACCTTCTCTTTCCTACTCAGGGAACACCTATGCCACCTGTTTAAGAGTATGGTCCTCCTCCGTGTTTCTCTGCTTCCTTCCTCCTTGTCTTCTGCTAAACCATCTGAATCTTCTCTTTGGAGATCTGATTTCTCCATCCTTAGCCTTTGTGGGAGGTGATCTCCTCCTTTGCCTCCCCAAAAGCCCCTTTTATTCCCTTAGTTTTTCCTCTATCCACCATGATGTCCATCCATCAAAAGATGAGATGTCAAAAAAAAGAGGGGGGGAACCTTACGATTTCATCCATTCGTCTTCATTAGTCAAAAGACACAACTCAATAGTTCAGGAGCGGCAGTGACAAACGACAGAGGGCTCCTAGTTTGCTTTGCTTTTCTTCCTCTCTCTTTCTTTCTTTTTTTTTTTTTTGGCCTGCATTTTACATAAATGGCTATTTTATGCCCGCAAACCCCTTCCTTCTCCCCGTCACCCGTCATCCATCTTTCCTCAGCCTAAGTGTTGGATTTGTCTTCATTCGGGTTTCCCATCTTGTAGGACGTTGGCCTGAAAGCGAGGAGGCAGAAATGCTATTAGATCGAAGGACGCACCAGGTTAGGTGTGATCCAGTGGTGGGATTCATCTGGTTCTTTCCGAATCGCGCGAACTGGTAGCGGCGACTGCGGGAGGCTCAGCCCTCCCACCTGGATGTAATCCGTGACTACTGCGCATGCGTGCAGAGAGAGTGCACCCATGCGCTCACATTTGCGAACCGTTAGGGAAGGTAAGTGAATCCCACCTCTGGTGTGATCTCCAGTGTGGTCTACACCCCCCAAAAAGTGAATAGGGGCCAGGAGGGCAGTAGGCAGAATTGATGTAGCCCTCCCCCCAACAAAAGAATCTAGGGCTGTGTTGAGTACCTGGCAAACATTGTGAAAAACGAAGGTAAAGAAAATAAATATTTACCGTGTTTTCCCGAAAATAAGACCCTGTCTTATTATATATATATATGTAGGTCTTTGGTTATTCGGGTCTTCTCCTGCGTAAAATTGGAAGTGTCTTGACGAAGTTTTGACAAAGTCTCATTTATCATCTTCAGGCTGATGTTTTCAGCTTCGTGCTTCTAGGAGCAATGCGAGATTGCAGCTGTTTCTTCATTTTAACTGCTAGTGGGGGTGTGAACTGATTGGGTGGGAGCTTGGCTGTGTTCTGATTGGGTGGAGGTGTGTTCTGATTGGTTGGGGGCTTGGCTTTGCTCTGATTGGCTGGGGGTGTGTTCTGTTTGGGTGGGGCTTGGTTGTGCTCGGGTTAGTCTGAGTTGCAGGGGGACCTCAGACTAACCCGAGCACAACCAAGCCCCCACCCAAACAGAACACATTGCTCCTGGAAGCACGAAGCCGAGAACACCAGCCTGAAGATGACGAATGAGACTTCATCGAAACGTCACCAAGACACTTCCACTTTTACACGGGAGAAAACCTGAATAACCAAAGATCTACATACAAACACCCGCGAAAACCTCAGAAAACATACATACATACATACATACATACATACATACATACATACATACATACATACAAACATTCTCCCAAAGAGCCTGCATTACACTCCTGTGTAAAGTTTTTAAGGTCACTTCTAGCAGATGCTTTGACATTTCCAAGCTTCTTCCCTCCCCCCCTCCCACCACCACCCAGGATTCAAACTCAGCAGGCTATAATTGTTGAGCTGTAGATATTGTTGACCTTAAAATTTATGCTGTAAAGTAAAGGGCTCTTGAATTCAACCAGATCCTGTCGCCGTTTGGCCAGCATTTTCCCCTGCGCTATTACTGGGCATAGACTGCAGCTGACCAGCTCTGCTTTGCTGCAAAGAGACGGTAGCCAAGTCTCGGATGAAGTGTAAAAGAGAAACAGCCACTCGGGATCCAAAGAAGTGGCATCTTTGACTCCCAGTTAGATAGCCTGCAACCATTCGTGGATTGGAAGGCCGGGATACCAATCAAAGAGTATATTTACAGCTGAGGATTGAATTGTGGTGCTCTCTGAGTTTCACTCTTTTCTTGCAGTCGTTTCTTGGCCCAACTAGGTAACATTGTCAGGGCTAGAAGGGAATGGGATTTGTGGAGAGGAGGAGGAGGAGGAGGAAGAAGAAGAGGAGGAGGAGAAGGAGGAGTGTGAGGTCATCAGTGTTCTCTGAGCTTGGTGGCTCTCTTGTAGACACTTCATGACTAAGTGACATCATCAATGCTAGAAGCAAATGTGATTTGAGAAGTGGAGGAGGAGGAGGAGGAGGAAGAGAACGGGAAGAGGAAAAGCCATAGGAAGTAGAAGAGGGTAGGAGAAGGAATGAAAGGGAAGAAGGAGGAGAAAGAGAAGTATAAAGAGAAGGAGAAGAACTGTGGGGTCCTTGGTAGTCTCTGACCTTCGTTGTTTTCTTACAGAGGTTTCATGACCCAACTAGGGAACATCATCAGTGCTAGAAGGAAGTGAGGATTGCTCTCTGTTTATATACAAGTGGCTTGCTCTATCAGTATGGGTGGGGGTAATGTTTTCTCCATGGTAGTTCTTTGGTTGGGCCATTGTTGCCTGCTTGATTATTTGTCTGGTGTCAATCCCTGCTTATCTAGGTGACCCAGCTAGATGACATCTTCAATGTTTAGAAGGGAGTAGAATTCGCTTTCCGTTTGTATATAAGTGGCTTGTCCCGTCAGTGTGGGTGGGAGTGTTCCCCCCACCGCTCCCAGATAATTCCTTGATTGGTATCTTGTTTATTGCTTGATTGTTTGTCTGGTGTTAATCCCTGCTTATCTCTGTGTTGACTACTGGCAAGTATCTATTCCGATCTTTTTGCTTCCTTTTGAGCTTAGCTGGGCTGGGGAATTCTGGGAGTCGTAGTCCATCCATCTTAAAATTGCGAAGGTTCAGAAGCATTGCTTTACACACATTTTATTTCAAGGTTCATCCAAGGAAAATGGGGCAAAAATAACCTCGCGTTCTACCCCCTCCCCCTCCCCTCAATCCGTCGCACCCTTCTCCTTTCTTAAATAACACCAGCAGCCCCCTTCCTGCCCTCCCATCCCCAGTCTTCGCTTTTGACCCTTAACCGGATTTGGCAGTGGCAAATTGCCAGGGGCTTTCCCCTCCCCGCTTAGGAAAATGTGGAACTGATTGCTTGGCTGACCCCGTTTGACCTCCTGAATTTGGAGTGCAACCTGGCCCCTCGGAATAATAAACTCATATAATTACCCGAGGAAAACCACTTGTGATGGAGTTGGGCGGGGAGGGACGAATCGATTGGAAACAGCGGTCGGCCCGTGGGCTTTGAGATCAGCTCGAGATCGGCTTGGCATGGAGGAGGCTAATGAGATCGGCCTGCTTGGCTATTCTCCCCGTCCACCTTTTCTCTCTCTCCGAATGCTGGAATTTTGCTTCCCCTAAAGATCAAAAACATCTTTGGAAGCTGGGGCTCGGACGAAGTGACGGGGGTTGCAGGCTTTTGAACCAAAGTCTTTGTGTTCGTTCATCCCTATTCCACAGTAGTGGACAGACAGACAGACAGACGCAGGAGGACTGGGGGAGGTTTTCATATTTTAGATGCAGCTTTGGTATCAAGGGCTCGTCTTGTCGTCTTGTCCAGCAATCAAAGTCTCCTTTTATGCAAAGAGCTGAGCGAAGGTATGAAGCCAAGGAGAGAATTTGTAACTGCGTTTTGTTGAGTGAATGGCAGGTGGTTCGTAGAATTGTAGAATAGGATGGAAGCTGCCCAATCACCTTACAGGGCAGGATAATAAAAATTCAAGAAAAGGAAGGAAGGGAGGGAGGGAGGGAGGGAGGGAGGGAGAGGAAGGAAGGAGGCAAAAGGAAGGAATGAAGAGGGAGAAAGGAAGTAAGGGAGAGAAGAAAGAAAGAAAGAAAGAAAGAAAGAAAGAAAGAAAGAAAGAAAGAAAGAGGAAGGAAGGGGATAGAATGAAGAAAGAAAGGAAGAAAGAGGGAGTAAGGAAGGAAGGAGAGGGAAGAAGAGGGAAGGAAGGAAGGAAGGAAGGAAAAAGAGAGAGAGAGAGAGACAGGAAGGAAGGAGAGAGAATGAAGGAAGAAAGGAAGAAAGAGGGAGGAAGGAAGGAGATAGAATGAAGGAAGAAAGGAAGAAAGAGGGAGTAAGGAAGGAAGGAGAGGGAAGAAGAGGGAAGGAAGGAAGGAAGGAAGGAAGGAAGGAAGGAAAAAGAGAGAGAGAGAGAGACAGGAAGGAGAGAGAATGAAGGAAGAAAGGAAGAAAGAGGGAGGAAGGAAGGAGATAGAAGAAGAGGGAAGGAAGGAAGGAAGAAAGAAAGAAAAAAGAAAAAGGCAGACAGGCAGGCAAGAAGGAAGGAAGAAAGGAAGGAATCATATTGTCCTCAACATACAGTATGACCACAATTAACCCAATTTTATGAACTTTTTTTGCCATGGCTATTAAGTGAATGATGTTGGAGATGGAGAGGCAGAGTCAGAGTCAGGAGGTGGAGTTAAGAGAGGAACCAGCCTGGCCTCATTACATTCCCACAAGTGGTTCAAATCCAATCCCTCCTGAATTGGGTGAACTGTGATATAGCACCAATTTAGTGGCTGCTGTTAATTGACTTGATTCTTGTTCGTAGGCGCCGTGCGCTATAAATCATCTTAAGTGGAACTTAACACGTGGAACGGATTCTTCGCACCTGACGGTTGCTAAGTGAATCACAGAGTCGTTAAGCTTGGGAAGTTTGCAAATGGCAATTACGTGACCCTGGGACACTGCCACTGTGGTAAATACGGCACCCACATTTTAATCACATGATGGTGGGGATGCCACAACAGTCATAAGTGCAAGAACTGGTTGTAAGTCCCTTTTTTTCAGTCCTTTGCAACTTCGAAAGGTCACTAAATGAATAGCTGTCAATCAAAGACGACCTCTATAGTGGTTGGGTACGGGCACTGCAAAATATTCAGGGCTAAATGAATGATTTTTCAGGCCACCGGCCTTGGGTTCCTACGTGGTACTAAGCCACAAAGAAAACATACTGTACATTAATATTGCCATCATCGTCTGCCAACTCGGTTTGTGGGTTCACCGTAGAGCAGCACGGCAAAAAAAGACTCCTGCAATTTTCTCCCGACCGTTTTCAATCAATTGAATGAAAGAGAAATACGGCTTTTGATGTTTCTTGCCAAAAGAAAAAGAAAGGCAGAAAAATCTTTGGGTCTGGAATGAGCATTCTTAACTTCTATTTAGTTATGAGATGGCAAATGGTACGGGAACGTCTGGGGGGGGAGGGTGGGGGGGGGGCTCAAAGAAGCCAAGGGGTCTGGGTTCTGAGCAACATCTCTGTTAATCTAATATCATTTTATTGCAAGGTTTACAAAATGATAACAGAGAAAACAATGTACAGGGACGTGTCCAACAAATTAAAAGAGAGCCCAGTTTGGGGTGGTGGAGAAGGTGCTGGGTTAGAAACCAGGAGACAGTGAGTTCTAGTTCTAGTCCCCACCCTAGACATGAAAGCCAGCTAGATAACTTTGGGCCAATCACCAGGAGATGGTGAGTTCTAGTCCTGCCTTAGGCATGAAAGCCAGCTGGGTGACTTTGAACCAATCATCAGGAGACGGTGAGTTCTAGTACCTCCTTAGCTGTGAAAGCTGGTTGGTGACTTTGGGCCAATCACCAGGAGACGGGGAGTTCTAGTACCTCCTTAGCTGTGAATGCCAGCTGGATAACTTTGGGCCAATCACCAGGAGATGGTGAGTTCTAGTCCTGCCTTAGGCATGAATGCCAGCTGGATAACTTTGGGCCAATCACCAGGAACTAGTGAGTTCTAGTTGCGCTTTAGGCATGAATGGCTTAACTAGTGACTTTGGGCCAATCACCAGGAGATGATAAGTTCTAGTACCTCCTTAGCCATGAAAGCTGGTTGGTGACTTTGAACCAATTACCAGGAGATGGTGAGTTCTAGTTCTGCCTTAGACATGAAAGCTGGCTGGATAACTTTGGGCCAATCACCAGGAGATGGTGAGTTCTAATCCTGCTTTAAGCATGAAAACCTAAACTGGTGATTTTGGGCCAATCACCAGGAGATCATAAGATCATATGTCACTTGTTTCAGTGCTGTCGTAACTTCAGACGGTCACTCAACGAACCGCTGTAGTAATAAAGATGAATGAATTAATCGAGGATGACATGTCCTTGAAATGAAAGCTGCACGCGTTGGACTTCAACCCGATTCATTCCAGTCTTGCAACACAAACTGTTGATAGGATCAGGCTGTTGTAAGTGTCTCAGGTTTGGACTGCGCCCAGCGGCATGCTCAGGGGAAGAAGAAGGCAAAATCAGCAGATGCTGGCCCAGCACTCCACACTCCATTATCTTAATGCATCCCCAAATGGACTTGGAAACTCAAGAGCTGCTGTTTGGAGATTAGAGCTACTGAGGTCATAGAATTAAAATTGCAACTGGAGGGTGGGTAAGGGTCTCCTTTCTCAGCCATCCGGGGCCTCATTTGGTGGCTGTTTTCATTCCTCTATCCCAGGGGTGAAATGTGACACTCCCGGTTCGGACCGGATCGGGCGATCCGGTAGCAATTGTGGCCGATGCTTCGGAGAACCGGTAGCGATGGCAGTGTGAGGCTCTGCCCACCAGCCCAGATGTCATTAATGTGGTTTTTTTACCCTCTGCGCATGCGCAGAAGATTTTGCACATGCGTAGGGGATCTGTGTGCGGATGTGATGCATGCACACAAGCAAAGGAAGCGCATACACAGTGCATACACTTCCGAACGGGTAAGGAGGGTAAATAGATTTCACCCCTGCTCTGTCCTCATTCCTATGTCGAGAATGAGGTGGGCTTCACCTACTGTAACAACCCGTTCACCCAGCACCAGAAATGTGAGCGTGCACGCATGTAAGCTTGCTTAGTGCATGCGTGTTCACCATTCGCACATGCGTGCAGTGTCACAAAACACGGCAATTCGCTTGTGCGCGACGTCCACACGTGTGTGGTGTCAAAAACACAGCGATATAGGACAGGATTGTGCTCAGGTGGGTGGGCCATAGGTTGCAACTACCGCAATTACTGGTTCGCCCGAATATGGCCGAACCGGCTGAATCCCACTCGGCTTCTTTCCTAGGAATGAGGTAGCATTTCCCCCTATGGTGTGGGGAGGAGTGAAAAGGCTTTTGAGCTTGGAGTCCTTGCAGGGAAGGAAGCGATAGAGACCAGATACTATCACCATCACCTCCGGGAATTCCTGAAGCCTCTATCTGACAAGAGAAAGTACAGATAGTCCTCAACTTACAACAGTTCGTTTAGTGACTCTTCAAAGTTACAACAACACTGAAAAAAGTGACTTAGGATTTATTAGATTTACGATTTATTAGATTTATATGCCACCCTACTCCCGAAGGAATCAGGGCGGTGAACCGCCAACAATAAAAATACATATATACAAAATTTAAAAACCCAAATTAAATCAAATTAAATAAATTAGGCCCAGACAGAATTAAAACACCCCACACAATTTAAAACAGATTAAAATTCAATGCTAAAAGAAGAGAGGTTAGGCCAGGCCCGCCTGGTGAAATAAAAAGATCTTAAGAGCGCGGTGGAAGGTGCGCAGATCCGGGATCCTCCATATCTCCGGGGAGAGCTCATTCCAGATAGTAGGTGCCCCCACAGAGAAAGCTCTCCCCCTAGGGGCCGCCAGTTGACACTGTTTGGCTGACGGCACCCGGAGGAGCCCCTCTCTATGAGAGCGCACCGGCCGGTGGGAGGCTATTGGTGGTAGTAGGCGGTCCTGCAAGTACCCAGGTCCTAAGCCATGGAGCGCTTTGAAGGAGATAACCAAAAGGAGGAGGAGACCCTATACCATTTTAGACAAATGGTTGTCCAGTCTCTTCTTAACAGCATCCAGTGATGGAGCACCCACAACTTCTGCAGGTTGGTTGTCCTCACTGTCAAGAAATATCTCCTTAGTTCTAGGTTGCTTCTCTCCTTGACGAGTTTCCATCTGTTGCTTCTTGTCCTGCCTTCTGGTGCTTTGGAGGATTTCTTTGTGGCAGCCTCTTAGATACTGGACTTCTGCTATCATGTCAGCCCTCATCATCTTCTCAGACCAATGGAGAGGTGGCCACTCAGGAGGAGATCTTCCAATCAAAGTCACCTTGACGGGGGAGAAAGCTTGAAAATTTAATGCTTCTCTCTAACTATCGACTCTTCTGGGCATCCGAGCACGGTTTCTGCAGAAGTTGTCAATATGTGCCTGACATCTGAGCAGATAAAGTAGCCGCTACTGAAACTCTCCGGAGTGATTCCTGCTGCTTTTTCAACTTTTTTCTCCCCCTTCGACTCAAATCCACCAAATGGAAGAGAGACAGGGATCAAAAGAGTTCAAAAGGAGACCCGTTTTCCCTCGTGTGACTTATTGACGGCGCCTTAAAGATGAGAGACAGAGAGGGAGAGGTTCAGAAGCCGAATCCATTTTTGGCTGGCACGTTATTGTTGTCGTTGATATAACGCAAGCAGCCCAGATCACTCCTCAGACTCCTCGGACTCCTCGGACGAAGAGCTAAAAAGGACCTCATTCGGTTCTTCCCAAACCTCTTTCACCCCAGGTTCAGAAGTAACCCCCTGGAGTGCTTTTTTTCAATATAGGTAGTTCTCAACTTACAACAATTCATTTACTGACCATTCAAAATTACGACCCTGAGAAAAGTGACTTAGGACCGTTTTGCACACCTAACGACCGTTACAGCATCTCTGTGGTCGTATGATCAAAATTCAGATACTCGGCAACTGACGAAACCGTTGGGGAATAGCTTGACTCCCTCTTCTTTGGGGCAACCCCTGAGATATTGGAACGCTGCTATCATGTCACCCCTTAGTCCTTCTTTTCACTAGACTAGACATCCCCAATTCCAAACACTGTTCTTCGTATGTTTTAGCCTCCAGTCCCCTCGTCGTCTTGGTTGCTCTTCTCTGCGTTCTTTCTAGAGTCTCCACATCTTTTTTTACATCGTGGCGACCACAACTGGATGCAGTATCCAAAGTGTGGCCTTACCAAGACATTATAAAGTGGTATTAACACTTCACGTGATCTTGATTCTATCCTTCTGTTTATGCACCCTAGAACTGCGTTGGCTTTTTTGGCACACGGCTGGCTCCTATTTATGATCGTTGAGAAGTCTATCAGAGGGAAAGAAAGAAAAGGGGACAACCAGTAGCAAGAGGGATAGGCTCAGCTATGCCGGTGATCAGGGCACTGCTTGGGAGACCTGAAGGTTGAACATAGAATAACAGAAGGGGATCCTGGAGATCTTCTAGCTCAACCTCCTGTTTAGGCAAGAAACCAGAGGTGAAATGCTCCCGGTTCGGACTGGATCGGCTGATCCAATAGCGATGACGGCGGGTGGTTCGGAGAACTGGTAGCAAAAATCCCTGCCCCCTCTCCCCCCCCCACGCCCATGCCCACCCAATCGCCCGGTCGCCTGCTTGCCATTTCTTTTAAAAAATGCTGAGCCTCGATAGCTCAGCAGACTAAAACATTGTGATTAACATCAGCTGTCTGCAATTGCTGTAAGTTCGAATCTCACCAGGCTCAAGGTCGACTCAGCCTTCCATCCTTTCTAAGGTAGGTCAATTGAGGACCCAATTTGTGGGGGCAATAAGCTGACTTTGTATAAAATATATAAAAGTATGAAGGCTATTGCTTAGCGCATTGTAAGCCGCCCTGAGTCTCCGGAGAAGGGCGGCATATAAATCAAATTTAAAAAAGAAAGAAAGAAAGAAAGAAAGAAAGAAAGAGAAAGAAAGAAAGAAAGAAAGAAAGAAAGAGAGGGAGGGAGGGAGGGAGGGAGGGAGGGAGGGAGGGAGGGAGGGAGGGAGGGACAAGGAACAAGGAAGGAAGGAAACAAGGAAGGAAACAGGAAGGAAGAAAGGAAGGAAGGAAGGAAGGAGGCAGGGTGGGAGAGAGAGAGAGGAAGGAGGGAAGGAAGAAAGGAAGGAAGGAAGGGACAATGGGAGAGAGAGAGGAAGGAGGGATGGAGGGAAGGAAGGAAGGAAGGAAGGAAGGAAGGAAGGAAGGAAGGAAGGAAGGAAGGAAGGAAGGAAGGAAGGAAGGAAGGAAGGAAGGAAGGGCCTGATGGCTCAGCAGACTAAAAGCATTGTGATTAACTACAGCTGCCTGCAATTACTGCGAGTTCAACTCTCACCAGGCTCAAGGTTGACTCAGCCTTCCACCCTTTCTAAGGTAGGTCAATTGAGGACCCAGTTTGTGGGGGCAATAAGCTGACTTTGTATAAAATATACAAAAGTATGAAAGCTATTGCTTAACGCATTGTAAGCCGCCCTGAGTCTCCGGAGAAGGGCGGCATATAAATCAAATTAAAAGAAAAAAAGGTTAAAAAAAGGCTCTGATGATCCCAGCTGAGCTGCGCGATTGTCAGAGCCTTTTTTTTTACTTTTAAAAGCATTTTTTACAACCTATTCGGCCGAATAGGTTGTAAAAAAATACTTTTAAAAGTAAAAAAAAAAGTTCGCGTGCCACAGCTGATCGCCGCCCCCCCCCCCCATGCTGTTGTACTTATCCCATGCCTTCTTTTGGCCTGCACTGCGCACACGTGCTCACCTTGCATTTGATGCATGGTGCGCACTGCCCGTGCATACATACAGCACCTATGTGCAGCCAGCTAACCGGTAGTAATCCAGTTCAGATTTCACCACTGCAAGAAACCCTATAGCGTTTCACACAAATGGCTGTCCAATCTCTTCTTCAAAACTTCCAGCATTGGAGCAGCCACAGGTTCTGGTGGCCAGTTGTTCCACTGGTTAATTGTCCTCAGAATCAGGAAATTCCTCCTTAGTTCTAAGTTGCTTCTCTCCTTGATGACTTTCCACCCGTTGCTTCTTGTCCTGCCTTCAGGGGCTTTGGAGAATAGCCTGACTCCCTCTTCTTTTGGGGCAACCTCTGAGATACGCTGCTCTCCTGGCTATCAACAGGAAGACCATAAGGGAAAAATAGGTAATTGGTGGCAAACAGGCCAACTTGCAAGTGGCTAGGATTCTTGGCTAACAGACAGCGACCTATGAGAGGAGCCTTTTAGTTTTGCCTTCCATAAAAACCGAGATGAATAGGAAGCAAAATGCCGTTCAGTTGCCTTGGGGGGGGGGGGCGGGGTGCTGCCTGCTTCCCCCTTGCTCTAATGGACATGTTGGCATGACTTAAAATGTGGCGATCAAAAGTCCCCGAGCATTAATTTTTCATCCAGCAGTAAAAGGAGAGCAGGTAAATGGTGTAATATACGTCTCTGCGCCGTCGGAAAGAGGTTCTCCGTCTCTCCTTGCCAAGGGAGGCAGCTATACAATTCTCGCCACGCGTCCCTCCGTGCCATCATAAAAACCGTCATAAAAGCTTCCCTCTCATTAATTACACTCCTTTAACCTAACATGAGATCCAAGCTTCCTTTCTTTCTTTGCGAACGGAGTTCCATTTTTTTTTTTTTAATCGATGCCCATTACCAGATCCCCTTGGATGGAGCCTGTAGCCCTTCGTCTAATTAATGAGAGAGGCTAATTTTGTAGTTTAGAGAACACTTTGGTGCTTCTAAGTAGGCATTAATGAGAGCACGCCTGCCCTTCTTTCCTCCTCCTCTTTTTTTTTTTTATCCTGGTTTGCAGCTGCGAGGAGACTGTGCAGGTCGGCAGTTCAGCGGTTCGAATCCCTGGTGCCGTGTAATGGGGTGAGCTCCCGTGACTTGTCCCAGCTTCTGCCAACCTAGCAGTTCGAAAGCAGGTAAAAAAAATGCAAGTAGAAAAATAGGGACCACCTTTGGTGGGAAGGGAATAGTTTTCCGTGCGCCTTTGGCGTTGAGTCATGCTGGTCACATGACCACGGAGACGTCTTCGGACAGCGCTGGCTCTTCGGCTTTGAAGCGGAGATGAGCACCGCCCCCTAGAGTCAGGAACGACGAGCACCTATGTGAAGGGAACCTTTACCTTTTTATCAGAGCTGGGCTTCACATAATTTACTAAACGGTTTGCCCAGCACCGAAAATGTAAGCGTTTGTGTGCACGACTTCCGCACATGCGTGCGGCCTTCTTTGCATGCATTTTGCTTGCACATGCAGCTTCCACTGATCAATTGTTCTAACTTTCAGGAAAGTTCTCCTTGATTAGTTTCCATCCGTTGCTTCTTGTCCTGCCTTCAGGTGCTTTGGCGAACCGGTTGATCCCCTTTTCTCTGTGACAGTCCCTCAAGTAGTGGAAGACTGCTATCGTGTCACCCCTAGTCTTTCTCTTCATTAGACTAGACATAGAATAGAATAGAATAGAATAGAATAGAATAGAATAGAATAGAATAGAATAGAATAGAATAGAATAGAATAGAATAGAATAGAATAGAATAGAATAGAACCCAACAGAATAGAATAGAATAGAATAGAATAGAATAGAATAGAATAGAATAGAATAGAATAGAACCCAACAGAATAGAATAGAATAGAATAGAATAGAATAGAATAGAATAGAATAGAATAGAATAGAATAGAATAGAATAGAATAGAATAGAATAGAATAGAACCCAACAGAACAGAACAGAACAGAACAGAATAGAATAGAATAGAATAGAACCCAACAGAACAGAACAGAACAGAACAGGACAGGACAGAACAGAACAGAACAGAACAGAACAGAACAGAACAGAATAGAATAGAATAGAATAGAATAGAATAGAACAGAACGTAATAGAACGTAATAGAATAGAATAGAATAGAATAGAATAGAATAGAATAGAATAGAATAGAATAGAATAGAATAGAATAGAATAGAATAGAATAGAATAGAATAGAATAGAATAGAATAGAATAGAACCCAACAGAACAGAACAGAACAGAATAGAATAGAATAGAATAGAACCCAACAGAACAGAACAGAACAGGACAGAATAGAATAGAATAGAATAGAATAGAATAGAATAGAATAGAATAGAATAGAATAGAATAGAATAGAATAGAACAGAATAGAATAGAATAGAACAGAACAGAACAGAATAGAATAGAATAGAACAGAACGTAATAGAACGTAATAGAACAGAATAGAACAGAATAGAATAGAATAGAATAGAATAGAATAGAATAGAATAGAATAGAATAGAATAGAATAGAATAGAATAGAATAGAATAGAATAGAATAACCGAGTTGGAAGGGACCTTGGAGGTCTTCTAGTCCAACCCCCTGCCCAGCCAGGAAACCCTATACCACTTCAGACAAAGGGTTATCCAACCTCTTCTTAAAAATGCCCCAGTGTTGGGGCATTTACAACTTCTGCAGGCAAGTTGATCTAACCTAACCTCTCCGTCAATCGTTTAGCCTATGTTTTAGCATCTACTCCCCTAACCACGTTTATTGCTCTTCTCTGCACTCTTTCTAGAATCTTTTTTTACTTTGTGATGACCGGAACTGGACACAATAGTCCGAGTGTGATCTCACCTAGATTGAAACTAAACCTGGTTTAGGTAGTAAATAAGTGAGGAGTATGGTTTTGAGCCTGAGTGGTGCAGCAGACTAATGCTACTGTTAAAGGTAGTATTTAGCTTCCAGCTGCCTGCGAGTTCGAATCTCCCCAGGATCAAGGTTGACTCAGCCTTCCATCCTTCCGAGGTAGGTCAATTGAGGACCCAGTTTGTGGGGCCAATAAGCTGACTTTGTATAAAATGTACAAAAAGTATGAAGGCTATTGCTTAACGCATTGTAAGCCGCCCTGAGACTCCGGAGAAGGGAGGCATATAAATCAAAAATAAAAACATAAATCACAAATTAAAACAAAACAAAACAAAACAAAAGAAAACAAAACAATAATACAATACAATACAATACAATACAATACAATACAATACAATACAATACAATACAATACAATACAAAACAATAAAAATGTGTTATGCGGCTTTGGGTATGTTGTGTTTCACCAGTTCCTCTAGCCATATACTGCGAGACTCATCCGGAAGCCAGTTCAAATTAATAAAGGAGAATATTTCTAGTTCAGGATTGAAATGAGAAGTCCTTGGTGCTCTCTAAGCTTGGCAATTTTCTAGCAGACGTTTCATTACCTAAACTAGGTAACATCATCAGTGTTGAAGGGAGTGGCGTTTGTGGGAGGAGGAGGAGGAGGAGGGAGGGGCAACTGTAGGGTCCTTGGTGCTCTCTGAACATGGTTAATTTTTTTTGAGACGTTTTATTACCCAACTAGGTAATATCATCAGTGCTAGAAGGGAGTGGGGTTTGTGGAGAAGGAGGAGGAGGAGGAGGAGGAGGAGGAGGAGGAGGAGGAGGAGGAGGAGGAGGAGGAGGAGAGGACCGTGTGGTCCTTGGTGCTCTCTGAACTTGGTTATTTTTTTTTAGACATTTCATTACCCAACTAGGTAACATCATCAGTGGTAGAAGGGAGTGGGGTTTGTGGAGGAGGAGGAGGAGGACGACGACGACGATTGTGGGATCCTCAATGCTCTCTGAGCTTGGTTATTTTCTTGTAGACATTTCATTACCAAATTAGGCAATATCATCAGTGCTAGAAGGAAGTGGGATTTGTGAAGAGGAGGAAGTGGGGAAAGAAGACGAGGAGGAGGAGGAGGAGGAGGAGGAGGAGGAGGAGGAGGAGGAGGAGGAGGAGGAGGAGGAGGGGACTGTGAGCTCCTTGGTGCTCTGTGAGCGTGGTTGTTTCCTTGCAGAAGTTTCATTACTCAAACTGGGTATCATCATCATCATCATCATCATCATCCCTAATGATTTCCCTTCATTTAATGAAGCGTCTACAAGAAAAGAGCGCTGAGGATCCTCCCGTCAGAAATTCTCTGGTCAGTTTTGAGGAGCGAAGCTGATTACATTTGACAAGTCAGTGGGATGTGACTTATCCAACCTGATCGTTCAGTCAGATAGATTTGATCTGAATTATTGATTCCATTTGCAAAGAGGTGCAGTTCAAAAGGGAGATAACGATCAATCTATCTAGTCCTCCCACGGCTTTCCAAAGGGTTGTCAGCTCAACCTCCTTCTGAAATATGCCTCTTTATTCTTTAACTTGCTTACTTCTAAGTTTCCATTCTTTGTTTTTGTCTATTTAGAGCAGGGGTCTCCAACCTTGGCAACTTTAAGACCTGTGGACTTCAACTTCCAGAATTCCCCTGGAAGCTTTGCTGGCTGAGGAATTCTGGGAGTTGAAGTCCACAACAGCTGAGGAATTCTGGGAGATGAAGTCCATAAGGGCTGAGGAATTCTGGGAGTTGAAGTCAAACAAGGGCTGAGGAGTTTTGGGAATTGGAGTCCACAGCAGCTGAGGAATTCTGGGAGTTGAAGTCCACAAGGGCTGAGTAATTCTGGGAGTTGAAGTCCAGAAGGGGTGAGGAATTCTGGGAGTTGAAATCCACAACAGCTGAGGAATTCTGGGAGATGAAGTCCAGAAGGGGTGAGGAATTCTAGGAGTTGAAATCCAGAAGGCCTGAGGAATTCTAGGAGTTGAAGTCCACAAGGGGTGAGGAATTCTGGGAGTTGAAGTCCACAAGGGCTGAGGAATTTTGGGAGATGAAGTCCAGAAGGGCTGAGGAATTCTGGGAGTTGAAGTCCACAAGGGCTGAGGAATTTTGGGAATTGGAGTCCACAGCAGATGAGGAATTCTGAGAGTTGAAGTCCACAAGGGCTGAGGAATTCTGGGAGTTGAAGTCCACAAGGGGTGAGGAATTCTGGGAGTCGAAGTCCACAAGGGCTGAGGAATTTTGGGAATTGGAGTCCACAGCAGATGAGGAATTCTGGGAGTTGAAGTCCACAAGGGGTGAGGAATTCTGGGAGTTGAAGTCCACAAGGGCTGAGGAATTTTGGGAATTAGAGTGCACAGCAGATGAGGAATTCTGAGAGTTGAAGTCCACAAGGGCTGAGGAATTCTGGGAGTTGAAGTCCACAAGGGATGAGAAATTCTGGGAGATGAAGTCCACAGGGGGTGAGGAATTCTGGGAGATGAAGTCCACAAGGGCTGAGGAATTCTGGGAGATGAAGTCCAGAAGGGCTGAGGAATTCTGGGAGTTGAAGTCCACAAGGGCTGAGGAATTCTGGGAGTTGAAATTTATTTATTTATTTATTTATTGGTTCGATTTATATGCTGCCCTTCTACAGAGACTCAGGGCGGTTTACAATGCGTTAAGCAATAGCCTTCATACTTAGTAGGACTTTTGCCCCCCCCCCCCAAGCGGTGTTCTTTTTTATACAAAGTCAGCTTATTGCCCCCACAATCTGGGTCCTCATTTTACCTACCTCGGAAGGATGGAAGGCTGAGTCATCCTTGAGCCTGGTGAGATTTGAACTCGCAGTAATTGCAGGCAGCTAATCCACAAGGAGCTAGTCCACAAGGGCTGAGGAATTCTGGGAGTTGAAGTCCACAAATCTTAAAGTTGCCAGGGTTGGAGACCCCTGATTTAGAGAATGAGTCCATATTTTTCTTTCCCATGCTGTTTGACGGATGGACATCCAGGCTACATGGTGGATTTAGCACCATCTCTGCACATTGTGCTTCCCGCTGTTCCTGATTCTTTTCCCCCCAAAACTTTTTACAATCCAAAAACGGCCAGTGGGAAAAACAAAATAAAGGGAAGATGCAAGGAAACCATGACTTGTGTTTGCACAGCATAACAGGTAGTCCTCGACTTATGGCCACAATTGGGCCAAAAATGTATGTCACTAAATGAGACCTTTGTTCAATGAATTTTGCCCCGTTTTACGACTTTTCTTGCGAGGGTTGTTCAGTGAATCATTGTAGACTTTTAAGTTAGGAACATGGTTGTTAAGTAAATCGGGGCTTCCTCGTTGATTTTTGCTGGTCAGAAGGTCACTAAAGGGGATAAGTGACCCCGGGATACTGAGACCGTCATAAATATGAACCAGTTGCCATGCTCAGAGAGCACCGAGGACCCCCATTTTCAACCCAGAGCTACAAATATTCTCCTTTATTAATAACAACGGATGTACTTTGAAAATTGTTAACCGTTTTAACCTCTTTTTTTTGTCAACCAAACTTTTCAACCTTCCCTGTCTTATTGTCCCCTGGAAACAGAAATGGTATTTAGTCGGTTTGCTCCAGTTCGAACAAACTGGTAGCGGAGACTGTGATATTCAGCCGGTTCACTCCAGTTCGGGCAAACTGGTAGCGGAGACTGCGGGTCGGCCCAGATGTAGTGCTGTCTTATTTAGCAATATTTTTGAGGCCAGGTGCATGCGCAGGAGGCATGCACGCAGGCATGCAAGGAAAGAGCATGTATGGAAGGCCGGGCACATGCGTGGAAGGCATGCGCATGAAGCGAGCATGCAGAAAGCTGGGCGCATGTGCAGAAGGCGTGCGCTTGAAGCGAGTGTGTGCGGCGAACCGGTGTTAAGAATATGTGAAACCCATCCCTGCCTGGAAAGCAGTCCCTGCCTTCTGGGACTCCAGACTACATTCCGCTACACATTGTTAGATATCTGCAATTCTTGGTACGATGCCCGGACGTTTCATCAGCTGGGTGAAATTCACAGATTTCAAACAACATAGAAACCTTCCCTGTTTCGCTAGTCCCGATGCCAAGAATCCTCCCTTCTGTTTACCTTCCTCTCCTGAAGAGAGCGTGCGCTGGAAGCAGCGGCGCACGGAGCAAAATTAAGATGAAGGTGACTCTGTACCGCTTTCCGATATGATTTTATGAAGTTTATTTGGCCAGACATCACGTTGCTGAAAAGCTCCCGGGCATTGCCAGAAGATGATGGGACAAAACGCACTCCAGGAAATACAGAAGCAATTCCCACCCCAGATGCCATTGAGATGATAGGAATGAGAACCAATAATAATAATAAGATTGCTGGGACCCGCCATCTTGGTGCTTGCTTTATTCATGCCAGAAGCACCTACGAATAGAATAGAATAGAATAGAATAGAATAGAATAGAATAGAATAGAATAGAATAGAATAGAATAGAATAGAATAGAATAGAATAGAATAGAATAGAATAGAATAGAATAGAATAGAATAGAATAGAATAGAGGAGTGGAGTGGAGTGGAGTGGAGTGGAGTGGAGTGGAGTGGAATAGAATAGAATAGAATAGAATAGAATAGAATAGAATAGAATAGAATAGAATAGAATAGAATAGAATAGAATAGAATAGAATAGAATAGAATAGAATAGAATAGAGGAGTTGAGTGTGGAGTGTGGAGTGTGGAGTGTGGAGTGCGGAGTGGAGTGGAGTGGAGTGGAGTGGAATGGAATGGAGTGGAGTGGAGTGGAGTGGAGTGGAGTGGAGTGGAGTGGAGTGGAGTGGAGTAGAGTAGAGTAGAGTAGAGTAGAGTAGAGTAGAGTAGAGTAGAGTAGAGTAGAGTAGAGTAGAGTAGAGTAGAGTAGAATAGAATAAGGAATGGAATGGAATGGAATGGAATGGAATGGAATGGAATGGAATGGAATAGAATAGAATAGAATAGAATAGAATAGAATAGAATAGAATAGAATAGAATAGAATAGAATAGAATAGGACAGAGTTGGAAGAGACCTTGGAGGTCTTCTAGTCCAACCCCCTGCTTAGGCAGGAAACCCTACACCACTTCAAACAAATGGTTATCCAACATCTTCTTAAAAACTTCCAGTGTTGGAGCCTTCACAGCTTCTGGAGGCAAGTTGTTCCACTGATTAATTGTTCTACCTGTCAGGAAACTTTTCCTTAGTTCTAAGTTTTATAACATTCAACACTGGGCAGAGAAAATCGGTATCAAATAGGCTGTTGAAATAACAGGTAATCCTCGACTTACGACCACAATTGGAGACGGAGCATTCTGCTCCTGTGCTAACAAAAGGTACATTAAAACGATCGCTTTCCCCCAAGTTTCTAGTTCTCAGCATCCAAGCTTACGACTTTTACAGCTACAACTTCCTTTGAGGAGATGAAGGGGACGATGTCGCCACTGTAATTCTTGAGCCCAATTCGATCTCGGCGTTTTTCAGCCCAACATTTCCGCTGCAAAGCAAGACAGTTGTTAAGTGAGTTTTGCCCTATCTTACCGCCTCTTTCCTGCCGCTGTTGCTAAGTGAATCTCTGCCATCGTTAAAAGAGTAACACCATAATTAAGCGAATCTCGCTTCCTTGTTGAGTTTGCTTGTTGGAAGTTTGCAAAAGGGGATTACGTAACCCCAGGACATTGCGACCGTCATAGATATGAATCAGTTGCCAAGCATCTGAATTTTGATTGGATGACCATGGGGATGCTACCACAGTCATAAGTGTGAAACTGGACATAAGTCATTTTTTTCAGTGCCATTGTAAAGACGGCCTACAGCTGTCTAACATCACATTTTTTTAAAATCTGGGTGGCCAGTCCTTTGATTTTGAAGAGAAAGGAAGCAATTTAAAGTATTCAGGGGGAAAAAAAAGATGTGGAAGAGGAAACTTTTTCTTAAAACACCTAAAAACAGAGGCGTTCATCCAACTTTGGCAACTTTAAGACTTTGTAGATTTTGACTCCCGGTATCTCACAGCCAACATGGCTGGCTGGGGAATTCTGGGAGTCGAAGTCCACATCTCTTAAAGTTGCAAAAGTTTGGACAACCCATGACTTAAAATGCCATCATTTCTCAAAGGCAACACAGTTGAAGCAATTAAGCTTGCTTGTTGTGTGCTAGCTGTTACTTTCAGCACCAACATAGCGGACAGCTCCTGAGCAAAGAAAGCCATTGAAAAGCCTTATTGATGTCCAACTTCCTGCTTGGTGCAGAAATCCGAATTTTGAACAGCTGACGAAAAAGTCGAATCCAAATTTTCCTTCTATGATTTCAGAACCAATAGGAGCATCTAAATTATACCTGAATTGTTAAAATGTGCTCTATTGGATTAGGGGTTCAACGGAAACGGAGCTTGGGAGTCTGTTTTCGTTGGCATAGCGCTCGGGCTGCCACAGGGACCCCCGACATGAGTGACATTGATCAGGCCATGCCCACTCTGGCCACACACACACACACACTCCATCCCCTAACAAGGTCAAACACAACCCTGATGTGGCCCTCAATGAAATCAAGTTCGACACCCCTGACCTAGTGGTCAGTGGTCTGATAAATGAAATCTGAGTCCACGGGAAGAGGGATGGAGAAAGCCTCTCAGAAGGGGTCCCTCCCCAGTTTGGGGAAGAGTAAAAGTGAGAGTCGGGAGGAGAGGGGTACTTCCAGACTTGCAAGATTCTGTTAACGTGACCTTACTCGAAAGATAGAATTGCCCGTAGTCCTAATAAAGGAGAAGATTTGAAGCTCCAGGTTGAAATGAGGGGATCTTGGCTGCTCTCTGAGCTTTGGTGATTTTCTGGCAGGCATTTCATGACCCAAACTAGGTGACACTATCCTATCTAATTATCTAGTCAGCACCAGTGGTGGTATTCATCTGGTTCAGACCGGTTCAGTCAGACCGGTAGTGGCACTTGTGTGTGGGCCTGCCATTCTGCCCCGGCATGCCCTGGCACTATGCTGTCCTATTTAGCCATGTTTTTGAGGCTGGGCGCACGCATGGAAGGTGCATGGGAGCGGTGAACTGGTGGTAAAAATATGTGCAACCCACCTCTGGTCAGCACCAGTGGTGGGATTCAGCCAGTTCGCACCTATTCGGAAGAACCGGTTGTTAACTTTCTAAGCAGTTCGGAGAACCGGCTGTTGGAAGAAATCTTTTGTTCTTTTCCACTTGACAGGACTAATCCTGAAAGGAATGCAGGAAGGAAACATTCTGCTGTTATTTCTAGCCTAATCTTTATTGCCCTGCTTACAGAAACTGCCTCTCTGTTTAAGCCTGGTTACATTGTAACAGCTAAGGCAAAGCGCCCATCGCTGTGAGTGATGTTGAGTTGTCCACACCCACATGGGCACATGACCACCAAGCCATGCCTACCCAGCTGGTCATTAGTTTAGTTAGTTTAGTTTAGTTTAGTTTATTACATTTCTATACCGCCCTTCTCCCAGGGGACTCAGGGCGGTTCACAGCCATATTAAAACAATCAGACACAACAATTAAAACTACTAAAATAAATTAAAGCTATTTGGCCGTAAATTTAAAACCCCTTACTAAAGCCCCTTTAAAACCAATTTAAAACCCATTTAAAATTAATTTATTCAGTCAGGCCGGCTTGATGGAACAATAGAGTCTTCAGAGCATGATGGAAGGCATGGAGGTCGGGGATCCTTCTTATATCCGGGGGGAGTTCATTCCATAGGGCAGGAGCCCCCACAGAGAAGGCTCTCCCCCTGGGGGCTGCCCGCCGACATTGTCTGGCCGACGGCACCCTGAGGAGGCCCTCCCTGTGAGAGTGTATCAGGCGGTGGGAGATATTCATTGGCAGAAGGCGGTCCTGTAAATACCCCGGCCCTAAGCCATGGAGGGCTTTGAAGATGATGACTAGCACCTTGAAACGCACCCGGAAGACCACCGGGAGCCAGTGCAGCTCGCGCAAGAGGGGAATTACCCGGGCCCATAACCACCCGCGCGGCCGCATTCTGGACCAGTTGGAGCCTCCGGGTGCTCCTCAAGGGGAGCCCCATGTAGAGAGCAGGGCAGAGAACCGGTTGTTAAATTATTTGAATCCCACCACTGGTCAGCACCATCATCAGAGCTCGTCCTTCTGGTTTTGCTTCTTATCTAGACTACCTCGCAGGAGTAGTGTAACTACCTGAAACCCCTTTGACCTGTTTTGTGGTGAGAAACCCACTTCAACAGACTGAAAATATGCCCCGCATTTCTAAATTTCCCTTCTCCACTTTCCCAATTGCAACCTTAGGGGTTTTCTGATTGACATGGGAAGTACAGTTGGTCCTCGCCTTGCGACCACAATTGAGCCAAAATTTCGGTCGCTAAGCGAGACAGTGGTCAAGTGAGTTTCGCCCCATTTTACAACCTCTCTTGCCACAGGTGTTAAGTGAGTCACTGCTGTTATTAAGCCCGAAAAGCGAATCTGGCTTTTCCCCCCATGGATTTCACTTGTCCGACGGTCGCAAAAGAGAATCACACGACCTGCGGGTGACACTGCAACCGTCGTAAATAGGAGTTGCTGAGCAGCTGAATTTTGATCATGTGACCCTGTGGATGTGGCAAATGGTTGTAACTATGAAAAAAGTCGCAACTTGCTTTTTTTTAAGTGCTGTTGTAACTTCGAGCTGTCACTAAATGAACCGTTGTACATCAAGGATTATCTGTAGGAAGAAATCAACATTGGCCTCTCCTCTGTGTAGACAATTTATTTATCCTGCTGTTTTTCCCCAGTCTGGGAATTTGGGGAGTTGTAATCCCCACACATCTGCAGCAGTGTTGGGTTTCAAATTTTTTTATTACTGGTTCTGTGGGCGTGGCTTGGTGGATGTGGCATTGCTTAGTGGGCATGGCTTGGTGGGCGTAGCAGGGGAAGGATACTGTAACATCTCCATTCCCACCCACTCCGGGGGAAGGTTACTGCAAAATCCCCATTTCCTCCTGATCAGCTGGGACTCGGGAGGCAGGGAATAGATGGGGGCGGAGCCAGTCAGCATTTTTACTACCGGTTCTCCGAACCACTCAATATTTCTGCTATCGGTTCTCCAGAACTGGTCAGAACCTGCTGAAACCCACCTCTGATCTGCAGCCTGTCTCATTTTGGCCAGAAAAGTAAGTAAGAAAGTTATGTCTCTTGTCAAAAACAGACGGGAGAAAAAAATGTAAGGATGTGACTTTACGAGTGTCACTGAGGCACACGCCGTGCGAGTCCTGAATTGTGAGGGAAGCTCGGGAAGAGATTTGCTTCAAAGGCTGCCCGGTTGCGTCTCCTGACCTCCTTCGTGTTGCCTATTACTTCAGCTCCGCTCCTCCTGTGATCCTTTCAAATTTCCAGATTTAACAAAGGACATCTGGAGCAACCACTGCTTCTTCTCCGAAATTGGATTTCGGCAAGAGCGAGCAAGAACAAAGAGCCAACTGTGGTTTGTGTGAAGACGGAAGGAGGTAGAGAGAGACAGTGGAGAGAAGTTGAAAGAACCACAGTCTGCCACTTTGAGATGTGTGGGCTTCATCATAACTGATTCTAGCAGATTAACAGAATTGGAAGGGACCTTGTAGGTCATCTACTCCACCCCCACCCTCCCCACACATACACTCAAGCAGGAGACCCTTCTTCAGGTGTGGGGCCTTCTTGGAACTGTTGAAAGGACTGTGTTGTAGACTGGAGATAGATGTCATATCCCTTCCCCTCTGTTGAGGGAGGGCTGTTCAGTTTTGACATAAATGGACTCTTTAGCCCCTCTTTTAAACCAGAGTTCCCCTCTGTCCAGAATGTGGACTTTGCTGTCTTCAAAAGAGTGGCCTTCGTCTTTCAAATGCTAGTGGACTGCTATCTTCTACTGATGAGTTTGTTCTCCTATGTTGGGCCATGCGTTTGTGAAGTGGCTGTTTTGTTTCCCCAGCGTATGGATCTACACATGGCTCACTGGATTGTACAGCATGTACCACATTGCTCAGTTCCTGCCTGGGTGTTTTATCCTTAGGGTGGACAAGCTTCTGCCTTAGTGTATTCTTAGTGAATTCTCCTTAGTTCTTTTGGAAAAAGCATCCTTGGGACGTTAAGGACTGAAGGAAACTTGATAATAGATTCTTGACAATCTAAAAAAGCAATTAACCAGGCCAAAATGAAAGTCCCAAGAAAGGAAGTAGGCCAAGACTATGTCCAATCAAAGCTTGGATAAAAATGGCATTCCTTCGTCTTGCAGAGCTTCCCAGAAGGACCAATTGTCTGGAGCACTCGTGGACGATCTCAAGGCCCCTCTTTATCCAGAGAGGAATCTTGAAGAGCCCGGCCTCTTGATTCCACCACAATTGTTATTCTGCGCATAGCGGAAGAGTCTTCTGTTCACCATTCCTTCTCCAGAAGCCCCCGGCATCTCTCTGCATCTTCTCATTAGCAGTCAACTCTGTGGCGGGTGTCATTCTAATTGCAATCAGCTTTCATTGTTTTGGTTTCCCTAGCCAGGCTGTTCAGTGCTTACAGGACTGCTCTGAACAGCTGGCCCTGAGCCTGTCAGCTTCTAGTCGAAACTCCGGAGGGTCCCATAAATGTAATGGATGTCCTCCAGAATTTTTGGAGAGGTTAGTTTTAGTTCCTCAGAAGGAAAACTCGGAAGGTTGGGAAAATAACTCTTCCTGTGGTGTCTAATTAGTTAAAGCTCTTCAAGCTCTCGGGTTTTTTTTCCCAGAGACAGCTGCTCCACCACCACCACCACACAAGTTCTCGCTTGCTTCCAAAGAACATTGGGGAAAAAAGAGGCCCATCGAAAATGTTCACAAGAATTGCAAAGCCCCTGAAGGCAGGACAAGAAGCAACGGAGGGAAACTCATCAAGGAGAGAAGCAACCTAGAACTCAGGAGAAAATTTCCCGACAGCCAGGACAATTAATTAGTAGAACGACTTGTCTCCAGAAATGGTGGGCGCTCTATCACAGAAAGGTTTTTAAGAAGGGGTTGGACAATCATTTGTCTGGATTGGTATAGGGCAGTGATGGCTAACCTTTTTGCCATCATGTGCCAGGAGCAGCAGGGGTGGGGGGGTGCCACACGCTCGTGTGCCTGAATCCATAATTCTATGCGCCCCACCCCTGCGCATGTGTGTGTGACCCCCCCACGCTCCCCACACTCTTGGCATGTGATGGCCCCGGTAGGCCCGTTTTTCTCTCTCACCAGGCTCCAGAGCCTTTCTAGGAGTCTGGGGAGGACAAAAACCTTCCCCATCCACCAGAGGCCCTCCAGAGGCTGGAAACGGCCTATTTGCCAACTTCTGATGGGACTGGAAGGCTCATATTTTGCTGTCCCCAGGCTCCAGAGCCTTTCTAGGAGTCTGGGGAGGGCAAAAACAGCCTTCCCCACCCACCAGAAGCCCTCCGGTTGCCAGAAACGGCCTGTTTGCCAACTTCTGATGGGACCGAAGGCTCGTCTTTTGCTATCCCCAGGCTCCAGAGCCTTTCTAGGAGTCTGGGGAGGGCAAAAACAGCCTTCCCCACCCACCAGAGGCCCTCCGGAGGCCAGAAATTGCCTGTTTGCAACTTCCGGAGCTGAGCTCATGGGCCCACCAATATGGCTATGCATGCCACCTGCCATCACAGGTATAGGATTTCCTGCTTGGGCAGTGGGTTGGACTAAAAAGTCCTCCAAAATCCTTCCAACTCTGTTATTCAACCATAAATTCAACGAATGAACGAATAAGCCAACTGCCTTTTAATTCTGACTCTCAACACAACATCGGAGTATTTTCTCGTGCAACTGAAGGCTTTCCTTAAAATCTAGTCTAACCCAACTATCATTGGTGGCTCCTCCATCCAGCCCCAGACTAAGTATCCTGTTAGTTAGAACGCTGTGAGATACTTTGTCAAATGCTTCACTGAAATCAAGAGACATTACATCTACAGCCTTCCCACAGTCTATTTATTTAAAAGGCATACAGGGCCACTCAATCTATCTCCGAGTGATTCGTGAAGCTTAGGAAGAAGTATTAAAGGCTGTTCCACATAAAAAAAAAAACGAGACAAAGTTATTTCAACAAGGGTTGTTCTTGACAAATAAGAGCTGCTTTCTGATATTTACCCATGATGTTACAGAGTTTTAGAATTTAGTCTCTTTATCATCCTTATAACCTTCTCAGCCTTGACGACGTGAAGATATTTTCAAGAAACATAGAAAGAGTGCAGAGAAGAGCAACCAAGAGGATTAGGGGACTGGAGGCTAAAACATACGATGAACGGTTGCAGGAACTGGGCCTGGCTAGTCTAGTGAAGAGAAGGACCAGGGGAGATAGGACAGCAGTCTTCCAATATTTGAGGGGCTGCCACAGAGAGGAGGAAGGGGGTCAACGTATTCTCCAAAGCACCCAAAGGCCAGACAATGAATAATGGATGGAAACTGAACAAGGAGTGATTCAACCTAGAAATAAGGAGAAATTTCCTGACAGGGAGAACAATCAACCCATGGAACAGAAGTTGTCATCGGAAGTTGTGGGAGCTTCATCCCTGGAGGCTTTCAAGAAGAGACTGCCATCTGTCAGAAATGGTGTAGGGTCTCCTGCTAGGAGAGGGGGTTGGACTAGATGACCTTCAAGGTTCCTTCCAACTCTGTTAATCTGTATCTGTAAATCTAGACTTCAACTCCCAGAATTCCTTCGCCAGCCCTGGAAGTTGAAGTTTAGATATCTTCGAGTCGCCAAGGTTGGGAAACACTGATTTATAGAATTCTAGAACTTCTCTTGATGTCAGGTTGATCTGTAGGTTCTCTTTTGTAAAGACCGGATCTCTTTCCTCTTCTAACAATTTACAACTTCACCATTCTCCAAGGCGTCTCTGAGATAATGGGCAGAGGTTCACCAGAGCACCACCAATGTCTTTTTTGGTTAAATAATAAACCATGATTTAGGCAAGAAAAACCAAATGCACAGGTATAGTGTACGTGGTACCTTGCTCAATAGTACTAACTGGGAGGGATCTTAGAGTCTAGTGGACAATCGCTTAAATATGAGCCAGCTCTGTGCTGCAGCTGCCAAAAAAGCTAACACAGTTCTAGGCTGCATAAAGAGAGGGATAGAATCAGGATCACATGAAGTGTTAATACCACTTTATAAGGCCTTGGTAAAAACCACACTTGGAATCCAGCATCCAGTTGTGGTCGCCACAATGTAAAAAAGATATTGAGATTCTGGAAAGAGTGCAGAGAAGAGTAACAAAGATGATTAGGGAACTGGAGGCTAAAACATATGAAGAACGGTTGCAGGAACTGGGCATGTCTAGTTTAATGAAAAGAAGGACTAGGGGAGACATGATAGCAGTCTTCCAATATCTCAGGGGTTGCCTCAAAAAAGAGGGAGTCAGTAGCAACAGCAATAACACTTAGACTTATATCGTGCTTTTACAGCCCTCTCTAAGCGGTTTACAGAGTCAGCCTCTTGCCCCCAACACTCTGGGTCCTCATTTTACCCACCTCGGAAGGAGGGAAGGCTGAGTCAACCTTGAGCCGGTGAGATTCGATCTGCTGAACTGTAGCTAGCAGTCCGCTGAAGTAGCCTGCAGTACTGTGCTCTAACCACTGAGCCACCTCGGCTCAATTCCATTCTATTGAAGCTATTCTCCAAAGCCCCTGAGGGCAGGACAAGAAGCAACGGGTGAAAACTCAACAAGGAGAGAAGCAACTTAGAACTAAGGAGACATTTCCTGACAGTGAGAACTATTAATCAGTGGAACCACTTGCCACCAGAAGTTGTGGCTGCTCCAACACTGGAAGCTTTTAAGAAGGTGTTGGATAACCATTTGTCTGAAGTGGTGTTGGGTTTCCTGCCTACGCAGAGGGTTGGACTAGAAGACCTCCAAGGTCCCTTCCAACTCTGTTATTCTATTCTATTCTATTCTATTCTATTCTATTCTATTCTATTCTATTCTATTCTATTCTATTCTATTCTGTTCTGTTCTATTCTATTCTATTCTAATTCTAATTCTAATTCTAATTCTAATTCTAATTCTAATTCTAATTCTAATTCTAATTCTATGCTATGCTATGCTATGCTATGCTATTCTAATTCTATTCTATTCTATTCTATTCTATTCTATTCTATTCTATTCTATTCTATTCTATTCTATTCTATTCTATTCTATTCTATTCTATTCCAATTCCAATTCCAATTCCAATTCCACTCTACTCTACTCTACTCTACTCTACTCTACTCTACTCTACTCTACTCTACTCTACTCTACTCTACTCTACTCTATTCCAATTCCAATTCCAATTCCAATTCCAATTCCAATTCCACTCTACGCTACTCTACTCTACTCTACTCCACTCCACTCCACTCCACTCCACTCCACTCCACTCCACTCCACTCCACTCCATTCCATTCCATTCCATTCCATTCCATTCCATTCCATTCCATTCTATTCTATTCTATTCTATTCTATTCTATTCTATTCTATTCTATTCTATGATGGATGTCTTGAGGCTACCACTTCAAGCGCTAGTTCTGGGAACTCCTTCCTTACTCTCATATTAATGACTCAAAATGCTGGGCTGACCCTACCGCCAGGAAGAGCAAGGCAGCCATCTCAGAGACCAGATGCTAAGAGTCAGGCAAAGACAGCAGGAGGTCAGGGGTCAAAGTGGGCGAGCCCCTCAACCAACCCTCGGCTCCTTCACCGATGCTGTGTAGCGAACAAGATTTGGCAGCTAGCCTAGATTCCTTTACGCCCCTCCTCCCCCCCCTTCCCAGAATTACGGAGAAAGTGCGAATGCAAAACACCACAGGCCCAACATCGCACACGCTTGGCCGATTGCTCTCGTTGCCAGATGGGGAGACTTGTTGCTCGATGACAACGAGTCAAGTCGTTGCGATGTTTTCTGGGAGACGGGGGGGGGGGGGAAGAGGGGAGAGGGAGGAGGAGTTGCCAGGTTTCTGTCAAAAATAGCAGCCTGGCATCTGTTCTCCTTTGATATGTTAGCAACCAGCTTTCTAACGCATGCCATTTTGTGGGGTGATAGGAGCTCGAGGGATGGGACGGGTGCGGCGGTGTTGTCTACATCAGACTGTGACCGTTGCTGGCTTCATCCAAACACCTGGCCAGAGTTTGTCCTCGGAAGGATGCCCTCCCGGTTGCGAGGGTATTCTTAGCAGTTTCCATTGCTAAGCGAGGCAGCTGTTCAAGGAGCTCTGATCCCGGGTTTGCCCCCGTTGTTCAGCGAATCTCCAGAAGTGTTTACCCTGTGTTGGGTAGTCATTAAGCCAATCTGGCTTCGATCAGTAACTTTGCTTGTCAGAAGACAGCTGGGAAAGGGATCAATGGGGATCATATAACCCCGGGACAGTCCAATCGTCATATACACATGGCCATTGCCAATCCACATTTGTTTCTATTGGGTCCTTGGGAAGGAGTCGAGAGGTGGACAAAAATGCCAAATTCAGTCTGAATGACTGGCTGACTGTGCTACAAACCATAATTAATTATCTATCTATCTGTCTGTCTGTCTGTCTGTCTATCTATCTATCTATCTATCTATCTATCTATCTATCTATCTATCTATCTATCTATCATCTATCCATCCATCCATCTATCCATCCATCTTTCTATCTTTTCTACTATCTGTGTCCGTTCATCCTTCCATCCATCCATCCATCCCTTCCTCCCTCCCTCCCTCTTTCTATCTGTCCGTCTGTATGTATGTATGTATGTATGTATGTATGTATGTATGTATGTATGCATGCATGCATCTATCTAGAATAGAACAGAACAGAATGCAGAATAATAGAACAGAACAGAGTAGAGTAGAATAGAATGCAGAATAATAGGATGGAATGGAATGGAATGGAATGGAATGGAATGGAATGGAATGGAATGGAATGGAATGCAGACTAATAGAACAGAACAGAACAGAATAGAATGCAGAAGAAGAGAAGAGAAGAGAAGAGAAGAGAAGGAAGAGAAGAGAAGAGAAGAGAAGAGAAGAGAAGAGAAGAGAAGAGAAGAGAAGAGAAGAGAAGAGAATTTTTTTATTGGCCAAGTGTGATTGGACACACAAGGAATTTGTTTTTGGTGCATATGCTCTCAGGATACATAAAAGAAAAGATACGTTCGTCAGGAATCATAAGGTACAACACTTAATGATAGTCATAGGGAACAGATAAGAAATCAAATCATATTAGGAAACAGTCAATATAAATCGTAAGGATACCAGCAACAAGGTTACAGTCATACAGTCATAAATGGGAGGAGATGGGTGATAGGAACGATGAGAAGATTAATAGTAGTGCAGACTTAATAAATAGTTCGACAATGTTGAGGGAATTATTTGTTTAGCAGAGTGATGATGTTCGGGGGAAAAACTGTCCTTGTGTCTAGTTGTTTTGGTGTGCAGTGCTCTATAGCCTCGTTTTGAGGGTAGGAGTTGAAACAGTTTATGTCCAGGATGCGAGGGGTCTGTAGATATTTTCCCAGCCTTCTTTTTGACTCGTACAGTAGACAGGTCCTCCATGGAAGGCAGGTTGGTAGCCATGGTTCTTTCTGCAGTTCTAATGATCCTGTGAAGTCTATGACCATCTTGTTGGGTTGCAGAGCCAAACCAGACAGTTATGGAGGTACAGATGACATACTCCATCATTCCTCTGTAGAACTGGATCAGCAGCTCCTTGGACAGTTTGAGCTTCCTGAGTTGGCGCAGATCTATCTATCTATCTATCTATCTATCTATCTATCTATCTATCTATCTATCTATCTATCTATCTATCTATCTATCTATCTATCTATCTATATCTATCTCCCACCTTTATTTTTTTTACAAAAAAAACTGAAGGTGGCAAACATATCCAACAAACCTTCCTCCTCCTATTTTCCCCACAACAACAACCCTGTGAGGTGGGCTGGGCTGAGAGAGAGAAAGGGACTGCCCCACAGTCATCCAACTTAAGATGGGACTAGAACTCAGAGTCTCCCGGTGATTGGCCTAAAGTCACCCAGCTGCCTTTCAGGCTTAAATCAGGATTCGGTTTCTAGGCTGGTGCCTTAACCACTACTAGACCATCAACATAATAATACAGGTGGGGTATAAGTAAACTAGAGTAGATGAGACCAGTGGTTACCAACTGGTGATCTGTGGACCACTGGTGGACTGCGAGAAAATTTTGGTGGTCCGCAGAAAAATTATTTGCATTTTTTTATATTGCACTAAATCAGGGGTCCTCAAACTACGGCCCCTGGACCGGATACGTGCAATGAACGTTTGTGTTGCTACAGAGAGTCTCCCCCTTCAGGGTCTTTTTGTGTGGGTCAGAGGGGGGCAGAAATTTTGACTTGGGGTCTGCTTCAGCCTCCTGGTGTGGGGCTTTGGACAAAGGCTGGAGGGAAGTGCTGCTGGTGGCGAAGAGCCGGAGGGCCTTGTTCCAGTGGGACTGCATCATGGCCTGGAACTGGCTGACTGTCTCAGCCCGCTGAGCCTCCAGACCCTGGTACCTGGCTTTGCACTCCCGTAGGTCTTCCCTCTGCTTGGAAAGTCTATGCTCCTAGTCCTCAGTGAGATGCTTCTGCTGAGCTTCCTCGGTCAGATCCAATTTGAACTGAGCTGTTTTGCCAACTCTTTCTCGCGGTGGCTGCTTAGCTCCAACAACTGCCTCCTGTTGGGGCCCTAAGAAGCCCGGGCGGGGAGGCGAGGAGTGGCTGGGAAGGGAGGGGCAAATAGAATCTGGCGAGGTGCCCTCGACGTGAGTGACATTGAATTGGCCACGCCCACCTAGCCACACCCATCCAGCCGGTCATTGGGCAGATCATATTACTGGTTTATGGGATTTAAAATTATGAATTTCGTGGTCCCTGAGGTCCGAAAGGTTGGGGGCCCCTGGATTAGACTAAACGCTCTTGGTGTATAGATACACAAGGCTGCCTGAGCCTCTTAGCCCAACAAATGTATTTGCACCTCTGTTCAATTGGAAACCTTGCACTTGTGCACGCTGCCTCCATCCTGTCTTGTGGGTTGTCATCCTTGCCCTCTCCACAACACCACAACGGCTTCCTGCGTGGAAATCCCTCGGCAGGCTATGGAAGGGTTCTGGGGGAGAACAAGGGTGTGTGTGGGGGTACAGACTGGATTTTAAGGGCTCCCTGGAGAGAAGCAGAGTGACCCTGCCCAGCCTCTCCGCTTTCCCAGACGCTGCGCAATTCAGCCCCAGCCTGGCGCGCTTCCCTAACCCAGGCTGAAATTCACATAGCACCCTCTCTTCGGGGGATGTGGGGTTGGGGGCTAGCCGAGCTCCTGGGCTGCTGCCTAATCAGAGGTGATGATCGTGGCTTGTCTTTGCTCTAAACCCAGGGAGCTGCGTCAAGATAACGGCGAGGGCCATTTGTTCTGAGCTCATCCGCCTGCTTGCCCCAACTGCTCTCCTTCCGCGCCAACGGAGCGCAAAGCCCGCTGGCTGGAAGTAATTGCATTTTGTTTGGGAATCACCCCAAGGCTGGAAGAGACCCATCTGTGCGTGTGTGTATGCATTGTGGGGTGTGTGTGTGTGTGAGAAAGAGAGAGAGACAGACAGAGGCAGAGAGACAGAGAGAGAGACAGAGTGACAGAGAGACACAGAGACACAGAGAGAGTGAAAGAGACAGAGAGAGACACAGTGAGAGAGACAGACACAGAGAGAGAGAGACAGAGAGAGGCAGAGAGACAGAGAGACAGAGACAGAGACAGAGAGACAGTGAAAGAGACAGAGAGAGACAGAGAGGCAGAGGCAGAGACACAGAAAGAGAGAGAGAGAGAGATAAAGAGAGAGAGAGACAGAGAGAGTGAAAGAGACAGAGAGACAGAGAGACAGACACACAGAGAGAGAGACAGAGACAGAGAGAGGCAGAGACAGAGAGATAGAGACAGACAGACAGACAGAGAGACAGAGACACACACAGAGAGAGACAGAGATAGAGAGAGTGAAAGAGACACACAGAGACAGAGAGACAGACACCCAGAGAGAGAGAGAGAGGCAGAGGCAGAGAGACAGAGAAAGAGAGAGAGACAGAGAGACAGAGACAGAGAGAGACACAGAGAGAGACACAGAGAGAGTGAAAGAGACAGAAAGAGACAGAGACAGAGAGACAGACACACAGAGAGAGACAGAGAGAGAGAGACAGAGAGAGAGAGAGACAGAGAGAGACAGAGAGAGACAGAGAGAGAGACACAGAGAGACACAGAGAGTGAAAGAGACAGAGACACAGAGAGAGACACAGAGAGAGAGAGAGAGAGAGAGAGAGAGACAGACAGACAGAGACAGACAGTCAGACAAACAGAGAGAGGACAGAAACAGACAGACAGAGATCTATCTTTCATTCAAAGGACTAGGGAAGACGGGATAGCAGTCTTTCAATATCTGAGGGGCTGCCCCAAAGAAGAGGGGGCCGACCTGTTCTCCAAAGCACCAGAAGGCAAGGCAAGAAACAATGGATGGAAACCAAGAGAAGCCACCTGGAACGAAGGAGAAATTTCCTGACAGTGAGAACAATTAACTAGTGAAACAGCTTGCGACCAGAAATTGTGGACACTCCATCACTGGAGGCCTTCAAGAAGAGATTGGACAACCATTTGTCTGAAATGGTATTGGGTTTCCTGCTTGAGCAAGGGGTTGGACGAGAGGACCTCCGATGTCCCTTCCAACCCTATGATTCCATGTTCTACATTCAACACCATGTCTCTATCTCCATAATGCCTGAAGTCTACAGAGCTGTGGTTATCCCTTCTCTTTATGGATGTGAGTCCTGGATTCTGTAGTGAAGATGCATCAAAGAATGATTCTCCAAAGCCCCTGAGGGCAGGACAAGAAGCAACGGGTGGAAACCAATCAAGGAGAGAAGCAACTTAGAACTGAGGAGGAAATTCTGGACAGTGAGAACAATTAACCAGTGGAACAGCTCGCCACCAGAAACTGCAAATGCTCTAACACTGGAAGTTTTTAAGAAGAGACTGGATAGCCATTTGCCTAAAATGTTATAGGGTCTCCTGTTTGAACAGTGGGTTGGATTAAGGACCTCCGAGGTCCCTTCCATTTCTACGATTCTATGTGTTATGTCAACCTGGTGGGGCCTGGTGGCTCAGCAGACTAATGCATTGTGATTAACTCCAGTTGTCTGCAATTACTGTAAGTTCGAATCCCACCGGGCTCAAGGTTGACTCAGCCTTCCATCCTTTCTAAGGTAGGTTAATTGAGGACCCAGTTTGTGGGGACAATAAGCTGACTTTGTATAAAATATACAAAAGTATGAAGGCTATTGCTTAACGCATTGTAAGCCACCCTGAGTCTCCAGAGAAGGGCGGTACATAAATCAAATTAAAAACAAAAACAAAAACCAGCTCCTTTTAATAAAAGGAATGCGTCAAATTTGGGAAGGAGAAATAGGAAGAGTAGGAATCCATTAGTTAGTCATAACGCCACTAAGGTTAAATAACTTTTGACAGAAAGCTAAGATATATTTTAAGAATCTTAGCTATTGGGGGGAAAAAAATTCAAGCATCCGAACTATCTATCTCGCTCTTTCAGGGTAGAGCCCGAATAAGAATTCTTGCGATGAACTTCATTTGCTACCTTTAATGTGTGTGTGTGTGTTTTACGGCTGGAAAAAGAAAAAAACCCACGCGTGCCTCTTTTCTTTTAGATCATGTTCTTCTTCTTTTTTTTTTTCATTGGCTGGCTTACAAAGTTCGAAATAAATCCTCCGAAGATGCAGGTTATACGTCCGGCAAAGAGTAAATAAATCACGAGATTGTTTGGCAACGATACTTCCCAAGGTTCGGGCATGCTGAATCTTGGCCACTGTGCAGGGAGTGGATATAAATTTCTCACACGGGGAGAACACACTGGAAGCACAAAGTGGAAAAAGCAATGTCGGGATTTCAGACATGCTAAGCATCATAATCATAAGTTTATTTGTCAAGCATATATAAGATAACAGGTAAAAGTATGAACGTAATTTGAATACATGAAAAGAGTAAGTAAAAAGAAATATTAGGACAGGGACGGTAAGCATGCTGGTGCTCTTATGCACGCCCCTTACAGACCTCTTAGGAATGGGGTGAGGTCCACAGTAGACAGCCTAAGGTTAAAGTTTTGGGGGTTTGGGGAAGAAACCACAGAGTCAGGTAGTGAGTTCCAGGCATTGACTGCTCTGTTACTGAAGTCGTATTTTCTGCAATCGAGTTTGGAGCGGTTTACCTTGAGTTTGTATCTATTATTTGCTCGTGTATTGTTGTGGTTGAAGCTGAAGTAGTCATTGAGGGGAAGGACATGGTGGCAGATAATTTTATGTACTATGCTTAGGTCAGACCGAAGTCGGCGTAGTTCTAAGTTGTCTAAGCCCAAAATTTGGTGGCATAAGGTATTTTATTGTGGGTAGAGGAATGGAGGACTCTTCTCGTAAAATATCTCTGGACTCTCTCGATTGTATTTATGTCTGATGTGCAGTGCGGGTTCCAGACAGAGGAGCTGTATTCAAGAATTGCTCTAGCAAATGTTTTGTATGCTCTGGTTAGTAATACAACTTTATCAGAGAAGAAGCTATGCAAGATTAGGTTAACAACTCTTAATGCCTTTTTGGCAATGTTGTTACAGTGGACTCGGGCACTTAGATCTTTAGAAACGAGTACTCCAAAGTCCTTGACAGAGTGAGGGTCATCTACAAAGTCATGTCCATCTAATTTGCATTTTATGTTTTGATTTATTTTTTTTTGCCAATGTGCAAGACAGAGAATTTTGTTGGTTGAGATTTGAAGTTGCCGCTTGTTAGACCAATCTGATATATAGTCAAGATCATTCAGTAACCCTGGAGGCTTCTTTTGCAATGCAGGTGGTCCTCAATTGACGACCACAATGGGAGCCCCAAATTCCTGTTGCTAAATGAAACATTTGTGAAGTGAGTTTTGCCCTGTTTTACGACCTTTCTTGTCACTGTCGTTCAATGAATCACTGCAGTTGAGCTAGCAAAGCGGTCGTTAAGCGAATCTGTCTTTCCCCCCCATTGACTTGGCTTGTCAGAAGGTCTCAAAAGGGGATCACGTGACCCCCACGGGATACTACAACCATCATAAATACGAGCCAGTTGCCGAGCGTCCGAATTTTTGATTATGGGATCAAGGGAAAGGTGTAACGGTCATAAGTGTGAAAAACGTCTATCGGTTGCTTTTTTTCAGTGCCGTTGTAACTTCAGCCACTAAATGAATGGTTGTAAGTCAAGGACTATTGACTTATTAATAGTCAATAGTTGGTTTATTGTTGTGCTTTTGTTGCTACCTTGAAGGGCTCACACCCTGTGATTGAAGTCGTCCCAAAAGTGCTTTTTCCAAAACTTTCTGGTTTTTCTGTTGAAGATATTTCGCCTCTCATCCAAGAAGCTTCTTCAGCTTCTGACTGAATGGTGGGGAATGGAAGGATTGATGCTCCTTGCAGATAGCTGGTCATTTTGCATCCTTTTAGCGGGTCGGTACTGAAGCCCTGCCTGTTTTTGTTTTTTTTAAACATGGATCGGACACGTGACTCACGTCCTACAAAACCCTCTCTTTCAGTGGTGGGTTTCAAATTTTTTTACTACCGGTTCTGTGGGTGTGGCTTGGTGGGCGTGGCTTGGCTTGGTAGGCGTGGCAGGGGAAGGATACTGCAAAATCCCCATTCTACAAGTAAAAACCTTCTTCGGGCAGCTGCTTCTTGGCTTGTCAATTTTTCCCCCCACTTCTTCTTCGCCAAGTGATCTGGCTGAAAAGCGAGCCCTGATTTTTCCCTTCTCAGCCAATCAGTTGGGAAGCTTCTTGGCTTCTCAATTTAAAGCGACGGTGTCTTATTTTTTTTTTTCTCTTCTTTGTCAAGGGAGCCCTGAGTTTTTTTTTCCTTCTAGCCAATCAGCTGGGAGACTGGGAGGCAGCGAATAGATTGGGGGCGGGGCCAGGCAGAGGCGCCAGGCAGAGGTTCTCCGAACTACTCAAAATTTCCGCTACCTGTTCGCAAGAACCGGGGAGAACCGGTAGCAACCCACCACTGCTCTCCTCGTTCTAACATCCAGCGGCGCTCTGGATTTTAGCATTTTGGTCGTAGCGGCTGTCATAATACTAAATCGTATTTATTCATCTTCAGAGCAGACACTGAACTAACCCACGAGGCTCTTTAACCCTCCGGCTGCGCTCCTCTCACGCTCCCGGTTTTTTCAGTAAAAGGCCAACGAGCTTAACGTCTCGAATGGGGACTCCGTGCTTTGCTAAAAATTGCCGTGATGCCATAGATTGCAGGGACAGCTCTGAGAAGCGAATAATGCCTCTCCGCTCGGGAGCAAACATCTAAGCTAAACTCTCCAATTAAGGCAGTAGAAGGAAATCAGCAGTTGAGCCCTGACAGGCACAGCCTTAGCCAAATGCAAGAGAAAATATCTACATTTTCAACCGTCCAATTAGCCTGTGACTTTAGCAAATATATATATATATATATTGCAAGGCTGTAGGATTTTTTTTTTTTAAAAAGGATGTAAAGATCTAATCGCATGTGGCTGCTGGAAGTTGAGGGGTTTAGACTTTGTAGTCATGGATGAATGCCGAACAATTTTAAGCTCATTTAGAAACAGGATTTCCACCTATTCAGGTAGTCCTCAACTTATGACCACAATTGAGTCTGAAGTTTCTGCTGCTAAGGGAGACAGTTGTTCATTCCCCCAGGTTAGGAACTTTTTTTTCCCCCATCAAGTTTTTTTATTTTATTTTATAACATATAAAAAAATCCATTTTTAATTAAACAGTGTATTGTCTGTTACGACCGTTTTTTTTTTGCCGCAGTTGTTAAGTGAATCCTGCCGTTGTTAAGGTAAGTCACACAGCTGGTCAGTGAATTTGGCTTCCCCTGGCAACTTTGCTTGTCAAAAGGTCGCGAAAGGGCGGAAATCACGTGACCCCGGGACACTGCGACCGTCATAAATACGAGTCAGTTGCCAAGCGTCTGAATTTGGATCGTGTGACCATTAGAAATGCTGCAATGGTCGTTAAGTGTGAAATACGGTCATGGGTCACATTTTTTCAGGGCCGTAATAACTTTAAACAGTCACTAAACAGGCAATCCAGAGTTGAAAGAATATTATGCCTTGACTTACGAGCCCAAAATTTCCATCGCTAGGCGAGACAGTCGTTAAGTGAATTTTTATGACCCTTTCTGCCACAGTTGTTAAGGAAATCATTGAGTCGTTCAGCAAATCTGGCTTCCCCCCCATTGACTTTTTCTTTGGGGAAGCTTTCTGAGATGATTCACAAAAGGGGATCATATGAGGACAATGGCATCCGTCATAAATAAGTGCTAATTGCCATACCCCCAAATTTTGATCATATGACAGTGGAGATGCTGTAACGGTTATAAGTGCGGGGACCGGTCACAATTCACTTTTACAGTGCTATTGTGGCTTCGAACGAATCAAACAGTCTCCCTGCACTTGCTCTTACATTTAGCAAAGGCAGAATTTTTACTAAATAGAATTCATTTAGAAATAGCAAAGAGGAACTAAAGAGCCTCTTGATGCAGGTGAAGAAGGAGAGTGCAAAAATTGGCTTGAAACTCAACATTAAGAAAACTGAGATCATGGCATCCGGCCCTCTCAATTCCTGGCAAATAGATGGGGAAGAAATGGAGGGAGTGACCGATTTTATTTTCCTGGGCTCCAAGACCACCGCAGATGAGGACTGCAGCCAAGAAATTAAAAGATGCTTGCTCCTGGGGAGGAAAGCTATGGCAAATCTAGACAGCGTACTAAAAAGCAGAGATATCACCCTGCCAACAAAAGTGCGTATCGTCAAGATTTTCCCAGTTGCAATGTTTGGCTGTGAAAGTTGGACCACAAGGAAGGCTGAGCGCCAAAGAATGGAGGCCTTTGAACTCTGGTGCTGTAGAAGACTCCTGCGAGTCCCTTGGACTGCAAGGCCATCCAACCGGTCAGTCCTAGAGGAGATCAACCCTGACTGCTCTGTAGAAGGCCAGATCCTGAAGAGGAAACTCAAATCCTTTGGCCACCTCATGAGAAGGAAGGACTCCCTGGAGAAGAGCCCAATGCTGGGAAAGATGGAGGGCCAAAGAAGAAGGGGACGGCAGAGAAGGAGGTGGCTGGATGGAGTCACTGAAGCAGTCGGCGTGAGCTTCAATGGACTCCAGAGGATGGTAGAGGACAGGAAGGCCTGGAGAAACGTTGTCTATGGGGTCGTGATGGGTCGGACATGACTTCGCAACTAACAACAACAACAAGACGCCTTGAAGTTATTGGACATGGCCTCCTTTGTAGTTAATAATGATTAAAGTTGGTTCATGCTGCCTGAACCAGAACAAGGCCTTTTGAGATGGCCTTTCTATATTTCTGTGGCAAGCTGTGAGAGATGAGATCAGCGTCTTCCTTTTTCCTGTTCATTTAAAACTCTTTTATAAATAGCCTGCCGAAAATGCAGATTTTCACACTTTCTATTTTAAGTGCCTTTCCCTTCATTTGCCCAATTCAAAAGTTTGCTTTCGTTCATCCAAAGGACTTTGATTTCCCTGTGTATATGTCAGCCTTTCTCAACTGTGACAACTGGAAGAGGTGGGGACATCAACTCCCAGAATTCCCCAGCCAGCAACTTGAAGAGGTGGGGACTTCAACTCACAGAATAGCTGGCTAGGGAATTCTGGGAGTTGAAGTCCCCACCTCTTCAAGTTCAAAAACACTGATTTATGCATTGTGGAATACATTTCTTACGAATAGAATGCCCTGAATCAGAGGTGAAATGCTGCCAGTTCGGACTAGTAATAAAAAATGCTACCAGTTTGGCCAAACCGGTATGTCAGGTTTCGAGGTCGTCTTCAAATAAATTGCATTTCAAACACAGTCTTTGATGAAAAAACTTCCATTTATTAAGCACGGCATTCTAACACCGACTCATAGCAGCCACTACTGACTTCCTGACCCAAGAACCTCCTCTTCCTTCCCCCACTCCTCTGCATTCATTGGCCATCTTCCAAATCACTCTACTTCTAATCTACTGCTCCAACTCAAAGGAATTTCCCCCCTCCCATCCATCTCCTAGGGGATATTATCTCCAGAGAAAATAAGGAGGTAAAAAGTCAAATGTCCTGTTCCAGTCGCCTCTGCTTCTCCTTCTTATGTCAGCATTAGAGTAAGTGCAGTGTGAAATGCTGACACGGTATTTCTGACGATAAGCTGGGCGACGACCAGCTGTGACGCGCAATTTATATTAGCTAGAATCGCCAGATTTCCTGCTTTCTAGCTAATCTAAATCGAGTGGCACAGCGGATTCCACCCCCGTCGTTGTTCTACTTACCTTTGCAGTCTTGGAAGGCTTCAAAATGTTGCTTTTTTAGCGCTGTGCAGCCACAACAGGTGCGCATACGTGCATATGCGCAAAGTGCACATCCATGCGCAAAGCGTGCGCTCGGTAGTAGACTGGTAGCAGACTTCAGAGGATTACACCACTGCCCTGTATCTATTTGTCAGGCCATTCCTGTTTGCAAAATTCTTCGTGTCGAAGGGGAACACTTTCCCACCTTGTCTTGAAATGAAAAGCTCGGGGGGGGGGAATTTAAAATATAAACAATGTCCAGCTTTAGCCCTCTAGTCTCACTCTACTGCCTTTGAAGTGCTTAGATCGGATTATCAGAGAATCAAACTCGATTGATCCCTCGTGATTGCAAATGACCATTCTCGCACGCAGGCTAATGTCCCCAGATTGATGGCTATCGTCTTCCTGAACGCAAGGCCTCTTCCCAAGGCCATTAAAGGCCTGACTGTGCAAACTGTCTCTAATTATCATCATCACCATGCATTTAAAATGGTCCCTGTTTAATAAGGAAACATGATGCATTGCCATGTATGGTGAGAAAGGGTGAACTAGTCCTCCAGTATCATATTTGAACGATTGTTTATCTATATCTATATCTATGTCTATGTCTATGTCTATGTCTATGTCTATGTCTATGTCTATGTCTATGTCTATGTCTATGTCTATGTCTATATCTATATCTATATCTATATCTATATCTATATCTATATCTATATCTATATCTATATCTATATCTATATCTATCTATATCATCTCTCTATCTCTATCTCTGTCTATCTCTACCTACCTACCTACCTATGGCTGTGTGTATGTTCCAACATAACTCTGGAATGCCTTGAGCAATTTCAACCAAACTTGGTACACAGATGACTTACTCTCTGGAAAAAAATACTGTGGGGGTAAGACACTCCTAACCCCCCTCAGGGTGTGTGTATGTGTGTGTGTGTGTGTGTTCCAGCATAAGTCTGGAATGCCTGGGTCGCTGAAATGAAAAGGAATGAATTATATCTATAGTGTCAAATCACAGTACTTTTGACAGTGATAGTATGCATTTTGGATTCAAGTTCTGTTAAGATACAGCCTGTTGTGCCTTAAAATGGCTTCTACTGTACAGCACAGTGGAGTTGCCACTATAGATATAATTCCTTTTCTGTCTAATAGAGGATTGGTATAAATAAATACCCGGGTTATCAGCTAGTTTCAAATAAAACACATTATTGTGAATTATTTGGCACACACCACGCCTCCTACCCCCTATAAGAAAATAAATAAATAAATGACGCTTCTTGGTGATGAGACTTAAGAATCAAGGTGCAATCCAGATCTGACAGGTAACTCCTCAATTTACAACCATCCATTTAGTGATCCTTTGAAGTTACAAGAGTACCGAACGAAGGAGAAATTTCCTGACGGTGAGGACAAGCAACCAGTGGAACTTCTTGCCTCCAGAAGTTGTGGCTGCTCCAACAGTGGAGGTTTTCATTTGTTTGAAATGGTATATGGTCTCCTCCTTTATCAGGGGGTTGGCCTAGAAGATCTCCAAGGTCTCTTCAAACTCTGTTATTCTGTTAATATCAGCACGATCAACTACTAAGGGAACTAAGAATGCCTAGTCCAGGGGTCTGCAACTTTAAACACTCAAAGAGCCATTTGGACCCATTTCCCGCAGAAAAGAAAACACCAGGAGCCACAAAACCTGGGTGGGCATGGCCTACTTGATGTCACTCACTACCACCAGTCACATGACCCCCCCTAGCCACGCCTACCCAGCCAGTCATTAGGGCAGAGAACCAGTTGTTAAAAAACACCGGGAATCACAAAACCCTTTTGATCTCTCTCTCCCTCCCTCTCCCCTCTCTGTATCTCTCGGTCTCTGCCCTGCCGCTTCTCCATCCCCGTCGTTGCCCTTACCTTCTCAGGCCAGGTGAGGAGTGATTGCGAGGGGAGGGCAAGAGGCAGGGCCAGCCAGTGGTGGGATCACCTGACAAGGAGCCACAGCAGAGGTCCCAAAGAGCCACATGCGGCTCCGGAGCCACAGGTTGCTGACACCCGGCCTAGTCTAACAAAGAGAAGGATTGGGGCAACACGAGAGCAGCCTTCCAATATTTGAGGGCCTGCCCCAAAGAAGAGGAAATCAAGCTATTCTCCAAAGCACCTGAAGGCAGGACAAGAAGCAATGGGTAACTGTGGCCAGGGGGGCTTTTTATCAGGTTCGCCTGATGCACCAGTTGCATCCCTTTCTGGACCGGGACACCCTGCGCATGGTCACTCACGCCCTCGTCACGTCCCGTCTGGACTACTGTAACACTCTCTACATGGGGCTCCCCTTGAAGGGCACCCGGAGGCTCCAGCTGGTCCAGAATGCAGCCACGCGAGTGATTATGTGTGCGACTCGTTGCACTCATGTGACATCTCTCCTGCGTGAGCTGCATTGGCTCCCAGTGGTCTTCCGGGTGCAGTTCAAGGTGTTGGTTACCACCTTTAAAGCGCTCCATGGCTTAGGGCCCGGATACTTACGGGATCGCCTTCTGCCACCAATAGCCTCCCACCAACCAACACGCTCCCACAGAGAGGGGCTCCTCAGGGTGCCGTCGGCAAAACAGTGTAGGCTGGCGACCCCCAGGGGGAGAGCCTTCCCTGTGGGGGCACCCACCCTCTGGAATGAACTACCCCCTGGGATGCGTACGATTCCCGATCTCCGTACTTTTCGCCAGGCCCTCAAGACCTTGTTATTTCACCAGGCTGGCCTGGCTGACTAAAATTTCAGTATTTTAAATTATGGGGTTTTAACTAAGAAGGCCAAGATGTGTTTAATTCTCTTTTAAATGGGTTTTAAATTTTGTAGGGTTATTGTCTTTTCATCACGGCCGTACACCGTCCTGAGTCCCTCGGGAGAAGGGCGGTATATAAATCTAATAAATCAAATCAAATCAAATCAAATCAAATCAAGGAGAGAAGCAACCAGAACTAAGAATATAATTCCTGGTAGTAAGAATAATCAACCAGTGGAACGGTTTGCCTTCAGAAGTTGTGAGAGCTTCATCACTGGGGGTTTTTAAGAAGAGATTGGACAGCCATTAGGTTCTCTTGATTTAGAAGGGGGTGAGAATAGAAGACCTCTAAGGTTCCCCCCCCCCCCAGCTCTGTGAAACTGAGACAAGTTTTTGACTTCCCTTTTCTTCCCCGCAAGTTAGTGAAGCAGCCAACCATTCCTCTTGATAAATTCACACTTCCTGCCTTCCCTAATCCAATTATGCTTTACAAGGTGTTCTCATGCTAAATCCCGCAAAATTGTTTCTGATATATATATATATTTTTACCCACGATTTATGTTAAGCTACTCAATGCATAATTGCTTGTCTAATCACATGCCCCTTATTTTATTTTATTTTTAATTATAGAATTAAGCCTGACACATTTTGCTTCTTCTTTGCCCAGCGTTTAAAGATCATCTTTGAACCTAAAATACATATAATTACTTTAGGGCTCCACTGATAACTGTCTTGTGTTTCTTTTAAAACATACCGGCGCCCGGAAAGAAGGAAAATAACATTTAAGCTGTCTTTCTAGGCATTGGCAGAAGACTTTATAGTTTGCTTGGCTAACAGCATGATGAATACTGGGTTTCTAAAATGTATTATTATTTCTTTTAAAGCGGGCAATGAATTCAATCTTCCACCACGCCGGCATGCCAAGTGATATTCTTAAGGCGTGAACAGTAAAAACAGACTAGTATTTTCCAATTCCATCAGATTAATTTCTCTGGTGTTGGGAAAGCAAAAAATGTTGGCCTGTCATTGGAAAGCAATTATTTAACAGAATCACCGAGTTGGAGGTCATCTAGACCAACCCCCTACTGAGGCAGGACACCCTACACCAGGAATCTGCAACCTTAAACACTCAAAGAGCCGTTTCCCACAGAAAAGAAAACACCGGGAGCCACAAAATCCTTCCCGTGCCTGACTATTTCTCGAGCCGCCACAAAACTAGCATATGTAGTTGAATTAAACGTTCTGTTTTCTTCTGAAACTTTTCTTTTCTTGGATTTATCCATGGTCGGCCTACCGGGGGTTGAAAAGCTCAATAAATCATGTGCTGGCGGGTGTCGCACATTGGTGGTTGTGATGCATATTTTGAGTGATAGGGAGCCGCAGCAGAGGGGTGAAAGAGCCACATCCGGCTCCAGAGCCACAGGTTGCTGACTCCTGCCCTGTACCATTTCTGACAAATGGCAGTCCCGTCTCTTCTTGAAGGCCTCCAGTAATGAAGTTCCCACAACTTCAGCACTGTTATAACTTTGTAACGGTCACCAAACCAGCTGTCATAAATTCGAGCTCTACCTATAGATAGTATGGACACCTTAAACACCTGCAAAGTTTAAACCGCCCATTTCTCATCTTGACGCCCCTTCCCCAAATTAAAAATAAAATGTGCAGAGCGTGGATCCTGTTCTTTTTGGAAGCTGCAAAGGGGGTACAGATAACACGTGCACTTGCGAACCGGTAGTGGAAATTTTGAGTAGTTTGGAGAACTGGTAAATACCACCTCTGCCTGGCCCCGCCCCCAATCTATTCGCTGCCTCCTGAGTCCCAGCTGATTGGCTAGAAGGAAAAAAATCAGGGCTCACTTGACAAAGAAGAGAAAAAAAAAACAAGACACCGTCGCTTTAAATTGAGAAGCCAAGAAGCCTCCCAACTGATTGGCTAGAACCGATCTTCTCCTCGTAAACTGCTCAGTGGTGACAGATAGGCAATTGAGGCCAAGCTGCCTGAAAGCAGTTTTCGATGCTCTCAGTGGTGGCAGAGTGGCAAAAAACTGTTTAAACTCCTGCCGTGGCGCTTCAAAGGGCCGCCCTACAGCTGATCAGCAGTAAAAGGCAGTGTGGTGGTAGACCAGTGCGCTCCAAAAACAAATGGGTAGACCGGTACGGCTCTGCAAGCAGTTAAAAGCCGGGTAGACCAGTACCTCTGCTAAATTCTAAAGAATTGCTTGTCACATGACCATCAAACCACACTCACAAATAAGCCACACCCACAGAACCGGTAGTAAAAAAATTTAGAACCCAGCCCAGCTAGGTAGGTAGGTAGGTAGGTAGGTAGAAAGATTGATAGAAAGGTAGGTAGGTAGGTAGGTAGGTAGGTAGGTAGATAGATAGATAGATAGATAGATAGATAGATGATAGATAGATAGATAGATAGATAGATAGATAGATAGATAGATAGATAGATAGATAGATAGATGTCTTCTCAAGTTTTTGCGAGTGTGCGTATGTAAAAAGTTAAAATTTTGGGTGTTTTCCCACATCATTATCAGACTTTTAATGACACGTGAAAACACCCAAGATTTTAACTTTGTACATACACATACACACACACATACACACACACACACACACACACACCAAATTTATATTTAGCTGGTTTGTCGTGAAGGCGACTGCTTGAGGGCTCCTAGATTGGAGTTGAAAGGCAAAAGGGAAGCAGTATGCTCCCTCCCACATTTTGGGGTAGACCAGGTGCCTTGATAGAAACACACATACACACACACACACACACACACACACACACACTCTGGCCGCCAGAATCGATGCATTTTATTGAGAAGGGGGTGGGGAGTCCTCCCCACGTGGCGTATAAAATGGGTGAGTTACAGCCCCGCTGAAAATGAGGTTTCTAATGGAAACCAACTGACCCTTAGCTGCAGACGGGAAGGCAGAGGAAAAGCCGGAAGATCGATGGCTCCGTTAAGAGAAAAATAAAAGATTGGTGTCAGTGGTAGACCTAGCCTACCTTCTCTGCACTTCTGCGTGATTACAGAGTAATCCCTGAAGCCTTCCATCTGGGAGGGACGGCAGGTGATGGATGAGGACCTGGTTTTCGTTTGGATACCTTTAGCTCCAGGGAAATCCATGCTTTCTTGAGCAACCAGTTGCAAGAGTCTTGCAAGGGGCAACTCCTCTTTTCTCCCCCAGAGCTCTCCATGGTGCTGAACGGTTGTTCTTTCCATCTGAAATTCAGTCTTTGTGATTTCTCTGCTCATTTATTTATTGATTCAAATATGTCCTATCATACAAGGGCTTGTGATAGGCATGAACGTTTCACCCTGGTGAAAAACACAGTACCATATGAACATTAAAAAGATCTAGATTCGGATACCAATGTATCCGAGGTGGAGTGCGGTGGCCTGGAGGTGGAGTTCTCGCCTCACAATCAGGAAGCTGTGAGTTCGATCCTAGGTAGAGGCAGATATTTCTCTGTCTGGGCACGTTGACATTATGTCTGCTGAATATAACTCTGCATTGGCAACAGGAAGAGCATCCAGCCAGTAAACACTAGCTCCATTCAATTGCCCAGACTCCATCCTGTAAGGGATTATGGGATCGTATGATGATGATGATGATGATTTGGATACCCATTTATCCACATAGCCTTAGAACTATAGGAAGCACCTATGGATTGAAGGGGAATAAATTAGCAGTTGCTCACGACATCCAGCTAGGAAAACATTGACTTCCTTCCCAGAGCCTGTGTAGCGTAGGGGGCTAATGCCTCCTACTAAAGGCAGCAATTAACACCAGCTGCCTGTAATTTTTGTGAGTTCAATCCTAGCCAGGCTCAAGGTGGACTCAGCCTTCCATCCTTTCTAAGGTGGGTCAATTGAGGACCCAGTTTGTGGGGGCAATAAGCTGACTTTGTATAAATATACAAAAGTATGAAGGCTATTGCTTCACGCTCTGTAAGCCGCCCTGAGTCTCCGGAGAAGGGTGGCATATAAATCAAATTTAAAAAAAAAAAGATTTTACATTACGGTCAGTCCTCAACCTGTGACCAAAATTGAGCCTAAAATTTATGTCGTTAAGCAAGACTGTGAGTTTTGTCCCATTTTACGACCTTTCTTCCCACCATTGTGAAGCGAACCACTGCCGTTGTTATATTAGTGACACGGTTGTTAAGTGAATCTGGCTTCACCTCATTGACTTTACTTGCCAGAAGGCTGCAAAAGAGATCATATGACACCCCCCCCTCCCAGGACACTGCAACCGTCATAAATATGAATCAGCTGCTGAGCCTCCGAATTTTGATCACATGACCCTGGGGATGTTGTAAAGGTCATAAGTGGGAAAAATGGTTGTTGGTGCTGTTGTAACTTGGAATGGCTGCTAAACAAACGGTCGTAAGTCAAGGACTACCTATATCTTGGGGGAAAAACTCACCAACTATGAATTTGCTAACCGTAAACTTAAAGTCTGCCAGGAGAGCAGGAGTGAAATCCAACAGGTTCTGGAGAACCGATAGAGGAAATTTTGAGCAGTTTGGAGAACTGATAGCGGAAATTCTGAGCAGTTCACAGAACCGGTAGTGGAAATTTTGAATAGTTCGGTGAACCAAAAAATACCACCTCTGGGGTGGGAATGGAGATTTTGCAGTATCCTTCCCCTGGAGTGGGGAGGGAATGGAGATTTTGCAGTATCCTTCCTCTGGAGTGGAGTGGGAATGGAGATTTTGCAGTATCCTTCCCCTGGCCCTGGAGTGGGGAGGGAATGGAGATTTTGCAGTATCCTACCCTGGAGTGGGGAGGGACTGGAGATTTTGCAGTATCCTTCCCCTGGAGTGGAGTGGGAATGGAGATTTTGCAGTATCCTTCCCCTGGAGTGGAGTGGGAATAGAGATTTTGCAGTATCCTTCCCCTGGAGTGGGGAGGGAATGGAGATTTTGCAGTATCCTTCCCCTGGAGTGGAGTGGGAATAGAGATTTTGCAGTATCCTTCCCCTGGAGTGGGGAGGGAATGGAGATTTTGCAGTATCCTTCCCCTGGAGTGGAGTGGGAATAGAGATTTTGCAGTATCCTTCCCCTGGAGTGGAGTGGGAATGGAGATTTTGCAGTATCCTTCCCCTGGAGTGGAGTGGGAATGGAGATTTTGCAGTATCCTTCCCCTGGAATGGGAAGTGAATGGAGATTTTGCAGTATCCTTCCCCTGCCCTGCCCACCAAGCCACGCCCACCAAGCCACGCCCACAAAACCGGTAGTAAAAAAAAAATTGGATTTCACCACTGCAGGAGAGCGAAAGGCAGTCCTTAGACAGGCTTTTTTTGAACTGAAAGAGGGATAAACGAAATATAATTTCTGTCTACATAACAAGCTTAGCGGTAAAGCTGCAGGATTAATAGAGGTGTCCTCTAAGCGTCTTTTTCTTTAAAAAAATAATCCTCCATAGGTACACATATTTTTTTTTTTTCCTGCTCTGGGTATATTCTGAAAAACGCAAAACAAACAAATCACCTTTTTCAGGTTGGTTGTGACTGGTCTGATGAAAGGCTCTCCTTTAACAGATATTCCGGGTTCCTTTGCAAAGGGAAACAGGGGAATTTATACATTATTTGTGCTATGGTCCTCCCTGGTTGATGGTCCCTGATTGGCTGCTGGGATGAAAGAAGTACTAATTGTTATTATAAAACAATAAGAAATCAAGGCCAGGGGTAATTTTCACTTACTTTCCCTACCGGTTCGCAAATCTGAGTGCATGCGTCCAGTGGTGGGATTCAAGTAATTAACAACCGGTTCTCTGCCCTAATGATTTCTTCCAACAACCAGTTTGCCAAACTGCTCAGAAAGTTAACAACCGGTTCTCCTGAAGTGATGCGAACCGGCTGAATCCCATCACTGCATGCGCCTTGTCTATGCATGTGCCCGGCCTTCGGCGCATGTGATTGCTGGCTCACACCTTCCGCATATGTGCCCAGCCTCAAAAACATGCCTAAATAGGATAGCATAGAGTCGGGGCGGGGATGTGGGGGGACTGCGCTCACCTGCGATTTCCGCTACCAGTTCGGGAAACCGGTCTGAACCGGCTGAATACCCACCTCTGATCAAGGCTAAAGATAAACACCAGCAAATATACTGTAAGAGGTCATGGATGGGATGGTTCACCTTAAAAGTTTTCAAAAACTCGGCATGTTTTTCCCTTACTGTCAGCAACCGGACAGCCGTTGTGTGAGAGTCCCATGTCTGGATAAACCATCTAAGCTAGAATGAGGTTAGATGCTGGTTAATACACTTGCAGTTTGCTGCGCTCAGAACTGAGCTTTGGAAGAGGTAAATCACACGGAGGGAAGCAGTTTGGTTTAGTGGTTAAGACAGCAGGCTGGAAACTGGGAGACTAGTGAGTTCTAGTCCTGCCTTAGGCATGAAAGTTGACTGGGTGACTTTAGGCCAATCATCAGGAGACTGTGAGTTCTAGTCCCGCCTTATGAAAGCTGACTGGGTGACTTTGGGGCAATTGGCAGGAGATGGTGAGTTCTAGTCCTGCGTTAGACATGAAAGCTGGCTGGTGACTTTGAGCCAATCACCAGGAGACTGTGAGTTCTAGTCCCGCCTTATGAAAGCTGACTGGGTGACTTTGGGCCAATCACCAGGAGATGGTGAGTTCTAGTTCTGCCTTAGGCATGAAAGCCAGCTGGGTGACTTTCGGCCAATCACCAGGAGACTCTGAGTTCTAGTCCCGCCTTATGAAAGCTGGCTGGGTGACTTTGGGGCAATTGGCAGGAGATGGTGAGTTCTAGTCCTGCGTTAGACATGAAAGCTGGCTGGTGACTTTGAGCCAATCACCAGGAGACTGTGAGTTGTAGTCCCGCCTTATGAAAGCTGACTGGGTGACTTTGGGCCAATCACCAGGAGATGGTGAGTTCTAGTTCTGCCTTAGGCATGAAAGCCGGCTGGGTGACTTTCGGCCAATCACCAGGAGACTCTGAGTTCTAGTCCCGCCTTATGAAAGCTGACTGGGTGACTTTGGGCCAATCATCGGGAGACTGTGAGTTCTAGTCCTGCCTTAGGTATGAAAGCTGACTAGGTGACTGTGGGCCAATCACCAGGAGACAGTGAGTTCTAGTTCTGCCTTAGGCATGGAAGCTGGCTGGGTGACTCTGGGACAGACCCTCTCTCTCAGTCCAGCCCCACAAAGTTCATGTGGAGAAAATAGGAGAAAGAGGGAATATTAGATATGTTCACCATTTTGTTTTTTATGTACAAAAAAATAAAATAAAAATAAATTAAAGGCAGGACATCAATGAAAGAAATAATAAATCATTAAACCACTGTTTCTCAACCTTGGCAAGTTTAAGAGACGCGGACTTCAACTCCCAGAATTCCCCAGACTGGGGAATTCTGGGAGTTGAAGTCCGCGTCTCTTAAACTTGCCAAGGGTTGAAAATACACTGCCAGTCAGTAAAAAAATGCAGAGCGCTCCAAATTTCTTCCTGAAGATGAATCACCGTTGTATGAGGTCATTAAAATTGTCTTGCACTTAGTTGACACAATAAAATTGCACAAAGGATTTTTTTTAAAAAAAAAGGTGGCAGGAAATCTCCTGGAGCCCAACCGTTTTTATCCCTGCAGACGAAGGATATCCATCCAAGAGAAGGAAAGCGAGGCCATAGATCTGCGAGAGAGGCCAGCGGAAAAGCTGGGGTGATAATTTTACAGTTCACTGAGGTGAAATGGAATGGAGTAAATAAAAACCCGCATTTCCTGAGCTGCGTAAATCTGCCAGAACGGGGAATTTATGAATGAACCCAAAAGGCAACCCCAGGGATTGTTGTTTCTAGGTAAGGTTGTCAGTGAATCCAGGGGTGAACATGACAGATGTCGACCTTGGACAGATGTGACCTTGGGACGCGGGAAAAATCGGGTTCCTTCAGCAGACAGTTCACGGTGAGACGGGGAAGGGATCAAGAATCCGTTTTTTGTGAGCAAGAATCTGGAATATGCGATCTCATCGTTGCTGGTCTGCAGTCCGGGGGCCATTCATTTACATCAATTTTTAAGCTGATTCCCAGATTGATATCTTTATTTTTTTTAGAGTTGCTGATAGGGCTCAGGTAAGATTCATGGGCTGCATAAATGGATGGTCTAGCGTTTAAGGTGCCAACTAGAAGCTGGTGAATTCTAGTCCCATTTTAGGCATGAATGTTGTCTGGGTGACTTTGGGCAATCAGCAGGAGACTGTGAGTTCTAGTCCCACTTTATGAAAGCTGACTGGGTGACTTTGGGCCAATCACCAGGAGACTGTGAGTTCTAGTCCCGCCTTATGAAAGCTGACTGCGTGACTTTGGTCCAATCAGCAGGAGACTGTGAGTTCTAGTGCTGCCTTATGAAAGTTGACTGGGTGACTTTGGGCCAATCAGCAGGAGACTGTGAGTTCTGGTCCCACCTTATGAAAGCTGACTGCGTGACTTTGGGCCAATCAGCAGGAGACTGTGAGTTCTAGTGCTGCCTTCTGAAAGTTGACTGGGTGACTTTGGGCCAATTAGCAGGAAACTGTGAGTTCTAGTGCCGCCTTATGAAAGTTGACTGG
>JAWJVD010000104.1:179872-279872 GCA_038048745.1 Coluber constrictor foxii | reverse complement strand
GACTTCTGGTGGGCCCAGAAGGCCCGAAAATCAGCATGCATCCTTGTTATTGAGTTATACAGAATAACTCTGTTATTGTGTTCTGTTAGGAAATGATTAAAGGCCTGGAGACTAAAACATATGAAGAACGGGTGCAGGAATTGGGTATGGCCAGTCTAGAGAAAAGAAGGACTAGAAGGACTATGATAGCAGTCTTCCAAGTATTCGAGGGGCTGCCCCAAAGAAGAGGAAGGGGTGGGGGTCACCCTATTCTCCAAAGCCCCTGAAGGCAGGGCAAGAAGCAACGGATGGAAACTCATCAAGGAGAGAGAAGCAACCTGGAATTAAGGAGAGACTTCCTAACAGTGAGAACAATTAACCAGTGGAACAGCTGGCCACTAGAAGTTGTGGATGCTCCATCACTGGAGATTTTTAAAGAAGAGACTGGACAGCCACCTGTCTGAAATGGTACAGGGCAGTGATGGCTGACCTTTTTGCCATCGTGTGCCAAAAGTGGGGGGAGCACTGGGGGAGGGGGGGGCGCGCACGTGCCCACACCCATAATTCAAACCCCCATGCCCCGCCCCCCTGCACATGTGCACACAACTCCCCTTTGCTCCCCCCACCTGCTTTTGACACACAACGGCAAAAAATATACCGTTGGGCCTGGTAGGCCCATTTTTCGTCCTCCCCAGGCTCCAGATACTTTCTTGGTGCCTGGGGAGGGCGAAAAACGGCCTCCTCAACTGCCCCCCCAGCCCTCCGAAGGCCGGAAATGGCTGTTTCTCAACTTCCGGTGGGCCCGGAATGCCCGAAAATCAGCTGGCCTGAGCTAGGGCAATGCTCACGTGCCCACAGATATGACTCTGCGTGCCACCTGTCATCACAGATGCCATAGATTTGTCATCACGGGTATAAGGTCTCCTGATCGAGCAGGAGGCTGGACTAGATGGCCTCTAATCAGGAGGGGGAAACACGCTTCCTCTTCTGACCTGAGAACTCACCAAGCCACAATCGACAAAACTTGCGTCTCAACATTGCAACCAGCCCGTTCTCCCCGCCTGCTGGAGAAAATGTCATGTGTGATAAGGAAAGAGCACTTCAAGGTTGGGTAGATGTTATCCGAGATGCTTTTGCCACCAAAATTGGCAACAGGGGAATATAGAGCTGGCAAAAACACCATCGAAGCTAGAAGTCCGTTTCAATCAGCCCTCCCAGATCTCAAATGAAGAAGAAGGAAGAAAAAAAAAAAGCAAAATAAATCTGATTTATTTCTCTGCCTTCAGGAGGCCTCAAAGAGAAATGGATTTCTGGATCGATTCGCCCGAGACACAAAATACCAAACCTTGTTTTTGCAGACACCTGCAGGGGATCCTCGACTTACGACCGTAAGTCCAGGATGGTTGTAAATCGTAACGGTTGTAAAATAGGGCAACCGAGTGACTGACTCGATTTCATGAGCTTTTCCATGGCGGTTATTAAGCAACGTACCACAGGCGTTAAGCAAGCTCGATGTCCATTTGGGGGCATTTTCGTTGAAAACTGGAAATAAATTCCAAGTTTTTGCAAAATATAGTAGTCCTAGGTTTACATGAGTTCGTTTAGTGACTGTTCAAAGTTACAACGGCGGCAAAGAAGGCGACCTTTGCAGCGTCCCCGTGTTCACGTGATCAAAATCCAGACGCTTGATAACTGACTCGCATTTATGACGGTCGCAGTTTCTCGGGGTCACATCTTCCCCTTTTGCGACTTTCTGACCAGCAAAGTCCAGGGGGGAGCCAGATTCACTTAACAACTGGGTTAGTAACTTATTAGCTGCAGTGATTCACTTAACAACGGTGACAAGGGTCGCAAAATGGGGCAAAACGAACTCAACTCGTGTCTCGCTTATCAACATAAATTTGGGGCTCAGTTGTGTTTTGGTGGGATCCCGCATGGGATCTTCGTGACCAGCTTCGACTGGTCCCTAAGCAGCCCGTCACAAATTGAGGACTAACCTGCATTTGCTTTGTTTGCAATTCATGCTAGAAGTAAAATCCACTTTCTAGTGGCTTCACCAGAGGTCTTGGTTCAGCTCATATGTTAAGAGAACGGCTTGAATTCTCTTGCTGCAAATTATAAACTTGCGTTGAAATTTGAGACGGGAGAATAACAAGGGAAATAATGTATGGTGTGGTCCTCGACTTACGACCACAGTTGAACCCCAAATTTCTGCTGCTAAGGGAGACAGTTGCGAAGTGAGTTTTGCCCCACCTTTCACCTTTCTAGACACCGTTGTTAAGTGAATGTTTGCGGTTGTTAAGTAAGTCACATGGTTGTTAATAGAACAGAAGAGAACAACAAAGTTGGAAGGGATCTTGGGGGTCATCTAGTCCAACCCCTGCTTAGGCAGGAAACCTTATACCATTTCAGACAAATGGTGGTCCAATCTCTTCTTAAAAACTTCCAGTCTTGGAGCATTCTGGAGGCAAGTAGTTCCATTGGTTAACTGTTTTCACAGTCAGGGAATTTCTCCTTAATTCTAAGTTGCTTCTCTCCTTGATTAGTTTCCACCCGTTGCTTCTTGTCCTGCCCTTCTGGTGCTTTGGAGAATAGCTTGGCTCCCTCTCCTTTGTGGCAACCCCTGAGATTTATTTTTATTTATTTATTTATTTTATTATATTTTTATACCGCCCTTCTCCCGAAGGACTCAGGGCTTAAACCTCCCTTTATAATGGGTTTTACATTGGGTTTTTAAATGTCTTTTATAATTGGATTTTCATTTGCTTCAGCCTAATTATTTAATTCATTTTAAATTTTAACTTTTGCATGACGTTGTATTTTAATCGTTCACCGCCCTGAGTCCCTTCGGGGAGTAGGGCGGTATACAAATTTGAATAAACTAAAACTAAACTGTGCGGCCATATGAAACAGTAGATTCACAAAAATTAAGAAGATCATTTAAAATAATTTAAGTCAATTGGCCACAATTAAACCTCAACTAAAACCATTTTTAAAATCCTTTAGAACCCATTTAAAATCCTTACTCCGTCAGACCGGCTTGATAAAATAAAAAAGTCTTCAGAGCACGACGGAAGGCACGGAGGTCAGGGATCCTTCGTATATCCGGGGGGCAATTCGTTCCATAGGGCTGGAGCCCCCACAGAGAAGGCTCTCCCCCTGGGGCTCACCAGACGACATTGTCTGGCCGACGGCACCCCGAGAAGGCCAAACAATGGAGGAGGAGATATTGGAAGACTGCTGACATGTCTCCTCTAGTCCTTTTTTTCATCAAACTAGACATACCCAGTTCCTGCAACCGTTCTTCATCTGTTTTAGCCTCCAGTCCCCTAATCCTCTTTGTTGCTCTTCTCTGCATTCTTTCTAGAGTCTCAATATCTTTTTACATCGTGGTGACCAAAACTGGATGCCGTATTCCAAGTGTGGCCTTACCAAGGCCTTATAAAGTGGTATCAACACTTCACATGATCTCGATTCTATCCCTCTCTTTATGCAGCCTAGAACTGTGTTGGCTTTTTTGGCAGCTGCAGCACAGAGCTGGCTCATATTTAAGCGATTGTCCACTAGGACTCCAAGATCCCTCTCAAAGTTACTACTATTGAGCAAGGTACCACATATACTGTACCTGTGTTCTGGCCCCGGTCCCAGGAATACACCCCCTCAGACAGTCAGAGTCTAATGAACTGGCAGACAACCAAGTAAGCTGATAAAAAGCTTGGCCGCAATCCCCGCAGCTGCTTGCCAAAGCCTTTATTAATAGTTCAGTCAAATACACACCACCAAAATGTCCAGAGCTGAGACGCAGGGCAGATTCGAAACCGGGATCCATGAATCTTTGTTTTGTCCGTCACAAAGATACAGGCTGCAATCCCTCTCTTTTATAGCCTGTGGGGTGTGGTCCACCAGCTAATCACGACCACGCCTTTTCCTCTGCTGGGCTCTCCTGTCTCTCTGATGCTGGCGAGGATCCAGCCAAAACTCATTCCCCTCATCAATGTCCTCCTGTGGCTGCAGGGACGAGCTTGGCTCTGGGCCTATCTCCTGCCCTTCAGTGTCCTCCGGAGGCATTGCCAGAGAGGAGAGTCCTGGAGAAGGAGGCCTTGCCAACTCCTCTCCCTCACTCTCAGAGTCCTCCCCTGCTGATGCCCTGCCGTCAGGCAACGGAGCCTGTGTATTTGGTTTTTCTTGCCTAAATGCAAGAAAAAAACTTACTTTTTTTCTTTTTTAAATGAATTTGGTTTCTCCGGTGACTTTGCTTGTCAGAAGGTCGCAAAAAATGTGACATTTGTGACCTGCAACCGTCATAACTATGAATCTGTTTTCAGGCACCCGAATTTTGATCACTGGCCCATGGGGGATGCTATAATGGTCGTAAGTGTGAAAAACTGGCCATAACTCATTTTTTTTCCAGTTCTGTTGTAACGTCAGACGGTCACTAAATGAATAGTTGTGATCGAGGCCTGCCTTTATAACAAAACGGACTAAAAAAAATTGGCAACAATATACAAATGGAATCAATATGTGGTTGAAAGAATTGATGTTTAGATTAAGTTCCAGTCCTAAAGAGAATTTTTTTTTATTAAATGAAGTGGCATGGTAATAGGACGCCAGAATGGTCTAATCTAAAATATATAAAGATACTTCAAATTTATGCTGGAGATATGGACCATCTAAAGGGACACTTTATGATGTTTTGTGGACATGTAAAAGAGCAAAAAGAAAAAGAAAGAAAATTGGATGCAAATGCATGCACGAATTCAGAAGACTTTAAAATACAATTAAAATCAGAGGCTGTTCTATTGGGATTAATGGATAGACAGCTTGAAATAAATCACGGAGGCTTCATTTTATATATGACAACTGTGGCGAGATTATTATATGCTCAAAAGTGGAGAGGTTTGACACTCTCCACAATGGAGGAAGGATTGGGGAAGATGATGGAAGTCGCAGAGAAATCTCCAATGACTTCCTTGATTAAAGAAATGACAATATCTACATTTATGACTGACTGGAAACCCCCTTATAGACTTTTTGCATGACACAGAAAAAAAATTGACCTATGATTTGTGGGTCTGATGGTTTGGAGGGGGGGGGGGGGAGGAAATCACGTAGTAGAAAAAAAAAAGTGAGATTTTCTTTGCAATTGCACTTGCCTGCAAAGAAAATTAGAAGCTTTTCTTTCTATCTTTTTTTTCTGCAGATTTACCACTTCCTTTCTTTTTTCCTTGTTCCTTTTTTTCTTGACTCTCTATTATGTTTACATACAGGATGGATGGATGGATGGATGGCTAGATAGATGAAAGATAGATAGCCAGAAGAAAGAGAGAGAGAGAGAAAAAAGGAAGGAAGGAAGGAAGGAGATAGCTGGATGGATGGATGGACGGATGGACAGACAGACAGATGATAGATAGAAGATAGATATGATAGATAGAGAGATAGAGAGATAGATAGAGATAGATATAGATAGATAGATAGATAGATAGATAGATAGATAGATAGATAGATAGATAGATAGATAGATAGATAGATAGGATAGCTAGATAGAGATAGCTAGCTAGCTAGAGATGATAGATAGAGAGAGAGAGAGAGGATAGATAGAGGAGAGAGAGAAAGAGGATAGATAGAGGAGAGAGAGAGAGGGAGAGAGAGAGGGAGATCTACTGTTAAGTAACTTCATCAGTTCTGGGAGGGAGGGTGAGAAGAGGAGGAGGAGGAGGAGGTCAGTGCTAGATAAGAATGGGGTTTGTTCTTATTTTTATATACTAGTGGCTTGCTCTTTCAGTGTGGGTGGTTCCCACACTGATGAGTGTACTTGATGGTTCCTTAATTGAGCCAATGTTTACTGCTTTACATTGTTTATTGTTTATTCCTTGTATGAATTGGTAGTTCCTTGATTGAGGTATTATTTACTTCTGATTGTTCATCTAGTGTTGATCTTGGTGTTATCTCTTCTTTACTTGGCAATGATTGCTGGCAAGGAGGGGCTTTGATCCTTTTGTTTCCTGTTTAGCTTTTGGACTGTCTCTTTTAAATGATATGTAGACATCGTTTACCTCTACGTGCCTGTTGATGGCTCCTGTATCTGAGTGCTCCCTGCTCGTTTTTTTCCCCAAGCCAGACATCACTCTATACAAAAGGTTTATATTCAACTTAAGCCTGCAAATCACAGCTTGTTTATTTTTGGCTTCCCTGGTAAAATTGTTGCTGAATTTGGAGTCCTACCAACTTATTCTGATCAGGAACCTGAGATATTTCCCCAAGGTTGGGCATTAACAGCCTTGCCGGACTGGATATTAACAGGTTAGGAACCTGTGTGATTTGTTCTGAATTGTTAAAATTTCTCTTTCTCTTTTTGTCCCCCACAGCTTATCCGTGTACCGGTGGAGTCTTGTGAACAGTACAAAAGTTGTGGCGAGTGCCTGGGCTCAGGGGACCCCCACTGCGGATGGTGTGTGCTTCACAACATGTAAGTGTGACTCGCCGGGACCAGAGAAGATGGTTGCACGCATCCTTTTCTCTTCTCTTCCTCTCCCGTCTCACCTTTTCTCACCCTCGTGCGTCAAAGCCAACGAAGCTGCAAATGGAGTAGCCCATCCTCCAGGGAGATGTAAAGCTGGGTCATTGGGAATGGACTTCTCGGCTTGGAAAGAGACAAGGAGGAGAGAGAGGAAGGGGTTGGGGACTTCTGCTAAAGCATAGCTGTCTTTGCTGATTGGTGGTTTGGAAAGGCTGCACCTTCCCCAGTCCTAACATCTCAGTGGGAGGCTGTGAGTTCTAGTCCCACCTTAGGCATGAAAGGGGATTGGGTGACCGTAGACCAATCGTCAAGAGGCTGTGAGTTCTAGTCCCGCCTTAGCCATGAAAGCCACCTGGTGACTTTCGGTCAATCACCAGGAGGCTGTGAGTTCTAGTCTCACCTTAAGCTTGAAAGGTGATTGGGTGACTTTGGGTCAATCGCCAGGAGGCTGTGAGTTCTAGTCCCACTTTAGGCATAAAAGATGATTGGGTGACTTTGGACCAATCATCAGGAGGCTGTGAGTTCTAGTCCCGCCTTAGGCATGAAAAGTGATTGGGTGACCTTGGACCAATTGTCAAGAGGCTGTGAGTTCTATTCCCGCCTTAGGCTTGAAAGGCAATTGGGTGACTTTGGACCAATCCTCATGAGGCTGTGAGCTCTAGTCCTGCCTTAGGCATGAAAGGTGATTGGGTGACTTTGGACCAATCGTCAAGAGGCTGTGAGTTCTAGTCCTGCCTTAGGCATGAAAGGCAGCAGAATGATTTTGGACCAATCATCATGAGGCTGTGAGTTCTAGTCCCACCTTAGGCATAAAAGATGATTGGATGACTTTGGACCAATCATCAGGGGGCTGTGAGTTCTAGTCCCGCCTTAGGCATAAAAGATGATTGGATGACTTTGGACCAATCATCAGGGGGCTGTGAGTTCTAGTCCCGCCTTAGGCATGAAAGGCAGCAGAGTGACTTTGGACCAATCGCCAGGAGACTGTGAATTCTAGTCTCTAACCGTAACCTCTGTGATTGCTGATTTGAATGATTCTTTTGAATGCTTTAGTGTCTTTATGCTGTAAGGAAAGACCTTGGATACGGGATGGGCAGCAAATAATTTTCATAAACAAACTTTAATTCCACCTTGTTGAACGGCACCTACCTGGAGAAAAAAACCCAATAGTTTTGTGAAGAGGAAGTGAGATGACCTGGAACAATGGGTGCTACCCGGCCTCTTTGATTCAATGCTTTCTGGGGGAAAAAAGGTCTTTTTGGGGGATGGGGGAATGACCCCCACCCAGGGAGAACACTTTCTTTTCCTCCAAGCCTCGGTGGAAACCTGAGGTCCTGCTTTTTGTGTTCTCTGCATGGAGCCCCTCCAGAACTATGGCCTAGAGAAGCAATTTGCAGCTTAGCCAGTTTCAAAGGCGATCCCAGGGCGCTGGCAGTCAGTGTGTAGAAAAAAACCCGGCAGTGGGCCAGTTGCGGCTGCCTATTCACGGAGACGCAACCACAGGCCTCTTTCCTTTCTCCGTTCTCTGTGCCGCTCACGATACCGGCTTCTCTTCTTCCCCCCTCCCGCCGATTCTATAGTTGAGAGAATTGATTTGTCCAACTTTTCAGTCTTCGCTGTGCAGGAGGAAAGGCGTCCCGGCGTGCAGTGGGCATAGATGAAGTTGGAAAGCAGAATGGGGGGAAAAACGTGATTTCTATAAGGCAAACAGGGAAATTTGGAAGAAAATGGGCCTTAAAAGTTTTTTATTATCTAGTATCTGACATTTATATCTTTTGTTCGGCTTCCGAGAAAGACGACCATACTGTGTTTCCCCGAAAATAAGACCTCCCTGGTCTTATAAAATAAGTCCAATTTTGAGCACATGTGCTAAAACAAGGTCCACCCCAAAAATAAGCCCTCCCTGAAAATATTTAAACACACACGCAGCCGGTCCCTGCCATTTCCTCCGGTTTGGCTCTGAAAGCAAGTTGTACCACTGATTAATTGTTCTAACTATTCTGTTTCCACAAAAATAAGACATCCCCTAATAATAATTCCAATCGGGCTTTTGAGCGCATGCACTAAAATAAACCTCCCCCCCCTGAAAATAAGCCCTCCCTGAAAATATTTAAATGCAGAGCTGGAAATCAGGTAAGATGGCAAGAGGAGCCCCGTTTTGCTCCAGGCACCCCAAAATAATAAGACCTCCCCGAAAATAAGGCCAAGTGCTTATTTTGGGGTTCAAAAAAAATATAAGACAGGGTCTTATTTTCGGGGAAACACGGTATTAGATGAAAAATCCAGGGAGTAGTGAAGGAGTTCAGTTTGTATTGTATTGTATTGGTTTGATTTATATGCCGCCCTTCTCCCGAGACTCAGAGCGGCTTACAATGCGTTAAGCAATAGCCTTCATACTTTTGTATATATTAGTAGGGCTTTTGGCCCCCCTAAGCGGTGTTGTTTTTTATACAAAGTCATTTATTTTACCTACCTCGGAAGGATGGAAGGCTGAGTCAACCTTGAGCCTGGTGAGATTCGAACTTGCAGTAATTGCAGGCAGCTGGTGTCACTTGAACACCACTTTAAGCTGCTGCGCCACCAAGACTTGTATTGTAGTGCTTTACAGCCCTCTCTAAGCGGTTTGACTGAGTCAGCCTCTTGCCCCCAACAATCTGGGTCCTCATTTTACCCACCTTGGAAGGATGGAAGGCTGAGTCAACTTTGAGCCTGGTGAGATTCGAACTTACAGTAATTGCAGACAGCTGGTGTCACTTTAACACCTCTTAAGCTGCTGCGCCACCAAGGCTCTTGGTGGCAGCCCCTTAGATATTAAAAACTATTAACAACTGTCTCACTTAGTAACATAAATTTTGGGCTCAGCATCTTGATTAGTTTCCATCCAGAGGGCAAGACAAGAAGCAACGGATGGAAACTGATCAAGGAGAGAAGCAACCTGGAATTAAAGAGAAACGTCCTTCCAGGCAGGACAATTAACCAGTGGAACAGCTTGTCACTAGAAGTTGTGGGCACTCCAGCACTGGGGGTTTTTAAGAAGAGACTGGACAGTCACTTGTCTGAAATGGTAAAGGATCTCCTGCTGGATCAGGGGGCTGAATTAGAAGGCCTCCCAGCTCTATTTTGATTCCGACTGTAATTGTTCTCGCTGTGAAGACATGTCTCTAGGTTGCAATCTCACTTTGACAAGCTTCCATCTACTGCTTCTTTTCCTGCCTTCAAGCCGAAAGAGTTGCACACACACAGACAGACAGAGAGAGAGAGAGAGAGAGAGAGAGAGGGAGGGAGGGAAAGAGGGGGAGAGAGGGGGGAGAGTAAGAGAGAGAGGGAAAGGGAGGAAAAGAGAGAGAAAGAGGGAGAGAGAGGGGGGAAGGAGAGAGAGAGAGAGAGAGAGAGAGAGAAAGTTGTGAGATAGCTAACAAACTTGGGCACCCAAAGGAGATCTCATCTTAAAAGTCAAGCGGCTGTAAAGAGACCTTCAAAGACTCTTGATTTTTATCGAAGGCCTCTGAAGAGAGCTTGGATTACCTGCAAGCCGGCTTACTCAATCGCAAAACTTTGACCCAAAAAAAGAGGTAAATCTGAGGTCGATCAATTGAGGACAGTCTACGAGCAGCGGGATTGAGTTACCCGCTGAGACCAGATGGTATTTATTTCCACGGACGAGGCAACAGAAAAGGGGGAGAGAGAAAGTTTAAAAAGACGCAATTAAAACCTTCTCTCGCGACCTCTGGAAATATCTAAGATGATCAGCTGCTTCAAGAGTGTTTTTCCCGCTTTGGAGGGGAGCTTCAGAAGAAGCTATCTGGATGCAGCCAGGAGGTCAGAAAAGGAAGTGGGTGCCGGGCATACCACTATTTTTCCCCCCACAAACTTTGTTTGTTTCTTCCTTCAGTGGAAAGAAGTTCCAACGATGATTCCAAGAAACTTCAGCCACCATTAGGACTGAGTTGAGGTACTGAAAAAGACGCCTCCATTCTAGCCAGGTCTTTGCTGAGGAGAAGACCAAGTGAGGTTGGGGTGACCCCGGAGTAAAAAATAAAAATTCTCCTTTTCCTTTTGGAAAGATGCAAAGTACAGGTGTTCCTCGAATTACGGTCCCACTGAAGCCCATACTTTCCTTTGCTAAGCAAGATATTTGTTAAAGACTCATTTTACGTCGTTTCTTGCCACTGCTGTCAAGCGAATCACGCAACTTGTCACGCAACACTCTCTCTCTCTCTCTCTCTCTCTCTCTCTCTCTCTCTCTCTCCCCCCCCCCCCCCAGGCCACAGCCCACTATTAGGCTGGGGTCCATTTAGAACCGGGCAGCACGAGCGATGGGCCAGTTCATGCATGCAGCTCAACTTGCATGAGTGGCAGGTAGTGTGCACGTATGTGCAGCTCGACTTGTGTGAGCGAGTAGGGGAAGTTTCCCCCGCCACCACCGGTTTGCCAGATTCATTTAACATTAGCAACTGAAGAACTGCGGTGATTCACTTAACAACTCACGAAGATCTAGAATGGAATGAGCTGGAAAGGACCTGGGAGGTCCTCTATTCCAGCTCCCTGTTCAAGCAGGAGAACCTCTTCCATTTCACCATTAGTGGCTGTCTAGTCTCTTCTTAAAAACCACCGTTGTTGGAACCCTCCCAACTTCTGGAGGCGAGTCGTTCCACCGAGTCATTGTTCTAACTGTCTTGCTCAGTGGTGGGTTCCTCCCGGTTCCACCTGGTTCTGCCGAGCCGGTAGCGGTGATGATATGACGTCACTGAACCAGTTGTGCCCCACTGCCCCCTGCATTATTCTTACCTTTTATTTGGCCCCACCCCCAATCTATTGCTGCCTCCTGAGTCCCAGCTGATCGGCTAGAAGGAAAAAAACTGTTTAAACTCTTGATGTGGGGCTTCAAAGGGCTGCCCTACAGCTGATCAGTGTTAAAAGGCAGTGTGGTGGTAGACCAGTGCCTCCAAAAACAAATAAGTAGATCAGTGCCTGCTGTACCTGTCTACTCATTTGTTTTTGGAGGCACCGGTCTACCCATTTGTTTTTGCAGACACTGGTCTACTCATTTGTTTTTGGAGGCCCTGATCTACTCATTATTTTTGCAGGCACTGATCTATTCATGTATTTTTGCAGGCACCGATCTACTCATGTATTTTTGCAGGCACCGATCTACTCATGTATTTTTGCAGGCACCAGTTTACTCATTTATTTTTGCAGGCACCGGTCTACTCATTTGTTTTTGCAGGCACTTATCTACTCATTTGTTTTTGGAGGCACCGGTCTACCACCACACTGCCTTTTAACACTGATCAGCTGTAGGGCGGCCCTTTGAAGCCCCACATCAAGAGTTTAAACAGTTTTTTTCCTTCTAGCCGATCAGCTGGGACTCAGGGGGCAGCAATAGATTGGGGGTGGGGCCAAATAAAAGGCAAGCCGTTAAAAGTCTGGTAGACCAGTACCTCTGCTCAATCCAAAAGAATTGTCACATGACCATCAAGCCACGCCCACAAAATAAGCCATGCCCACAGTAAAAAAATTTAGAGCCCACCCCTGGTCTGGTTTAGCAACAGAAATTTGGGGCTCAATTGTGATGGGAAAAGATGAAACCGTGATCTTGGGTTTTACCAATTAGACAGATTTGCTGTTACAGAAATGGCTCGTTTCTATTAGTATGAAAAATTAAAAAGGTGAAGGAGTCGGAAGTCAATGCCTTATTTTTTCTTTTTCTCTTCCTTTCCCCCACTATTCCCTTCCCCTTTTCCTTCCCTAATTTCCCTAATATTTGCTTTTGTATTCACTTTCTATGTTATATTATAAACTAATAAAACTTTTTTAAAAACCCTCCAGTGCAGGGGTGAAATCCGGAAGGTTCTGATAGGTTCTGGAGAACCGGTAGCGGAAATTTTGAGCAGTTCGGAGAACCGGCCCCAGAGTAGTGTGGGAATGGAGATTTTGCAATATCCTTCCCCAAGAGTGGGGAGGGAATGGGGATTTTGCAGTATCCTTCCCCTGCCATGCCCACCAAGCCACACCCACAAGCCATACCACATCCACCAAGCCATTTCTACAGAACCAGTAGTAAATAAAATTAGATTTCACCACTGCTCTAGTGGCAACATAGATTGTAAAATGGGGGCAAACTCACAACTGTCTCGCTTGGCAGTGGGACATTTATTTATTTATTTGGGCTCAAATATTTATTTATTTATTTATTTGGGCTCAATTGTGCTGGCAAGTCGAGGATTACCTGTGCATATAGGCTGCAAAACCCTGAATGACCTATAGGGGGCAACCAGGAGCATTGCCTTGTCTTTGGTCTGCTCTCTAGTGGACGTCTCAATTTTGCTTATCATCACCTCCGGAATGTCCTACTGAGGTCAGACAACATCGGATCCGCTGTTATTTTCTCTCCTTACGGATGACCAGGATAATAACACACGGCTTGTCAACCTCCTTCTGCTGACGTGTCAGTCTCTGGAAGAAAATCAGTAGTGTTATGATGGATGGACAACTGAACGACGGGGAACAAATCCATCTGAACCACGGGGAGGTTTTCGGGGGAATTGTTTTCTGTCGGATTCGCTGGCAATTTCTAGTGTCTCCGTGTCGGCTGATGAGGTGCCAGGGAAAGAAAATAGCCCGTGGAGCGAGGGCTCTCCAGAGAGAGGTCATTTCTGCTGATTTCGGTTCTATCTGCGCTTCAATTTTCCATCATTCTTGATAGTGTCAAGGCTTCTGACAGGATGGGGGATGCCCTGAACTCCCGGCGTCGCCCTGAACTAATGTCTCTGGACCTTTACAAGTCCTTATCTATCTCTAGCTTATTTAGCGGGTCTTGGAGTATCTTCTTCGTAGCCTCGAAGGGGTTTTGATGCCTCGGTTCTGAAGATGCCCAAAAATCATTCAGCTGCCTGCTTTCACGCAGGACGTGTAACTCAGTTTCTATATCAAATCATTTTTGTTTGGGCAGTGGTCCAATGAACTGGACCTTGCGTGGGCTGGCTTCATACAACTTTTTAAGCCATAGGCCACACCGACTAGCACGTTCTACGCTGGTGTTGACTAAACCTTTAAATGACCTTGTTAAATATGTTATATGAATAGAGAGCTACCTTTGTCCCTAACAGCCTATATTCTACTGGCATGTAGACAAACCCCTTCCTTCCTTCCTTCCTTCCTTCCTTCCTTCCTTCCTTCCTTCCTTCCTTCCTTCCTTCCTTCCTTCCTTCCTTCCTTCCTTCCTTCCTCTCTCCCTCCCTTCTCTCCTTCCTTCCCTCCCTCCCTCCGTCCCTCCTTCCTCCCTTCTCTCCCTCCCTCCCTTCTTTCTTTCCTTCCTTCCTTCCTCCCTCTCTCCCTTTCCTCCCTCCCCATCCCTCCCTCTTTTTTCTCCCTTTCCATCCCTCCTTCCTTCTTTCCTTCCTCCCTTCTCTCTTTCCTTCCTCCCTTCCTTCCTCCCTCCCTCCCTTCCCTCCCTCCCCATACCTCCTTCCTCCCTTTCTCCCACCATCCCTTCTCTCCTTCCCTCCCTCCCTCCCTCCTTCCTCCCTTCTCTCCCTCCCTCCTTTCTTTCTTTCCTTCCTCCCTCCCTCCCTTTCCTCCCTCCCCATCCCTTCCTCCCTTTCCTTCCTTTCCATCCCTCCTTCCTTCTTTCCTTCCTCCCTTCTCTCTTTCCTTCCTCTTTTCCTTCCTCCCTCCCTTCCTTCCCACCCTCCACATACCTCCTTCCTCCCACCCTCCCTTCTCTCCTCCCTCCCTCCTTCTTTCCTCTCCCTCCCTCTCTCCTTCCTTCCCTCCCTCCTTCCTTCCTCCCTTCTCTCCCTTCTCTCCCTCCCTCCCTTCTTTCTTTCCTTCCTTCCTTCGTCCCTCCCTCCCTTTCCTCCCTTTCCATCCCTCCTTTCTTCTTTCCTTCCTCCCTTCTCTCTTTCCTTCCTCCTTTCCTTCCTTCCTCCCTCCCTTCCTTCCCTCCCTCCACATACCTCCTTCCTCCCACCCTCCCTTCTCTCCTCCCTCCCTCCTTCTTTCCTCTCCCTCCCTTCTCTCCTTCCTTCCCTCCCTCCTTCCTTCCTCCCTTCTCTCCCTTCTCTCCCTCGCTCCCTTCTTTATTTCCTTCCTTCCTTCCTCCCTTCTCTCCCTCCCTCCCTTCTTTCTTTCCTTCCTCCCTTCTTTCTTTTCTTCCTTCCTCCCTTCCTCCCTTCCTTCCTTCTTCCCTTCTCTCCTTCCTTTCTTCCTTCTTTCCTCCGTCCCTTTCTCCCTCCCTCCCTTCCTTCCTCCCTCCCTCCTTCCCTTCCTTCCTTCCAGTGAGGACAATTAGCCAGTGGAACAGCTTGCCACAAGAAGTTTTGGGTGCTCCATCATCACTGGAGGTTTTTAAGAAGAGACTGGACAGTCACTTGTCTGAAATGATATCGGTATCTCCTGCTCGAGCAAGGGGTTGGACCAGAAAAACTTGAAGGTCCCTTCCAGCTCTATTCTGATTGATACTCCCTGTCATCTCCCATCTTTCTGGCTGACGGCCAACGGGACTGTGAGATTGGTAGCTCAGCATCCCCTGGACACCTCACCACCCTGCCTGCCTATTGTCGAGTCTTGGCTTTTGAGATGGGGGCAGATGGGCAAACCCAAATTCCATTTCCAGTGTCAATTCTACGCTTCAGTGAATTCGCTGGCTGGGCTGGAGCAAATTGAGGGTTGGACGCCAAAGCCTCTTCCAGATTCATCCGAAACCAGATAGGGGAAAACCTTCCGAGTTGCATCTTAGGTGCAAATTAAATCAGCAGAAGCCGGAGGCAGCCGTGACTGGCAAAGCCGGCTTCTCAATTGAATTGCTTTTTTTTTTTTTTTTTGCTGGGGATTGTCCGTCGATGTAGGGGAAACGACAATGTCTCTGCCCGTTGTTAGGAATTAATTTTGTGGGTGGGTGGGGGGAACTTAATTGTGCTTCTAATGGAAGAACCCCTCTTCTTCCAACGCTTTCCTCCTTCCGTCAGCACTCGCTTTCTAATTTTCCACTTGGCTGAGGTTTCTTTGGGTGGAGAAAGTTGGGACTCGGGAAACCTCGGCGGAGGCCGCTCTCGTAAAGTGGATTATCTCCTGGACCCGCTGAGTTGAATAATAATTTTTTTTTTTTTTTTGGCCTAGCCCGATGCCCAGCACCGTACTCAAATGATGTTTGAACATGTTGTGCTGGGCTGGGGTGGAGGTCGGGGTGCTAAAAAGGACCCGGAGTTAGGGGAGGTCCCCGGCTCCATAGCTGTTCCCAGTGGAGAATAACAGAATAACAGAGTTGGACGTGACTTTGGAGGGTCTTCTAGTCAGACAGGAATCCCTCTTCTACACATAGTCCTCAACTTACAATTTGGGACAAATGTCTGTTCGATTTCTTCTTAAAAACCTCCTGCGATGGAGCAGCCACAACTTCTGGTGGCAAGTTGTTCCACTGGTTAATTGTTCTCACTGTCAGGACGTTTCTGCTTAATTCCAGGTTGCTTCTCTCCTTGATTAGTTTCCATCCGTTGCTTCTCTTCCTGCCTTCAGGTGCTTTAGAGAATAGCTTGACTCCTTCTTCTTTGTGGCAGCCCCTCAAATATTGGAAGACTGATAGATAGATGGATGGATGGACAGATGGACAGATGGATGAATGGATGGATCCTAGATAGATGAGGGAGATTGGATGGATGGATAGAGATCGATAGATAGAGACGGATGGATGGATGAGGGAGATTGGATGGATCCTAGATATATGAGGGAGATTGGATGGATGGATGGAGATAGATAGAGACGGATGGATGGATGAGGGAGATTGGATGGATCCTAGATATATGAGGGAGATTGGATGGATGGATGGAGATAGATAGAGATGGATGAATGGATGGATAGATAGAAATAGATATATAGTAGGTAGATGGATGGATGGATAGATGGATGGATGGATGGATGGATGGATGGATGGATGGATGGATGGATCCTAGATAGATGAGGGAGATAGGATGGATGCATAGAGAGAGAGAGAGAGAGAGAGAGAGAGAGAGATAGATAGATAGATAGATAGATAGATAGATAGATAGATAGATAGATAGATAGATAGATAGAGACGGATGGATGGATGAGGGAGATTAGATGAATGGATGGATGGATGGATCCTAGATAGATGAGGGAGATTGGATGGATGGATAGAAATTGATCTATTGATCGATAGATAGATAGATAGATAGATAGATAGATAGATAGATAGATAGATAGATAGATAGATAGATAGATAGATAGAGACGGATGGGTGGATGAGGGAGATTGGATGGATGGATGGATAGATAGAGATAGATATATAGTAGATAATGGATGGATGGATGGATGGATGGACAGACAGATAGACAGACAGACAGAGGTAGAGGTAGAGGTAGTTATATATGTTATCCCCTTGGTTAGTTTCCATCCATTGCTTCTTGTCCTGCCTTCAGGTGCTTTGGAGAATAAGGTGACCTCCTTTTCTTTGTGGAAGCCCCTCAAATATTGGAAGACAGGCAGGCAGGCAGACAGACAGACAGACAGGCAGGCAGGCAGAGGTAGAGATAGAGATAGAGATAGAGATAGAGATAGAGATAGAGATAGAGATAGAGATAGAGATAGAGATAGAGATAGAGATAGAGATAGAGATAGAGATAGAGATAGAGATAGAGATAGAGATAGAGATATTTACAGTGGTGCTATTCAGCCAGTTCCGGGGAACCGGTAGTGGCGACCTGTGGGCTGGGCCCACTTAACCACCCCGGCACTATGCCATCCTATTTAGCCACATTTTCTAAGCCACATACATGCGTGCAAGCTGCGCGCATGAGCAAAGCGCATGTGTGAGAGCCACACTCTCTCGCACATTTTCAGCGTGCGGCGAACTGGTGGTAAAATTATGTGAAACTCACCTCTGGATAGTTATATATGTTACCTCCTTGGTTAGTTTCCACCCATTGCTTCTTCTCCTGCCTTCAGGTGCTTTGGAGAATAGCTTGACTCCCTCTTCTTTGGGGCAGCGCCTGAGATATTAGAACTCTGCTATCATGTCTCCCCTGGTCCTTCTCTTCATTAAACTAGACATACCGAGTTCCTGCAACTGTTGTTCATATGTTTTAGCCTCCAGTCCCCTAATCCTCTTTGTTGCTCTTCTCTGCACTCTTTAAAGACTCTGGAGATCTCTTCGGTGTCTCTTCTTTCATGGCTCCTCCTGGTCAAAGCACCATTATAAAAAATAAAATAAAATATGGGATCTCTCCAGCCATCTAGCAAGGAGATCTAAATTTATCAAATTATTGGAAAGTTTCTGGGATGTTCCTTTAAAAAAAAATTGTTACTAGATGTGCCAAGGATTGCACCTAGAATTTTCATGCAGAGTGGAGTTATTTAGAAGAATGATTCTAAATAATGCCACTCTGCATGAAATTAACAAGGTGGGAAATAGGTATGCGTGGTCTAATGAGGAGAAGGACCAGGAGTGACATGATAGCAGTCTTCCAATATTTGAGGGGCTGCCCCAAAGAAGAGGGAGTCAAGCTATTCTCCAAAGCACCTGAGGGCAGGACAAGAAGCAACGGATGGAAATTAATCAAGGAGGGAAGCAACCTGGAATTAAGGAGAACATTGAGGACAATTAAATATGTTGAGACTCTAGAAAGAGTGCAGAGAAGATAACAAAGAAGAGTAGGGGACTGGAGGCTAAAACATAGGAAGAAAGGTTGCAGGAACTGGGTATGTCTAGTTTAATGAAGAGAAGGACTAGGGGAGACATGATAGCAGTCTTCCAATATCTCAGGGGCTGCCCCAAAGAAGAGGGAGTCAAGCTATTCTCCAAAGCACCTGAAAGCAGAAGAAGCAATGGATGGAAACACATCAAGGAGAGAAGCAACTAGAATTAAGGAGAAATTTCCTGACAGTGAGAACAATTGATCAGTGGAACAACTTGCCTCCAGAAGTTGTGAAGGCTCCAACACTGGAAGTTTTTAAGAAGATGTTGGATAACCCTTTGTCTGAAGTGGTGGAGGGTTTCCCAGCTATGCAGAGGGTTGGACTAGATGACCTCCAAGGTCCCTTCCAACTCTGTTACACTGTTCTATTCTAACCAGTGGAATGACTTGCCTCCAGAAGTTGGGGGTGCTTCAACACTGGAGGCTTCTGAGAAGAGATTGGTCAACCACTTTATCTGGAATGGTATAAGATTTCCTGCATGAGCAGGGGGCTGGACTAAATGACCTCCAAGGTCCCTTCCAACTCTGATGTTCTGTATCCGTCGACCAGGCTAGAAACTTCCTCGGGGGGTACCTGATATGGATACTTGGCATCTTTCTAAGTTTTTTTTTTTTTTTACTAACTGCATTGCAGAGGCCGAAGAACTATCTTCACATCCTGTGGTCTTGGGCTGGACCCTGTTCCAACAAATTGTGTGTGTGTTTTTTTCCCCCTCTCCTCTTCTCTGCCTCTTGAAAATGGCTTCAGCTTTGCGTTAAGAAGTAAGAATCTTTCGGAAGCAAAACCTCGGGAGAGGGTAGCCTTGAGGGGTAGATAAGGCAAATCTCTTTCTTCCCCCAGCTGTCATCCTGATCAAAATTGCAGATCCCTCTTCGTATCGTAATTCCAAAATATGAACACCGACACCACTCCCGGCCTCCTGAGTTCTGACTCTCAATATTTCTGCTGCAGCAAAGATCCCTTGCAGATGCTTTGATCTGGATTGCAACCAATTCCCTCTCCCCCCCCCCCGCCTCCCCCCCCCTTAAAGAGGCTGAGGATCTTCCTGGGGTCTGGAAATCTTCAAGAGAGATTGTGTGAGGTTACAGATCGCCAAGCCTGAGACGGTGGAGATATATATACATATATTTATTTATAGTTTCTCAGCGATGGAGAAGCTGCGTTGCTGACCGTTGGGGAACAGGGTGGGCTAAATTTAAAGCCTTGTCTCTTCATTCACCATGCCCCCCTTTTTTAAAAAAAATGGTTTTATTATCCTATAGAATACAAAGAATAGCCTGGTTAGAGACGCTAGGAAGACGCTCGGGGTGAAGGTAAATTAAACCTTTTGAAATAAGAAAATTTGATAGCAGTGTTCAATGCGATTGCTGAGATGTAAAGAATCGCTTTGGAAGACAGAAAGACAGACAGATAGATGATAGATATTTTATTTATTTATTTGTTTATTTTATTTATTTATTTATTTATTTATTTTGTCAAGCATATATAAGATAATAGGTAAAAGTATAAACATAATTTGAATACATGAAAAGAGTAAGTAAAAAGGAATATTAGGACAGGGACGGTAAGCATGCTGGTGCTCTTATGCACGCCCTTACAGACCTCTTAGGAATGGGGTGAGGTCCACAGTAGACAGTCTAAGGTTAAAGTTTTGGGGGTTTGGGGAAGAAACCACAGAGTCAGGTAGTGAGTTTCAGGCATTGACCACTCCGTTGCTGAAGTCGTATTTTCTGCAATCGAGTTTGGAGCGTTTTACCTTGAGTTTGTATTTATTATTTGCTCGTGTATTGTTGTGGTTGAAGCTGAAGTAGTCATTGACAGGAAGGACCTGGTGGCAGATAATTTTATGTACTATGCTTAGGTCAGACCGAAGTCGGCGTACTTCTAAGTTGTCTAAGCCCAAAATTTGGAGTCTGGTGGCATAAGGTATTTTATTGCAATTAGAGGAATGGAGGACCCTTCTCATGAAATATCTCTGGACTCTCTCAATCGTATTTATGTCCGATATGCAGCGTGGGTTCCAGACAGATGGGTGTACTCAAGAATTGGTCTAGCAAATGTTTTGTATGCTCTGGCTAGTAATACAACTTTATCAGAGAAGAAGCTATGCAAGATTAGGTTAACAACTCTTCATGCCTGTTTTTGGCAATGTTGTTACAGTGGGCTCGGGCACTTAGATCTTTAGATAGACAGATAGACAGACAGAGAGATAGAGATAGGGAGAGAGAGAGAGAGAGAGAGAGATTATAGAGATAGATAGATAGATGATAGATAGATAGATAGATAGATAGATAGATAGATAGATAGATAGATAGATATAGAGATAGATACGGATAGATAGATAGAGATGATAAGAGATAGAAATAGATAGAGATAGATCGATAGAGATAAAGATAGAGATACAGATACAGATAGAGAGAGAGAGAGAGGGAGATTATAGAGATAGATAGATAGAGATAGATATGGATAGATAGAGATGATAAGAGATAGAGATAGATAGAGACAGAAACAGATAGATAAATAGAGATAGATCGATAGAGATAAAAATACAGAGAGAGATACAGATAGAGATACAGAGAGATCAATCGATAGAGATAGAGATAAATAGATAGATGGATGGATGGATGGATGGATGGATGGATGGATGGATGGATGGATGGATGGATAGATAGATAGATAGATAGATAGATAGATAGATAGATAGATAGATAGATAGATAGATAGATAGATCGACAGGCAGGCAGGCAGGCAGGCAGATGGATAGAGATAGATAGATAGAGAAATAGAGATGGAGATGGAGATGGAGATAGTTACAGTGGCTGTATTCAGCAAGTTTGGACCAGTTCGGGGGAACTGGTAGAGGCGACCTGCCCTGGTACTATGCCATCCTATTGAGCCACATTTTTTAAGGCGCGCGCATGCATGCAAGCCACCCGTGAGAGCAAAACACATGCATGGAAGCCGCGCACGCTCTAACATTTTCGGTGTGTGGCAAACCGGTGGTAAAATTATGTGAAACCCAACCTCTGGATAGTTATATATGTTATATATAAATGGTTTTATTATCCTATAGATTACAAAGAATAGTCTGGTTATAGACGCTAGGAAGACGCTCGCGGTGAAAGTAAATTAAACCTTTTGAAATAAGAAAATTTGATATCAGTGTTAAATACGATTGCTGAGATGTAAAGGGACAAAGAATCGCTTAAATTGTCTTGCGGAGGCTTAATGTAATATTGATAAGAAGTTGTAAAAGATGTGGAATTATTCCCCCCCCCCCGCCACCGTATTAAAAAGAAATTAGATCTTTGAGCTTCAGACTAAAAACTCTCCACTGTATTGTTTTTATTGTTAAATGCTACAGGTTCCTCCTTGACTTACTCAAATCTGGCCTCAGTTGGGGTTGTTAACTCTGCTTATAGATCTCTTAGCTCAGTGGTAAAATCCAATTTTTTTTACTACCGGTTCTGTGGGCGTGGCTTGGTGGGCATGGTGTGGTTTGGTGGGCGTGGCTTGGTGGGGAAGGATACTGCAAAATCCCCATTCCCACCCACTCCTTGAGGAAGGATACTGCAAAATCCCCATTCCCTCCCCACTCCAGGAGAAGGATACTGCAAAATCCCCATTCCCTCCCCACTCCAGGATAAGGATACTGCAAAATCTCCATTCCCTCCCCACTCCTGGGGGAAGGATACTGCAATATCTCCATTCCCTCCCCACTCCAGGAGAAGGATACTGCAATATCTCCATTCCCTCCCCACTCCTGGGGGAAGGATACTGCAAAATCCCCATTCCCACCCCACTCCTTGAGGAAGGATACTGCAAAATCCCCATTCCCTCCCCACTCCAGGAGAAGGATACTGCAAAATCCCCATTCCCTCCCCACTCCAGGGGAAGGATACTGCAAAATCCCCATTCGCTCCCCACTCCAGGGGAAGGATACTACAAAATCTCCATTCCCTCCCCACTCCTGGGGGAAGGATGCTGTAAAATCCCTATTCCTTCCCCACTCCAGGGGAAGGATACTATACAATCCCCATTCCCTCTCCACTCCTGGGGGAAGGATGCTGTAAAATCCTTTGAGAAGTCTGGAAACAGGCCCATTTCAGGGCTCCAAAGGGCTTCCCAAGCCCGGGGGAGGCTGTTTTCGCTCTCCCAGAGGCTCAAGGAAAGCCTCTGGAGCCCGGGGAGGGCGAAAGCCCACCTCTGCCATGGTGCAGGATTCCAAGTAGGCCACGCCCACCCACCATCCAGGCAGAGAACCGGTTGCTAAAATTTTGAATCCCACTCCTGTTTTTATGTCACCTTTTGAGGCATCGGTTATTGTTGCTTAATTAAAAAAAAACTTCACCTGGATCTGCAAAGAGTTTTTTAAAAAAAAATTGAAAGGGGAGAGGACACCCAGCTCCTACCCAGCCAAGAATTTAATACTTGCAGTGAATTACACAGCTGACTCTCTGGTCTTACGCTAGGAACTATCTTCGCAGTTCAGAGGGAAACATCCATAAACATTATGAGCGTTAATAAGAAAACTCCGATAGGGCAGCGTGTACCAGAAAAGAGCGATTTTGCTTATTAATTAACTTGCCTTATCTCTTGCAGCTTTGTTTCCTTTTATTAGTTCCTCTCCCCCCTCGGTACATTTTTTCTTCTCCTTCCTTTCAAATTATTGTCCAGGAATTTGACAGCAGCAGGAGGGGTTGTTTTTATAAACACAGAGAAGACAAGATGAAAACATTACGGCACAAAGTAAATTTATGCGCGGCTTTGTGAAATGGGAAGGGCCGCCGAAAGGGTCTTACGGGTAAAACTCGACATACGACCACAAGCCGAAGCCAATATTTCCGCTGCTGCTTCTAAGCGAGACGGTTGTGAAAGTGAGCTTTGTCTCATTTTACGACCTTCCTTGCCGCGGCTGTTAAGTGAATCGCTGCAGTCGTTAAGCAAGTCTGACTTCCCTCGTCGAGTTTGGTTGTCAGAAGGTCACGAGGGACGATCACATGAGCCCCGGATGCTCCTAAATACGGGCTGATTGACAAGCCGTGGATTTTGATCAGGTGACCGTGGGAATGGAGTGGTCGTCAGTCTGAGGACCGGTTGTAAGTCGCGTTTTCGGCGGTGTTGTAAAACTTTGAGTGGTCAAAGTAAATTGTAAGTCAGACACCAGGCTTAGAAAGTGAGTTCTAGTTCCTCCTTAGGCCTGAAAGCCAGCTGGGGGACTTTGGGCCCATCACTAGGAGACGGTGAGTTCTAGTTCCGCCTTAGGCCTGAAAGCCAGCTGGGGGACTTTGGGCCCATCACCAGGAGACAGTGAGTTCTAGTTCCACCTTAGGCCTGAAAGCCAGCTGGGGGACTTTGGGCCCATCACCAGGAGACGGTGAGTTCCAGTTCCGCCTTAGGCCTGAAAGCCAACTGGGGGACTTTGGGCCCAGAACCAGGAGACAGTGAGTTCTAGTTCCACCTTAGGCCTGAAAGCCAGCTGGGGGACTTTGGGCCCATCACCAGGAGACGGTGAGTTCTAGTTCCACCTTAGGCCTGAAAGCCAGCTGGGGGACTTTGGGCCCATCACCAGGAGACGGTGAGTTCTAGTTCCACCTTAGGCCTGAAAGCCAGCTGGGGGACTTTGGGCCCATCACCAGGAGACAGTGAGTTCTAGTTCTGCCTTAGGCCTGAAAGCCAGCTGGGGGACTTTGGGCCCATCACCAGGAGACGTTGAGTTCTAGTTCTGCCTTAGGCCTGAAAGCCAGCTGGGGTAGTTAGGGCCCATCACCAGGAGACGGTGAGTTCTAGTTCCGCCTTAGGCCTCAAAGCCAGCTGGGGTAGTTAGGGCCCATCACCAGGAGACGGTGAGTTCTAGTCCCGCTTTAGATATGAAAACCGGCTGAGTAACTTTGGGCTAGCCCCTATCTCCTGGCCCAACCTACCTCACAGGGTTATTGTTGTGGGGAAAATAGGAGAAGGAAGGAGTATTGGGTATGTTCACCACATTGAGTCACTTATTAAAAAATTCAAGTAGGATAGCAATTTATAAATAAAATAAATAGAAGCCGATAGTCCCAATACTTTTGTAGACCTATTCGTTTTTCCCTCCAGCAGTGCGTTCTCCATGGATTAGAAAAAAAATTGGCTACCATCATTATCTGTGTCTGTCACTACAACATGCAGCTGGACCTTTAATTGTTTTGATTTTTCCTGAAGTATAATAATCCCGGCTTCTGGATAACGTTTCAGATTGTGAAACAAGAGCCAATTAATTTAACCTCCCTCCTGCATAGTTTGCTCAACGCGGCACAATTAAAGCAGTCAAGAAAGAAGCAAATCATAGAGCAAGCCTGTCACCGCCGTTTGCACACCAACAAGTAAAGAGTTACGGGGAGGCAGATGAGAAAAAACACGGTGTGATCATCAACACAGGATCCAATCTGGGTCAGTCACCGAACCAGAGGTTTAGTCTTCCGAGCTTTCGGACTCATGCTGGAGCCCATCCTCAGGGAACTTCTCTCTAGCAGAGTGTGTGCTTTGGGCTTCGTTGTGTGTAGTGTTGATATGGTGTCTGTTGTATGTGGCTTTTTAGATGTTGATTGGGGTGTCGTTAGTTGTTGTTTGTTTGTGCTGCCAATCCCTCCCCTCCTAAGTACTTGATAAACTGGTGGAAAAATCAGCACTCCTGTTGTACGCGGCCTGTGCAGCTAGTAGCTGATTCAGACAGCGAGGAGGCTGGTGTGGTGCTGCGCCAGCAGCCTGTGCAGCTGACACTCAAGTCAGACAATGAGGCGGCTGGAGAAGATGTGGTGCCAGAGGTGGGGATTCAGCCAGGGCCTTCAGAAGCTCCAGAAGCTCCCATAAGTGAAGAGGAAGAAGAGGAGAAGCCTCTTCTCAATGCACGGGCGTGCAGAGCTGCCAAAAGGCAGTTGTGGCTACTCAGGAGGGGGAGGTCTCCTTGAGAGTAAGGTTTGGGGCTAATTGGCCACTCCCTTATCCTATTTAAGGAGGAACGCCGACTGAAGCAATTTGCAGGGAACAACTTCGTTCACTCTCCTTCGCGTCTTGATCTTTGTGCTCTTATCAGTTTCCTGCAAATTGTTTCTGGGCTTTCTGCCAACCATAGTAAGATTACGATTATTTATTTAGTAGATTTCTGCTACCGGTTCGGGCGAACTGGTTTGAACCAGCTCAGTTGTGGTCATAAGGTGAGGACTACCTGTACTTCTATGCTAATATTATAGCCTAGATATATAGCACACATAGAGTATATGTGATTTCTCAATTTTTCTTTGGCATAGCAAGGATTAAATCTTGGACTTTCAGTTTGGTCTAGTGGTTAAGGCACCAGGCTAGAAAGCAGGAGTTCAAGTCCCGCCTTAGCCATGAAAGCTGGCGAGGTGACTTTGGGCCAATCTCCAGGGTGAGTTGTAGTTCTGTCTTAGGCGTGAATGCTGACTGGGCAACTTGGAGCCTGTCTTTTCTCTCAGTCCAACCCTCCTCACAGGGTTGTTGTGGATGTTGGGAAAATAAGAGGAGGAAGGTGTATTGGATATGTTCACAGACTTGAGTTATTTGTAAAAATAATAAAAGATGGGATCCAAGCAGAAGTGGGATTGAAAAATTTCAACAACCGGTATGCTGCCCGGTTGCTGGGTGGGCGTGGCCATGGGGGTGTGGCCTACTTGGCCTCCTGCACCATGGCAGAGGGGCGTTTTCACCCTCCCCAGGCTCCAGAGGCTTTCCTCAAGCCTCCGGGAGGGTGAAAACGGCCTCCTCCAGGCACCGGAGGCCCTCCAGAGTCTGGAGATGGGAACTGTTTCCGCACTTATGATACTTCCGTTAGCCCCGTTCTTCACCCTCCCCAGGCTCTGGGGGCTTTTCTGGAGCCTCTAGGAGGGTGAAAACGGCCTACCCTGGGCTCCGGAGGTCCTGCGGAGGCCGGAAACAGGCCCATTTCCAGACTTTTGGTACTTCCCTTCTTTTGCCTTCCCAGAGACTCTGCGTGTGCCCTGCACTTACTTACCTGGCATCCAAAATGGGCTGTGTGGAGACGGTCAGCCAGTCCTTGGAACAACCGGTTTGGCAAAACAGTCTAAAATTAACATACGGTTTCATCGAACCAGTTCGAACCGGCTGAATCCCACCCATGGATCCAAGTAAATGAACAAAAAAGTCCAAGGCTGAATAGATGAATCCTTTGTCTCATTTAAACCACAGCACCTTTTGGGCACAAAAGTAGCTTCCTGGCCTCGAGAATTCTGGGAGTTGTAGTCCACTCCTCTTAAAGTAGCCACGTTTGAAAAACATGGTCTTAACTCATTGTGTAGATGAGTATCGGATTTTGCCTTTATGGGGTGGGGCGGGGTGAAGCTTTGAAATGCCTTTTTCGTACCCAATACAAGAACACTTAGGCACATCTGTACTCTTAATAAAATACTAAGTTTGCGACCAGGGACAGCATCCCATCTGGGAAGAGAGATAATAAGGTACAAGGAAGGGGGAAGAGGGAGAGCAAAGTTTCTGCTGTCTGAGCTTGGTTATTTATCAAGCTTGCAGTTCAGCTTTAATTAGCATGCATTAGAATAGATTAGCCTCCTCTCTTTGCCAAAGCAATAGATTTGGCCAACGTTGCAAGCCAAGCGGGGAATCACACACACACACACACACACTCAAGCAGCCAGACTTTATTATGCCTTTTTGGACCCGTTTCCAGTTGTTTTTTTTCCCTCTGAGTCGTAAGGTTGTCTAGGCCTGTTGTGACTACTCAGCCGTGGTTCACCCGAGATCGGAACCCTCCTCCTTGAATTAACAATGCGCTCTGCATGGGGCTGCTCTTGAGTCGTATCCAGGAGCTTCCGTTTAGTTCCAAATGTGGTGGCTTGTGCGGTTTTGTGCAAATTTATTTATTTATTTATTGAATTTCTATACCGCCCTTCTCCCAAAGGACTCAGGGCGGTGAACAGATTAAGATACATGTAAATATATTTCATAAACAGTAAATAATAAATTAAGTCAACTTGGTGTATCTACTAAGACCTTGGCATAGAATTTTGATGTTTATGCTAGCCCTGCTTGTTGAAATAGAAAGGTCTTCAGGGCACGTCGGAAAGTGCGAAGATCTGGGATTATTCGTATTCCAGGTGGTATTTTGTTCCAAAGCGTAGGTGCCCCCACAGAGAAGGCCCTCTCCCTTGGAACTACTAGACGACATTGTTTTAATGATGGTACTATGAGTAGGCCTACTCTGTGAGAGCGTATTGGTTGGTGGGAGGTTATCGGTTGCAGCAGGTGGTCTCGTAAGTACTCAGGTCCTAAGCCATGGAGCACTTTAAAGGTAAGAACCAACACCTTGAAGCGCACTCGGAAGGCCACCGGAAGCCAGTGCAGCTCGCGTAGAAGAGGTGTAACATGCGAGCGCCATGTTGCTCTCATAATTACTCGCACGGCCGCATTCTGGACCAGTTGGAGCTTCCGGGTGCACTTCAAGGGGAGCCCCATGTAGAGAGCATTGCAGTAGTCAAGTCGGGAATGTGTCACCTCTCTTGCAGGAGCTGTGTTGGTTGCTGATTTGCTTCCGGGTCCAATTCAAGGCAATAGTGGGCAGGAGTGGGTTTCACTTACCTTTGCTACCGGTTCGGAACTGCAAGAACACGCGGGCACGCTTGCTTCACTCACGCATGGCGCTTCTGTGCATGTATAGAACCTTCCGTGCATGCGCAGAGCATCCGTGATGATGTCCGGGTAGGTGGGCAGAGGCTCCCGCCGCCATTGCTACCGGTTCTCACGAACCAGGCCGAACCGGTAGAAACCCACAACTGATGGTGGGTCACCTTCAAAGCCCTCTATGGCTTGCGGCCATCTTTTCCCAGTTATTTCTACCTGACCCATCAGAGCGGGGCGGCAAGGGGTGGTTATGGGTCTCCTCACTTAAGGAGATGTTGAAAGTAAAATTTGATTCGGCTCTTATTCCAAGCCTGGAGAAAGATACAAGAGAAATAAACTGGAGGCAGGCTGCATTCGGAAAAGAGGTCTCCATTTATTTGGTCGCCGGAAACAACAGTGACAGCAGCATGTTTCTAGGGTGGCTGACAAATTGGGGCAGAGAGGAGATAGGCTTTTATACAATATTGTGATTGAGATGCCTGCTCCTGTGCAAGAATGTGTCCTTTAATATTTTAATGGCTGTTGCCAGATTCCTGTGGGGTCATATAGGGGTCATGACTGGCTCTACAGGCAAAAAGGAGAAATGCAAATCCTGGGTGTTTTGTTTGTCTGAGCTCATCTTGTCAGTTTCGGCTCGTTGCCTATTGCGCTGCTCATTCGGAGCTCTTGGCTGCCCTTCGTTTATGAATAGAGCGGCCTGGCTTTATGAATGGATAGGGACAAGCAAAGTCAATGGGGAAGCCAGCTTCACTTAACAACCTTGTTACTAACTTAACAACGGCAGTGATTCACTTAACAACTGTGGTGGGAAAGATCGTAAAGTGGGGGGAAATTCACTTAACAAATGCCTTGTTTAACAACGGAAATTTTGGGCTCAGTTGTGGTCATAAGTCAAGGACTACCTGAATTGGGTTTCACATTGGGGTTTTATTTCTGTAAATCACCCAGAGTCCCTGAGAATAAGTTGGGCAGCCATACAAATTTCTAAATAAATAAATGAATGCTAAATAAATGAATAACTCCCCTTATTTTAGAGCCTCACAAGAGACTGAATTCGAGTCTCCCTTACTTGGAGGCGTTTGCATCAGTGGTGGTATTCAGACGGTTCTATCCGGTTCTGGCGAACCGGTAGCGGCGGCTGTGGAAAGCTCCGCCTACCTGCTCAGATGTCATCACGTCCCATTTTTGATGCTCTGCACGCCACAAAATAAGACAAAGCAAGGTTAGCATAAGCCGAGTTTAGCATGTTGGGTGAATATATCCTGCTATGTCTTTCTCTGAGCCCTTTAACAGTTCGTGCACTGGTGGTTTTGTCTGCAGAGAGAGAGGAGAAAAGCAGCCCCCCCCCCCATTTCATCCAACCCAGCATGGTTTATAATTTGATCATGTCACACCATCTTTAAGTCTGCTCCTTGCCCTGTTTCCCGTCTCTCGGCAAATAAAGGCCAGATGACTTTGGTCTCTCTTCAGAAAAGAACCAAGTCCCCATCTTTTCATCACGGCTTATGCTTTTCTCCAGCAATCCTTGGTCCTTCTAGGAGAAAAAGCCCTGCACGCCATTGGCTGCTGCTAGGCAACCGTCTCCACCACCCCTCTCTCCCTCTAGGGCTGCCTGGGATAAGTAGCATCCTTGTAGGCAATTAGCTGCAAATAGCCGAGTCAAAAAGAGTCCTTGGGCAGAGGCCTGCTGGACAGACGATCCCACTGTGGGGTGGTTTGATTATCTCAGACCCTCGGTGGGATGAACAGTTATCTCATTTGCACCAACAAGTTGGAAGACGCCCTTGGCGTGAGGTTTGCCACACACAACACCCAAGCATTTTAGTCCATAGCCTGAAAGCAACCCCATTGTCACGGAGAAAATCAAGAAAAGGATAAGGTAGGGTAGGGAATAGAGTAGGATAGGATAGGGAATAGGGATAGGACAGGTCAGGACAGGACAGAATCCAGAATAAAATCCAGGATAGAATGTAGGATGTAGGATGTAGGATGTAGGATGTAGGATGTAGGATGTAGGATGTAGGATAGGATAGGATAGGATAGGATAGGATAGGATAGGATAGGATAGGATAGGATAGGATAGGATAGGATAGGACAGGACAGGACAGGACAGGACAGGACAGGACAGGATGTAGGGTAGGGTAGGGTAGGGTAGGGTAGGGTAGGGTAGGGTAGGGTAGGGTAGGGTAGGATAGGATAGGATAGGATAGGACAGGATATAGGGTAGGGTAGGGTAGGATAGGACAGGATAGGACAGGACAGCACCGGACAGGACAGGACAGGACAGGACAGGATGTAGGGTAGGGTAGGGTAGGATAGGACAGGACAGGACAGGACAGGACAGGACAGGACAGGACAGGACAGGACAGGATGTAAGGGTAGGGTAGGGTAGGGTAGGGTAGGGTAGGGTAGGGTAGGGTAGGGTAGGGTAGGATAGGATAGGATAGGATAGGATAGGATAGGATAGGACAGCACCGGACAGGACAGGACAGGACAGGACAGGACAGGATGTAGGGTAGGGTAGGGTAGGGTAGGGTAGGATAGGATAGGATAGGATAGAATAGGATTGGACAGGACAGGACAGGACAGGACAGGACAGGATGTAGGGTAGGGTAGGGTAGGGTAGGGTAGGGTAGGGTAGGGTAGGGTAGGGTAGGGTAGGATAGGATAGGATAGGATAGGATAGGATAGGATAGGATAGGATAGGATAGGATAGGATAGGATAGGACAGCACCGGACAGGACAGGACAGGACAGGATGTAGGGTAGGGTAGGGTAGGATAGGATAGGATAGGATAGGACAGGACAGGACAGGACAGGACAGGATAGGATGTAGAGTAGGGTAGGATAGGATAGGATAGGATAGGATAGGATAGGATAGGATAGGATAGGATAGGATAGGATAGGATAGGATAGGACAGGACAGCACCGGACAGGACAGGACAGGACAGGACAGGACAGGACAGGATGTAGGGTAGGGTAGGGTAGGGTAGGGTAGGGTAGGACAAGACAGGACAGAATCCAGAATAGAATCCAGGATAGGATATAGGATGTAGGATAGGATAGGACAGGTCAGGATAACAGAGTTTGAAGGGACCTTGGAGGTCTCCTAGTCCACCCTCCTGCTCTGGCAGGAAATTGTATATCATTTCTCAGTGGTGGGTTTCACCTTATGTTACTACTGGTTCGCCACGCACACACATGCTCGCTTCGTCTGTGCGCATGCCCAGTTCACGCAAGGGCCTGCTTTCCGCACATGTGCTTTGCTCGCTTGCGCATCTTCCGGGCATGTGCCCAGCCTCAAAGATGTGCCTAAATAGGATGGCATAGAGTTGGGACGATTTCCACAACCGGTTCGGTTGAAGCGATCTAAACAGGTTGAATACCAACTCTGTCATTTCTGTCCAACCTCTTCTTAAAAACTTCCGGTGTTGGACAATTCAGAACTTCTGATGGCAAGTCATTCCACTTATTAATTGTCCTCACTGTCAGGACATTTCTCCTTAGTTCTAGATTGCTTCTCTCCTTGATTGGTTTCCATCCGTTGCTTCTTGTCCTGCCTTGTGGTGCTTTGGAGAATAGCTTGACTCCCTCTTCTTTGGGGCAGCCCCTCAGATATTGGAACCATGGACAGAACGGCCCACATTTGGCCCTTGGCTGTCCCTGTCTGTCCTGCACGAATTGCCGTTGTAACTTCAAACGGTCGCTAAACGAATGGCGGCCACTGGAGGACAACCTGAGGTCTCTGAAGCTTCCCTTCCAGTATCAAAAAAAGAAAGATTTGATTTGATTCGATTTGATTGAATTTATATACCACCCTACTCCCGAAGGACTCAGGGCGGTGTACAGCCATAAAAATAAAACATATAAATACAAAATTTAAAATAGACTAAAACGAAATTAAATAATTTGGCTGAAAAATTTAAAACCCCAGTAATTTAAAACAAATTAAAATTGGCAATTAAAAGGGGGAAAAGAAAGTCAGGCCGGCTTGTTGAAATAAATGAGTCTTGAGCATGCGACGGAAGGTGCGCAGGTTCAGGATCCTCCGTATCTCCGGGGGGAGCTCGTTCCAGATGGCAGGTGCCCCCACAGAGAAGGCTCTCCTCCTGGGGGCCACCAGCTGACATTGTTTGGCCAACGGCACCCGGAGGAGCCCCTCTCTATGGGAGCGTACTGGCCGGTGGGAGGCTATTGGTGGTAGCAGGCGGTCCCATAAATAACCAGATCCTAAGCCATGGAGCGCTTTAAAGGTGATAACCAAAACCTTGAAGCGCACTCGGAAGACCACCAGGAGCCAGTGCAGCTCGCGCAGGAGGGGGGTCACATGGGAGCGCCACGTCGCTCCCATCACCACCCATGCGGCCGCACTCTGTGCCAGTTGGAGCCTCCGAGGGCTCCTCAAGGGGAGCCCCATGTAGAGAGCGTTACAATAGTCCAGACGGGAGGTGATGAGGGCGTGAGTGACTGTGTGTAAAGATACCGAAAAGAGTGCCTTCTTACCGATTAAAAACCCCTGAACAATCTATTTCCCAGTGGCATCTACCAAAGGAGTTGGTGGCATCAAAAATCGGCAAAACAACGGGTAGGTGCGGCTCTCAAAACCCTCCTTCCTTTCCTGCTGGTGTAAAAGGACGGAGTTTTGATTGTCACGCCGCAGCTGCCGGTGTGCCGATTTTGACACACAACTGCCCCCATTGGGCGCTCCCGAGCTTCCTTTCCTCCTTTAACACGTCCTAAAGCAGCTGTTTGACATCTGTCGCGCAGGGGAAATTAAGACGGGGAGAGAAATTCATTCGGGACACGCAGGAAGGCAAATGTGGGCTTTGCCAAAGTGGATTTATTGTATTGTGTTTTATTTTTTAAGAATTTATAGGATTCCCCCGCTCTCCCCACCCCACCCCACCCTGGCTCGAACAATGCAACTGGGTGGCCCACAGCAGAAAACAATCCCAAAATAAACAGTCAACAATAATCATAAGTAAGTGACAGAGCTCGCATTCCTACGCTTTCCCTTTGGTGACATTAGACATCCGGGCTTTAATGTCATTTTTTTAAAAAAAAAGTCTTTTGAAACCCCATCAGGGTTGGGAGTGGGAGGGGCACCCAAATTGATGCCAGCCTTCATTTTCCACGCTTCTTCAAAACTTGTATTGCTGTTCCCCAAATATAGCGTGGGTTCAAATCGAGTCAGCATTCTTGGGGGTGAATTTCCCCACCACCACCACATGCATCTTGGTAATCGTCTTGTTTCTTGTGTGGAAGGGACCTTGGAGGTCTTCTAGTCCAACCCCCTGCTCAAGCGGTAAATCCTGTACCGTTTCAGACAAATGGATGTCCAATTTCTTCTTAAAAACCTCCAGGGATGGAGCACCCATGCAGTCTAGTGGCAAGTCGTTCCACAGGTTAATTGTTCTCACTGTCGGGAAGTTTCTCCTTAGTTCCAGATTGGATCTCTTCTTGATCTCTGCTGTGCTTATTTATTTTATTTATTTGTTTATTTGTCAAGCACGTATAAACATGATTTGAGTACATGGAATGGATACGAATAAATGGGGACATTAAGACAGGGATGGTAGGCACGCTGGTGCACTTATTCACAGCCCTTACAGACCTCTTAGGAATGGGGTGAGGTCAACAGTAGACAGTCTAAGGGTAAAGTTTTGGGGGTTTGGGGTGTGTTGTGTTGTGGTCCACCAGCAGCCGGTGGAGCTGGCAGCGGAGTCGGACAGTGAGAAGGCTGGGGAGGAACATGGGCCAGTCCTGGAGTCTGGGGAAGGTTCGGATGAGGGCTCTGCGTCGGAGGCAGAGATGGGGCAGGACCATCTAGGAGTGATGTGCAGACTCCGGAACCTCCAGAGTCGGACATCAGAGAGGCAGAGAAACGGGAGGAGCCTGTTCCTACTGCGTGCATGCGCAGAGCTGCCAGAAGGTACGAACAGTTAAAACTAAAGGGATGACTTGGGAGTAAGGCTTGGAGATGATTGGCCCCTCCCATAAGGCTTAAAAGAGAAGCAAAGGCATGTGGACCCTTTGCAGGAAAGCAACGTTGTTAATTCTGTTCCTAGTCGGTATCTCTGTTTGATTCTGGACTCTGTGTAGCTTTGCCAAGTGGATCTTTGGCAGCGTGTCAAGGGAGATAAAGGTTGGCGATTATCCCGAAGGACTTCTCTCGAAGGACTTTTTGCAACTAGTTGGGACTCAGCTGTGAATGAACGTAATTCACAGTAAATAAAAGAGGTTTTTGGGACTACTCGTGTGCTTTAATGATTCAGGAAGCCGAGGTCACAACAGGTAGTGCATTCCAGGCATTGACCACTCCGTTGCTGAAGTCGTATTTTCTGCAATCAAGTTTGGAGCGGTTTACTTTGAGTTTGTATCTATTATTTGCTAGTGTATTGTTGTGGTTGAAGCTGAAGTAGTCATTGACAGGTAGGACATTGTAGCAGGTGATTTTATGAGCTACGCTTAGTTCCAGGTAGTTGATCTTCTTGATCTCTGCATGCATTCTTTTCTCTGCCCTTCTTTTTGCTTGAACATGAATTTTGCTTGGTGCTGAACGTCAGGATTTTTTCCCGCCTCTCCGCAGTTGCGCTGAAGTCCATCCGTGACCCGTGGCGCGTTCCAAAATGAAGTTGCAAACGGGGGTGGGGACGCAGATCGTTTCATCTTCCAAATAGCAGCTGTTGGGAGCGCTTCAAAGCTGGAAAGTAACCCAGATGTGTTCAGAGAGTTGTGTGTTTCAGGCATTCCGAGTTGTCTTTTAACATGACACACTTTGCAACGGTCCAACGGCTGCTTGGATGGCGTGGCTTCTTTCCAAGCTCAAAACAAAACACATATGTTCCAAAGAAGGGATGAGGGCTTTTTTCCCCCAACGTCATGCCAAAAAAAGAAGAAGAAGAAGAAGAAAAAAAGAAAAGAAAAACTTATCCTCTTGGAATAATTTCAAAGGTTCTTCCCACGGAAGGCAGCCAAACTGCACTGTTCCAATTAGACGTTTCAAGTAGGGGGACTTGTCTAGGTAAGGTATAGGGAGAAAGAGAGAGAGAGAGAGAGAGAGAGAGAGAGAGAGAGAGAGAGAGAGAGAGAGATGATGAGGATGATAGACAAATAGGTGATAGATAGATAGATAGATAGATAGATAGATAGATAGATAGATAGATAGATAGATAGATAGATAGATAGATAGATAGATAGAAATATATAGTAGATAGATGGATGGATGGATGGATCCTAGATAGATGAGGGAGATTGGATGGATGGATAGAGATAGATAGATAGATAGATAGATAGATAGATAGATAGATAGATAGATATAGATAGATAGATAGATATAGATATAGATATAGATATAGATATAGATATAGATATAGATATAGATATAGATATAGATATAGATATAGATATAGATATAGATATAGATATAGATATATAGTAGATAGACAGATGGCTGGGTGGATGGCTGGCTGGCTGGATGGATCCTAGATAGATGAGGGAGATTGGATGGATGGATGGATGGATGGATGGATGGATGGATGGATAGATAGAAATAGATATATAGTAGATGGATGGATGGATGGATGGATGGATCCTAGATAGATGAGGGAGAGTAGATGGATGGATAGACATAGATAGAGATGGATGGATGGATGGATGGATGGATAGAAATAGATATATAGTAGATGGATGGATGGATGGATGGATGGATGGATGGATGGATGGATGGATCCTAGATAGATGAGGGAGAGTAGATGGATGGATAGAGAAAGATAGATAGAGATGGATGATGGATGAGGGAGATAGGATGGATGGATAGAGATAGATAGAGATGGATGGATGGATAGATAGATAGAAATAGATATATAGTAGATGGACGGATGGATGGATGGATGGATGGATAGCAATAGATATATAGTAGATGGATGGATGGATGGATGGATCCTAGATAGATGAGGGAGAGTAGATGGATGGATAGAGAAAGATAGATAGAGATGGATGAGGGAGATTGAATGGATGGATGGATGGATGGATGGATAGAAGTAGATACTGTATATAGTAGATGGACAGACGGATAGATAGATAGACAGACAGACAGAGGTAGAGATAGAGGTAGTTAATATGTTATCCCCTTGGTTAGTTTCCATCCATTACTTCTTGTCCTGCCTTCAGGTGCTTTGGAGAATAAGGTGACCTCCTTTTTTTTGTGGAAGCCCCTCAAATATTGGAAGACAGACAGACCGACAGACAGACCAGTGGTGGGTTGCTCCAGGTTCTATAGAACCAGTAGTAAAACTGGCGGGAGGCTCCGCCCTCCTGGCACGATGTCATCATGGGTGATCTGCACATGCACAGAAGCTTCTGCGCATGAGCAGAAACGCAGACGGTCCCGTTGCGAACCGGTAGTAAAGGTAAGTAGAACCCATCCCTGAAACAGAGATGCAGAGATATAGATGATATAGATGTTATATCAGTCAGTTAATTTCCATCCACTGTTTCTTGTCCTTCCTTCAGAGGCTTTGGAGAATTAGTCGACCCCTCTTCTCTTGGACAGCCCTTTAAATATTAGAACACTGCTATCATGTCTCCCCTGGTCCTTCTTTTCATTAAACTAGACATACTCAGCTCCTGCAACCGTCCTTCATATGTTTTAGCCTCCAGTCTCCTAATCCTCTTTATTGCTCTTGTCTGCACTCTTTCTTGAGTTTCCACATCTTTTTTACATCATGGCGACCACAACTGGATGCCGGATTCCAAGTGTGGCCTTACCAAGACATTATAAAGTGGTATCAACACTTCACCTGATCTTGATTCTATCCCTCTGTTTATGCAGCCTAGAACTGTGTTGGCTTTTTTTGCAGCTGCTGCACACGGCTGGCTCCTGTTTAAATGGTTGTCCACTAGGACTCTCAAGATCCCTCTCACAGTTACTACTCACTGGCTTGGATGCTGAGCTTCATGTGCTGGAGCACGGAGCTTGAAGTCCCACGTGTTTTGCTTTCTTTCCTTAGCTTCCCTTATTTTAAAATCTGGCAGGCTTCTTTTAGCAGATGCCAAACAGGCAGAATTTCAGCCCTCAGAGTCTCTGGCGACTTGCAGATGGAAAGAGGTATCTCCCCCCCACCAGCACTGTGGTTGGTGGTGCAGCTGTCTAAAACATGGCAATCTTCCTGCTCCTACGACAATCTCAGTTGCGTACCCACTCAGGCCTGGTTTGCACAAATCTCTGCTCCAGTTTCTTAAGTTTCATCTTCACTTAAACGCCGGTTTTTGATTTTGTGAAACTCACTGATCGCATTCTTTACCAGACGGGTGGATTCACTTAGCAACTTAAAAAAAAAGATCCTCAGATAGCTCAGCAGGCTAATAGCCTGTTATTAACATCCAGCTATCTGCAATTACACCAGTTCGAGGCTCAAGGTTGACTCAGCCTTCCATCCTTTCTAAGGTAGGTAAATTGAGGACCCAGTTTGTGGGGGCAATAAGCTGACTTTGTATATAAAATATACCAAAGTATGAAGGTGATTGCTTAATGCATTGTAAACCGCCCTGAGTCTCCGGAGAAGGGCAGCATATAAATCTAATTAAAAAACAACAACTAAATAAAGGTCGTAAAATGGGGCAAAATTCACATAAAAGCTGTCTTGTTTAACAACATATGTTTTGGGCTCAATTGTGGCCGTACACGGAGGACTACTTCAGTGGTGGATTTCAAAATTTTTTACTATCGGTTCTGTCGGTGTGGCTTGGTGGGCGCGGCAGGGGAAGGATACTGTAAAATCTCCTTTCCCTCCCCATCAGCTAGGACTCAGGAGGCAGAGAATAGATGGAGGCGGGGCCAGTCAGAATTTTTACTACCGGTTCTCCAAACTACTCAAAATTTCCGCTACCGGTTCTCCAGAATTGGTCAGAACCTGCTAAAACTCACCTCTGGACTACGTGTCTACTCCAGAGATTTCCTCGTGGCCTCCCCTCCAAAGGAGCTGAATCTCTTATGTGTTAGGGAAGCAGCCCCCAACCTTTGCAGTTTAGTGGCCTGGCTGGGGTGGGGGGGGAGGGAAGGGAAACCAGGCCACGGGAAAGTCGAGCCAGAGCATACACACGCATGTGCCACTCAATTCACGCGAGCGGCGGATTGGCGTGCACACGCATGCACAAGCAGCTTGAGTGCAAGAGGAGTTGTGGGCGCTTTCGTGCGTGCGCTGGCCTGCCACACGCACACTGCACATGGATTCTGGCCCGACTCTCATGCAGCCCGGTTCCGAATAGGCTGCAGCTTGGTAGTGGGCCAAAGCGTAGAGGTTGGGGGACCCCTCTATTAGGGAAGGAGGCATGAACAAAATGCAGTCTAGAAATGTACATTTCGATTTTTTTTCCCCAATTTTATTGAATTTGTATACCGCCCTACTCCCGAAGGACTCAGGGCGGTTTACAGCCATAAAATAAAACATATCAATACAGAATTTAAGATATGATAAAACGAATTCAATAGTTTGGCTGAAAATTTAAAACCCCAAATAATTGAAAAACAGATGTAAAATTCCCATTTAAAAGGGGGAGAAAACGTAGGTCAGGCCGGCTTGATGGAATAAGTGAGTCTTGAGCGCACGACGGAAGGTGCGCAGGTCCGGGATCTTCCGTATCTCCGGGGGGAGTTCGTTCCAGATGGTGGGTGCTCCCACAGAGAAGGCTCTCCCCCTGGGGGCCGCCAGCCGACATTGTTTGGCCGACATTGTTTCTGCATGCATACATTCCCTTTGCATGCAGAAAATGTCACCTTGGAATAACCTGCGTGGAAATAAACTTCAAAGCCATCTTTAAAAAAAAATTAAAAACAGCCCTCTTTGGCAAATGTGAAAGTGGAGAGAAGAGCAACAAAGAGGATGAGGGGACTGGAGGCTAAAACGTACGAAGGACGGTTGCTGGAACTGGGTATGTCCAGTTTAATGAAAAGAAGGACCAGGGGAGACATGATAGAACTCTTCCAGTATCTCAGGGGCTGCCCCAAAGAAGAGGGAGTCCAGCTATTCTCCAAAGCACCTGAGGGCAGGACAAGAAGCAACGGGTGGAAACTCATCAAGGAGAGAAGCAACTTAGAACTAAGGAGAAATTTCCGAACAGTGAGAACAATTAACCAGTGGAACAACTTGCCTCCAGAAGTTGTGAATGCTCCAACACTGGAAGTATTTAAGAAGAGGTTGGATAACCATTTCTCTGAAGTGGTGTAGGGTTTCCTGCCTAAGCAGAGGGTTGGACTAGAAGACCTCCCAGGTCCCTTCCAACTCTGTTATTCTAGTGCCTGCATTAAGTTATGTTCTATTCTAGGGCCTGAAACTGTCAGATTGGAGAGATTTGAAGTTTTCGAGAAAGTTATTGAGTTGTGTGGTTTCTTGGGGATTTTTTGGAATGGGTGGGTTGCTGTGTTTTTTGCATTGTTGCTGAGTTGCTAAGAATGATATTGAAGGATTGTGGATTTTGGCCCTGAAAGTATTTTCTGAAGCCCAGAGAAGAAGATATGAACTGAGCTGGAGTAACCAGAGGAGGCCCCATGCACGGTGTTGGGCAATTTCTCCTCTCCTTCCCATGGGCTATCAGAAGAACGGGTTCCTTTTTCAAAGTACACACACAGAAGTTGTGTTGGATTTACAAAATCTGTTCAGAGTTCCAAATTTAGAAGTTACTTACCCCTTCTGGGCAGGACTAGGTTGATTTGGCTTGTAGCTTCTGGATTGATTTGGGGAAAAATTACAGAGGGAGGAAGGAAGGAAGGAAGGAAGGAAGGAAAGAAGGAAGGAAGGAAGGAAGGAAGGAAGGAAGGAAGGAAGGAAGGAAGGAAGGAGCAGAGGGTGGGAAGGAAGGAAGGATGGAAGGAAGGAGAGAACAAAGGGAGGGAGGAAGGAAATTGAGAATGAGGGAGAGGAGGAGGGAGAGAGGAAGACAGGAAGAAAGGAAATAGAGAAGGGAGGGAGGAAAGGGAGGGAGGGAGGAAGGGAGGAAGGAGAGAACAAAGGGAGGGAGGGAGGAAATAGAGAATGAGGGGGAGGAGGAGGGAGGAAGGAAGGCAGGCAGGAAGGAAGGAAATAGAGAAGGGAGGGAGGAAGGACAGGGAGGGAGGGAGGGAGGAAGGAGAGAACAATCACTTTGTGGACTTGAAGTTAATCCTACGCTCCCTCTGACAGCCAGGACAATATAAATTATGTTATTTTTAAAAATTTTTATACCAGGATGCTATAAGGGGCACTATTTTCTGTTTTTACCCTCCCTCAGAGTTGGCTTCAAAATGGCCCCAGTACAAAGATGCTAGCCGTGGGTCTCAATAAGCCAGGAAGTAATTCTTACTTATTATTACAATCCTTTATTATTATTATTCTCTGAATAATCAAATCACTCAGTGGGAGCTTCATTTGTTTCCCACTATTGAAAACCTCACATTGTATGGAGATGTAAGATTATTTTTCTTTTCTTTTCCTTTCCTTTCCTTTCCTTTTTTTCTTTTTTGTGTGGTCTCCTTGGAAACCAAACAGGATTTCGTAGCAGCAACAAGTAAAAATGTCGATATTCATTCGGCCTTTTGGTCAGGTGTCGGCAGCTACAGAGTGTTGAGTTTCGTCACTCATTTGTTTTTCTAGGTTTTCAAAATCGATTTGTTTGCTTGCTCTTTTAAAATATTTGTAAGTTTTCTCCTTTATTAAAGGGTCACAGTTGCCTGTTGGCTTCTATCTTTGAAGAAAAGAGATTCGCCCAGAGGTGGTAGTCAGCCGGTTCATACAGGTTCGGGCAAATCTGTAGCGGCGACTGTGGGTGGCCGTCCTATTTAGCCACATTTTCGAAGCCGGGAGCATACGCGGAAGGGGTTTGAGAGAGAAAAGCGCATGTGCAGAAGGCCGGGTGTGCAAGTGTGAAGGAACTTGTGTGAAGTGTGAAGAAGGAAGCAAGTGTGTGCACGTGTGGTGAACCGGTAGTAAGAATATATGAAACCGACTGCTGGATCCACCACAGAGGAAGCAACTTTCTTAACCTAGACTTGTGTTTCTCAATCTCAGCTGCTTTGAAGTGGGTGAACTTCAACTCCCAGAATTCTCCCAGGCAGCTTGCCTACAGAGGAATTCTGGGAGTTGAAGTCCACCCATCTTAAAGCATACTGGCTGAGGAATTCTGGGAGTTGAAGTTCTCCTGCTTGGTCAGGGGCCTGTCAGCTCTACTCTATTCTATTCTAACTCTGAAAAAGAAAAAAAAGAAAAGCCCCAAAGGCAGTTTGAATCATTTAGCTTTCTGACTTTAGCTTCAGAGTGAATTTTACAGGGGGCCAAAGTTGCTGATAATAATAAAGAATCTTTTTGAAGGTCTGTTGCATTAGCTTAATGGTGGATAATTAGCTCACGGTGGCTTGGACTATTTTTTTTTTAATATATTAACCGTGCATTCCATTAGGTGGGTGATTATGAGATGAAAGACAGAATTTCATCCTTCTCCGAACTGGGCAAGGATTCGTTGTTTTTGGTCTCTAAAACAAGGAGTGGATAATTATTGGTTGAGCATAATTTTGGAATGCAGCTTTGATTTGGGGGGGGGAGTGGTTTAGGAGGGGCTGCTCAAGTCAAAAAAGTCCAATGGAGGCCACAAAATACTATTTTATTCCATAACTTTAAAAAAAAATTGATTTTCTATTAAATACATTTCTTACGGCTTAATGAACATCTTGTTCAGTGATGGGTTTCAGGGTTTTTTTCACTACCGGTTCTGTGGGTGTGGCTTGGTGGACATGGCATGGCTTTGTGGGCGTGGCTTGGTAGGCGTGGCAGGGGAAGGATATTGCAAAATCTCCATTCCCATCCCGCTCCAGGGGAAGGATATTGTAAAATCCCCATTCCCTTCCCCCTCCAGGGGAAGGTTACTGCAAAATCCCCATTCCCTCCCCACTTCTGGGGGAAGAATACTGTACATTCTCTCCCCACTCCAGGGGCAGGATACTTCAAAATCCCCATTTCCTCCCGATCAGCTGGGAGGAGGCAGAGAATAGATGGGGGCGGGGCCAGTCGGAGGTAGTATTTACCGGTTCTCCGAACTACTACAAATTTCCGCTACTATTTCTCCAGAACCTTCTGACACCCACCTCTGCTGTCAGAATTTTGAATCCAGGAAGGTCTATCACTAACCAACCAGTTGTAAATCAAGGACCACTGTACTTGGTGCAAATATTTGGATGACCTCTGACATCCTTGGCTTTTGTGTCCGTCTCCCCTCGCTTTCCAGGTGCACCAGGAAGGAGCAGTGCGAACGGTCCAGCGAGCCCCGGAGGTTTGCCTCGGAGATGAAGCAATGTGTCCGACTCACCGTGCACCCCAACAATATCTCGGTCTCCCAGTACAGCGTGACGGTAAGGATGATTGGCTTTTGTTTACATCTGAACTGTCGGATTCCACCCCACCAGGCCCCTTGCCCAGGACTCCCTAGCCTTGTCACCAAGAAGATATCGGTCTTTACTAATAGAAAAGAGTGGGGTTTGTGGTGAAGAGGAGGAAAGGAAGGAAGAGAGGGAAGGAGGGTGGAAGGGAAGGAAGGAAGGAAGGAAAGAAGGAAGGAAGGAAGGAAGGAAGGAAGGAAGGAAGGAAGGAAGGAAGGAAGGAAGGAAGGAAGGAAGGAGAAAGAGAGGGAGGCAGGAAGGATAAAGAGAGGAAGAAAGGAAGGAAGAGAGGGAGGGAGAAAGGGAAGAAGGAAGGAAGAAAGGAAGGAGAAAGAGAGGGAGGCAGGAAGGATAAAGAGGAAGAAAGGAAGGAAGAGAGGGAGGGAGGGAGGAAGGGAAGAAGGAAGGAAGGAAGGAGGGAGAAAGAGAGGGAGGCAGGAAAGATAAAGAGAGGAAGAAAGGAAGAAAGGAAAGAAGGAAGGAGAAAGAGATGGAAGCAGGAAGAAAGGATAAAGAGAGGAAGGAAGGAAGGAAGGAGAAAGAGAGGAAAAAAAGAAGGAAAGACCTTCCTTCCTTCTTGGAGGAGCCTTGGTGGTGCAGCGGACTAAGTACATAACAGCATGTAGCACTTAGCTGCCAGCTGCCTGCAATTAGTGCGAGTTCAAATCTCACCAGGCTCAAGGTTGACTCAGCCTTCCATCCTTCCAAAGTAGGTAAATTGAGGACCCGGATTGTGGGGGCAATAAGCAGACTTTGTAGAAACACAGCTTATGGGGGGGGGGGGGCAAAAGCCCTAATAAGCAGGTATATACAAAACAATGAAGGCTATTGCTATAAGTGCATTGTAAGCCGCCCTGAGTCTTCAGAGGAAGGCGGCATATAAATTGAACTAATAAATAATAAATAAAAATAAAAGATCAGGAGGGAGAAAAGAGGAAGGAAGGAAAGGAGGGAGGGAGGGAAGGAAGGCGATGCGAATGGAAGGAAGGAAGGAAAGTCAGGAGGGAGAAAAGAGAGGAAGGAAGGAAAGAAGGAGGGAGGGACTGGAGATAGATGACGTCATATCCCGCCCCCTCTGTTGAGAGAGGCCAATGTTGACATAGATGGCCTCGTTGACCCCTCTTTCAAGTCAGAAGTCTTCTCTGTCCAAAACGTGGACTTTGCTGTCTTCAAACGAGCGGCCTGCTTCTCTCATTGTCGATCCGCACTCTAACCAGTGCAGTTGTCGTTATCTTTGTGAGGAAGACAAAAGATGTCATTTGACGTTCCCAGCATCCTGGGTTGTGACGGCAACTTCAGGATCTTCCGTCTTTCTTTTTGTAACTTCGGGGCATCGTGTCCTTTCCATTCTTTTCTCATCGCCCTTTTTCTTCTCCTCTTTTCCTTTTCTCCTGCAGCTGGTGTTAGAGACCTACAACGTGCCTGAGCTAACCAACGGGGTCAACTGCTCCTTCGGGGACTTGGCAGAAATGGACGGCGTGGTGTCGGGGAACAAGATCAAGTGCCTGTCGCCAGCAGCCAAGGAGGTCCCGAAGATCATCACGGAAAATGGTAGGTATCAAAATTGTCGGGTTCCCAAACTTCCTCTCTGGCTCAGGCTCCAAGAACCAAGAACAAACAAGCGGAGTGACTCCTGAGTAGTTCCTTTAGTGTTGCTCGCTTACGGACAGAATCTTGCCAGACTAAAGCGATGGTCTACAATACATGTAGATCATTGCTTTGGTTCTTACAACCTTACAACCTTTTATTTATTTATTTATTTATTTATTTATTTTATTTATTTATTTTTATTGAAAAAGTTTTACAAATACAGATCCCCCCTCCCCATTTCCCCCTCCTATCCCCCCCCCTCCCATCCCTTCCCTCCCTTGGCTTCCCTTATAAAAAAATTATTATTCTTATACATTCCACAAATATTAAAAAAGGAAAAAAAAAAGAGGTGAAATCCAAATCATATAATCATATAATAATAGGAATATCGTATCATACATTTCTCTCATCTAGTCTATACCCCCTGTCAGTACTAGAAATTTCTAGATAACATCCAAATAGTAACTATCTACCTTAATGAATAATGTCTACACGTATCTATCCCCAATATTACAAAACAAGATCCAAAACATAATTCCCCCAATTACGTTACCCCCTATTTAAACTATTACCTACTTTACATATTCTACATAACATGCTATATCCACATATCAGCTTCTGTTTAGTTCAGATCTTAATTCCCCCCAATTGCTCTACACCCTATATACTATAACTCTCAACACAACATAACATTTTTCAGCTAAATGCTATCTGATACTTCTTTGTTTGGTATTTATTCTGCACATAATCTATCCATTTTTTCCATCCCCCAAACAAAAGTTTCTTGGGTCTTGTTCAACCTTTTATTTATTGACTTTTCGAAATTATAAAGGCATTGAAAAAAGTGACTGATGATCAAGTTTTCACACTTGATCAGAATTTGGGCGCTTGGCAACTGGTCTGTACTTACGATGGTTGCACATGTGATCGTATTTTGCGACGTTCCAACAATCAAAGTCCATGGGGAAGACAGATTCACCTGGCAGCCGTGTTACTAACGTAACAACTGCACTGATTCGCTTAACAACTGTGGCAAGCAAAAATGTGGCAAGATTCACTTAACAAGTGTCCCATGTAGCAACAGAAATGTTGGGCTCAATTGTGGCTGTAAGTTGAGGCCTATTGTTTGCCTAAAGCAGGGGTCAGCAACTTGCAGCTCTGGAGCCGCATGTGGCTCTTTCACCCCTCTGCTCCGGCTCCCTGTCACTCAAAATATGTGTCACAACCGCCAATGTGCGACACTCACCGGCACATGATTTATTGAGCTTTTCAACCCCCGGTAGGCCAACCATGGATAAATCCAAGAAAAGAAAAATTTCAGAAGAAAACAGAACGTTTAATTCAACTACATATGCTAGTTTTGTGGCCGCTCAAGAAATAATCAGGCACGGGAAGGGTTTTGTGGCTCCCGGTGTTTTCTTTTCTGTGGGAAACGGGTCCAAATGGCTCTTCGAGTGTTTAAGAGCTTTTATCCAGAAAGTCCAGTTGCCTCTTGAAAAAACACCTTTGGGAGTTTCTCCTGATCTATTCAACCTTAAAATCCCCCAGCAGGAAGTGGCTTGCAATTAAATCCAGCGCCTTAACGGAACGATCCAAGTCCTCAGCGGCAGACGGGCAGCGGAAGGGGGCGCCCCTCATCTCACAATGTATTCAGGAATGGGCGAGCGCGAGTTTGCGCAGCGCAGACACCCCATGACGAGCTCTTGTCAAGTCCCCTTTGCCGTGATTGATTAATGACTCTTTCAGGGGGAAAAAAATGAGAGAGGTGGATTAGCCAAACGGGGTCAAAGATTTGCATCTGAAGTCTTAATAGGTCCCTGAGATGCGGTTGTCAGATGAAGCGCCAGGCAGCATTCAGGTTGTCATTGAAAGAAGACATGCCTGGATTAAAGGAAATAGCGGGACCTGTCACTGAACGAAAGTTAGGGAAGGGGTTGTCACAGCCGAGATACCAGGGTCCGTGAGGTGTGGGCCGGGATGAACCACCAGCTGCCATCGCTATCGGTTCGGTCAAACCGGTCCAGGATGGACCGGTTTGACCGAACCGATAGCGATGGCAGCTGGTGGTTCGGAGAACCGGTAGCGATGGCGGCACAAAGCTCCGCCCACCCATCCGGTCGTCATTACCTTTTGGTTTTAATCAGGAAGTAACCTGTTTTTTACCCTCTGCTCATGCGCAGAAGGGTTTGCACATGTGCAGAGGGCCTGCGTGCGCATGTGACATGCATGCACTTCCAAACCGATTAGGGAGGTAAGTAGATTTCACCCCTGGGTGTGGCTAAGCGGAGTGAATGGGGGAACATCCTCTTGAAATGAAATGCAGATAGTCCTCCACTGAGCCCAAAACCGATGTGCTTAAGTGAGAAACTTGTTAAGTGAGTTTTGACCCATTTTACGACTTTTCTTTTTGACACGTTTGTTAAGCGAACAACTTCAGTTTTATTTATTTATTTATTTATTTATTTATTTATTTATTTATTTATTTATTTATTTACTTATTTATAATTTTGTTTCTATACCGCCCTTCTCCCGAAGGACTCGGGGCAGTGTACAGCCAAGTAAAACACAGTATATAAACATCATAATTTAAATTTAAAAATTATTAAAATTATTATACTTTCGGCCAGATTAATTAAAAAGCCCAAAGTTAAAAATTCCAGATTTAAAAACTCAATTACAAAGATAGCCCCGCCTGTCGGAAAAGCAGGGTCTTGAGGGCACAGCGAAAAACACGGAGGTCGGAGATCGTGCGTATTTCTGGGGGCAGTTCGTTCCAGAGGGCAGGGGCTCCCACAGAGAAGGCTCTCCCCCTGGGTGTCGCCAGCCGACATTGCTTGGCCGACGGCACCCTGAGGAGTCCCTTTCTGTGGGAGCGAACTGGCCGGTGGGAGGCTATCGGTGGCAGAAGGTGGTCCCATAGGTACCCAGGTCCTGAGCCATGGAGCGCTTTATTTATTTATTATTTATTATTTATTAATTAGATTTATATACCGCCCTTCTCCTTACGGATTCAGGGCGGTGAACAGCCGAATATAACAGTACAGAATAAGACTGAATATTTGGAATTATATTTAATGTTAAACATTTATATTATATTATTATTCTAAAAATTTATAATGCTCAAAATTAGTTTTTATATATTTGTTATATTTGCTATATTTGTTAGACTGCTGTAAGTTCTTACAAATGATTTATGGTTACTATATATTTGAATTAAGGGGGTAAAAGAGGGTGTTAGAAGCTTAGATTAATTTTCTTATTACCTAATGTTAAATTCATTATATTTTTAGCTGGATCTCACCTATTTTTTGTTGTTTGATGTTGACTGATATATATGACTGTTTAATAAAGGAAGTCAGGGGGGAGGGATAGGGAGGGAAAGGGAGGGGGTGGTAGATGGGTGGGGGGATTGGTGGGGGGAAAGGGGTATAAAAATTGTATTGTAAAACTTTTTCAATTAAAAAAAAACAGTACATAAAAGTTAAAAATTATAAAACCCATATAAACTTTGCCTGAAAATTAAAAACCAATAAATATTAAAATACAACAACCCTACAACTCTAAAAAATTTTAAAAATTCAACAGGGATCAGGCTAGACCGGCTTTAAGGTTGTTAAACTAGTAACATGGTTAAGTGGATCCAACTGGATTCCCCATTGACTTGGCTTGTGAAAAGTTCACCAAAGGGGATCCTGTGACACTCTGGGAAATCGCAACCGTCATAAATATTGAGCCAGTTGTCAAGCGTTTGAATTTTGATCACGTGGCCTACGGGGATGCTGCGACGGTCGTTAAGTGTGAAGAAATGGTCAGAAGTCACTTCTTTCAGTGCTGCTGTAGGTTTGAGCAGCCACTAAGCAAATGGCTGTATGTCGAGGACGCCAGATTTAAGTTAGTACGAGTAACAGACACTCGGGAATTATTCAAGTCTGGTTATCTTGGTTGAAAGCTGGTTTAAAAGTTCAAATCTAGAGCCAGCTCTTTAAAATTTTAGCCCTGGATAGGGCAAGTCCAAGCGACCAGGTAAAGAAACACAACTCCATGGCAATTTTGCCCATTCTTTGGGAGAACATTTCCCTCCAAACATGTTTCGTCTCCAAGCACGGCAACTTTAAGACATGTGGACTTCAACTTCCGGAATCTCTCAGCCGGCATTTGTTGCCAAGGTCCCTGCCCTAAGGGACAGCCATGCTCAGGTGGACCAGCACACAGGTAGAGTTGCTAGAACAACGGAATCCCCTCCATCCCTGTATTGGGGTGAATAACAAGGTAACCCTGCTGTTCTCTTCCTTGCAGGAGACCACCACGTTGTCCAACTCCAGCTCAAATCCAAAGAAACGGGCATGACTTTTGCCAGCACCAGCTTTGTCTTCTACAACTGCAGCGTCCACACCTCGTGAGTTCACCCTTCTCTTCTGGCTCCTCTTTTTCTGACGGTGCCTCTTTTTTGGGCCTGTTCTATTCTATCACCATTAGTGAAGCAGAGCTGATTCTGAGTTCAGCGTGAGGAAGGTGTGTGTGAGAGAGATGGTAGGATGGATGGATGGATGGATAGACAGACAGATAGATAGATGGATGGATGGATGGATGGATAGATAGGTAGACAGACAGACAGACAGACAGACAGACAGATAGATAGATAGATAGATAGATAATAGATAGGTAGACACAGACAGACAGATGGACGGATGGACGGATGGATAAATAAGATAGATAAGAGATCGCTAGATCAGAGATAGCTAGCTAGATGATAGATAGATAGATAGATAGATAGATAGATAGATAGATAGATAGATAGATAGATAGATAGATAGATAGATAGATAGATAGATAGATAGATATAGATGATGGAGAGATTAGAAAAAGAGATGATAGATATATATCTGATATAGATAGAGAGAGAGAGATGATAGAGAAAGAGAGAGATAGATAGATAGATAGATAGATAGATAGATAGATAGATAGATAGATAGATAGATGATAGATAGATAGATAGATAGATAGATAGATAGATAGATAGATAGATAGATAGATAGATAGATAGATAGATAGATAATAGATAGGTAGACACAGACAGACAGATGGACGGATGGACGGATGGATAAATAAGATAGATAAGAGATCGCTAGATCAGAGATAGCTAGCTAGAAGATAGATAGATAGATAGATAGATAGATAGATAGATAGATAGATAGACAGACAGACAGACAGACAGACAGACAGACAGACAGACAGAAAGGATGGATGGACGGACAGATGGATGGATGGATAAATAAAATAGATAAGAGATAGATAAGATTCATGATAGAGAGAGAGAGACAGACAGACAGACAGATAGATGGTATGGATGGATGGACGGACAGATGGATAAATAAGATAGATAAGAGATAGATAGACAGACAGACAGATAGATAGAATATGTATGTGTGTGTGTGTGTGTGTGAATCATACGCACACACAAACACACTTACTTACAACCAGTCCTTGCACTTGTGACCATCATAGCATACAAGGTTCAGGACTTGGAAAATGGTTTAGCTCTGACTTTCTAAAGACAGAAACACTGTGAGGAGCATTTTCCCAAGTTCTACCTTTATATCACTTCCTGAGCTTCGTTTATTGTATTTTATATCCCATCTTTATTTTTTTAGAAATAATTTGAGGCGGTGAACATATCTTAATCCTTCTTCCTCCTCTTTTCCCCACAACAACAACCTTGTGAAGTGGGTTGGGCTGAGAGAGAATGACTGTCCCCAAAGTCATGCAGCCAGCTTCCATGTCTAAGGCAGGACTAGAACTCACCATCTCCTGGTGATTAGTCCAAAGCCACCCAAACAGCTTTCAGGCCTAAGGCTGAACTAGAACTCACTGTTTCCTGGTCACTGGCCTAAAGTCACCCAGCTGGCTTTCATGGCTCAGGTGGAACTTAACCCCGGCATTGCTTGAGGACTAGGACATTGAAGTGTGGGTTTGATCAGTCCCCCGAGAACGGCACATGTGCTTTCTTTATGTTTCTTTTCTCTTCTAATCCTTTCAGGTGCCTCTCGTGTGTGGAGAGCCCGTACCGATGTTATTGGTGTAAATACCGTCACGTTTGCACCCACGAACCTCGCAATTGTCACTTCCTGGAAGGGCAAGTCAAACTTCCTGAGGTAAGAGGACAGAAGGATGTTGCTGAGATCTCCTCTTGACAGGAGCCATAATAATAATAATAATAATAATAATAATAACAACAACAACAACAACAACAAAATGTACCTTGGGAGAGCTTGCCTCCTGTGACGATACCTTTCATATTATTAAATAACAGCATCTGTCTAACTCAAGTCCCTGGAAAAGACTTGATAGGTGGACAGAAAAGGCCAGATCCAGACTAAACATCTGGCTAACTGTGCAACAAACCATAATAATAAGAGCTAGGAGAAGATAGAGTAGAGTTTATTTTGTCAGAAAGGAATAGAATTTGTGAAGGCGATGTAGAAAGGCATGTATATGCCAATGAAGTTGGCAAATGGGCCATTTTCTGCCTCTGGGGGGGCCTCAGGGGGAGGGGGGTGGGGAAGGCCATTTTCGTCCTCCCCAGGTTCCTAGAAAGGCTCTGGAGCCTGGGGAGAGCAAAAAAATGGACCTTCCGGTCCCACAGGAAGTTGGCAAATAGGCTGTTTCCGACCTCCAGAGGGCCTCTGGGGTGGGGTGGGGAGGCTGTTTTCACCCTCCCCAGACTCCTAGAAAGGTTCTCGAGCCTGGGGGAGAGAGAAAAACGGGCCTCCCCTACTGTTAAGGATATTGTTGTGTTAACCAACCAGCAGAGCGTCGAGCACAGAAAAACGGTGCCGAGAGCAATGAATAAAATACATTCAAACTGGTTTATCAAACTTTTTATTTTACTTTGTAGCGAAAAAGAATTGCATAGTCTTTAGTCAAATCCAGGTCTTTAGCCATTCGAATCAGTCCAGAGGTACAGAAATCTTCTTACCATACAAAACAGCAGTAGGTAATAAACAGCAAGTTCACGCTGATAACAAATCATGATGGTAGCAGATCCATCCACAATGAGAGCACCTCCATACACGATAGCAACAGTTTCAACATGGCAAAAATGACTATAGTTCAGCTCCTTTCTTATATACAGTTTAAGCTAGTGATTATCTACTTAGGATAGGTGGAGCCGGCAGCACAGTGACTCAACAGTACACTTAGGATAATTGGAGTCAGCAGTTATTACAATGACTCAACAGTACAATCACTCAGCATTATATATCTTAAAGACATAGAATACATTTTCATGTGTTCATATATTGCCTGGACAACTTGTTAGGCTTATACCATATCCTAACACCCTCCCACCCCCCCAAGGCCCTCTGGAGGCAGGAAACAGCCTGTTTCCCTTACTTCTGGTGGGCCCAGGAAGTCCAAAAGTCAGCATGTGTGTGCCGGAACTGAGCTCACATGCCCACCGATATGGCTAGGTGTGCCACCAAATATTCCCCAAAATTCTGGATATTTGGCCAGCGTTTTTTTTTAAAATTTGATTTATATGCCACCCTTCTCCGGGGACTCAGGGCGGCTTACAATGCGCTAAGCAATAACCTTCATACTTTTGTATATTTATACAAAGTCAGCTTATTGCCCCCACAAACTGGGTCCTCAATTGACCCACCTTAGAAAGGATGGAAGGCTGAGTCAACCTTGAGCCTCGAACTTGCAATAATTGCAGGCAGCTGAATGTTAATAACAGGCTATTAGCCTGTTGAGCTATCTGAGGCTCCTCATTTCTGGAATCCGAGGCAGGACACCGCACAATCCTAACGATATCCAGATTCCGAATCACAAACCTCATCAAAAGATTTATGAGCATTGGAAGCACAGGTGATATTCAGCTGGTTCAGACCGATTTGGGAGAACCGGTAGTTCTGATGATCAGCTGGCCCTGCCCACCCACCCTCGCCGTATCCTGTCCTATATTTCCTTTTTTCTGGTGGCACAGCTGATTTCGTGCCTCCGCTGTTCTACTAACCGGGGCTGCCTTAGAAGGTAAGCAGCTGAGCTTCAAATTGCTGTATTTTGAACGCTGTGCAAGCATGAAACACACGTGCACACACGAAGCGGTTGTTAAACCAGTCGCATCCCACCACTGATTGGAAGTGATGCGACTTTCATCACAGCTACAACTTTGAGCAATGACTCAGCCTGGGTTGGGAAGTGGAGTTCTTTGTTCTAGATCCGATGATTTAATTTCCTTTCATTCCTCTTAATTAAATCCCAAACTTGCCCGGTACTCTCAAAGACCCCCGGACTGTGCAAAGCCCTTATTCGTCTCTTCTTCATCTTGGCAATAAAATGAAGATATTTGTACGGCCGGCACAGAACTGACTCAAAAAAAAAAAGGCGGACGATCGGATCGCGCGATGTGGGATGGGAACGCTTGGCTTTGGGCGTATAATTTCCCTTTTCAGGGGGCTTTTGAAAACGCAGCCAGCTGCTTTGAAATATGTTTTGGCAGCCCTTGAGTTGAAGAATCTGTGGTTATTCTTTTCTTGAATGGGGTGGGGGAGAGAGGGAGTGTGTGATGTTTACCAGACAAGGGAGGAGGAAGTGTAATAGGCAGCTACTGCAATGAGATGATATCAGCTTTTGAACAGGAGCAGAGGAAAGAAAACCCCTAAAATTTTTATTTATTTATTTATTTATTTATTTATTTATTTATTTATTTATTTATTTATTTATTTATTTATTCATTATCACATTTATATACCGCCCTACTCCCATGGGGACTCAGGGCGGTGAACAGCCAAGATAAAAATACCAATAACATACAAAAGTTAAAAGCTATTAAAAATAGATTAAATAATTTGGGCTCAAAAACAAATTTAAAACATCCAATTTATGTAAAGCATTTAAAACCCAATTTAAAAGGGAGAGTTAAGCCAGACCAGCCTGTTGGAATAAAAACATTTTTAGGGCGCGGCGGAAAGTGCGTAAATCTTGGATCCTCCGTATCTCCAGGGGGAGCTCGTTCCAGATGGCAGGTGCCCCCACAGAGAAGGCTCTCCCCCTGGGGGCCGCCAGTCGACATTGTTTGGCCGATGGCACCCTGAGGAGCCCCTCTCTATGGGAGCGAACTGGTCGGTGAGAGGCTACTGGTGGCAGAAGGCGGTCTCATAAGTACCCTGGTCCTAAGCCATGGAGCGCTCTGAAGGTGGTAACCAAAACCTTGAAGCGCACCTGGAAGACCACCGGGAGCCAGTGCAGCTCGCGCAGGAGGGGGATCACATGGGAGCGCCACGTCCCTCCCATCACCACCCGCGCGGCCGCATCTGGACCAGTTGGAGCCTCCGGGTGCTCCTCAAGGGGAGCCCCATGTAGAGAGCATTGCAGTAGTCCAGGCGTGAGGTTTGTAGCCACTGTTGTGAAAAGGAGACAAGAATAACCTTGCTGGGGTCAGGATGATGGTTTGCCATGTACAGTGCCCACTAGCAGAGATCCAACCATCATTGCCCTGCGGTATGACAATCTGTGGTTTATCTGAAGGTGATTTCAAGAGCAAAAGGTTTTGGCCGACGTTCCTCCATGCGTTTATTCCATCCCCAGTTAAAACCATTTCCATCCCGTACCATCTTCATTCCATCTCCTAGAAATGTTGGAGGCTCCACCTGGTCCAGAATGCGGCCGCGCGGGTGATTATGGGGGCAACTTGGCCTCCCATGTAACACTTCTCCTGCGCGAGCTGCACTGGCTCCCAGTGGTCTTCCGGGTGCGCTTCAAGGTCTTGGTTCTCATCTTTAAAGCGCTCCATGGCTTAGGGCCTGGGTACTTACGAGACCACCTTCTGCCACCGATAACCTCCCATCGGCCAATACACTCTCACAGAGAGGGTCTCCTCAGGGTGCCGTCGGTCAGGCAATGTCGACTGGCGGCCCCCAGCGGGAGAGCCTTCTCTGTGGGGGCACCTGCCCTCTGGAACGAGCTAACCGATTGATCCCAGACCTCTGTACTTTCCGCAAGGCCCTGAAGACGTTTCTATTTCAGCAAGCCGGGCTGTCTTAAAAAGTTTTTAATGGGTTACTTTTAGTGAGGGGTTTTAAATTTGGGGGAAGCCAAAATTGATTTAATTATGTTTTAAATTATTTTAACTTTCATATTGCATGTATTTTAATTTTTTGGCTGTTCACCGCCCTGAGTCCGTCAGGAGAAGGGCGGCATACTAACGAAAGAAAGAAAGAAAGAAAGAAAGAAAGAAGGAAGGAAGGAAGGAAGGAAGGAAGGAAGGAAGGAAGGAAGGAAGGAAGGAAGGAAGGAAGGAAGGAAGGAAGGAAAGAAAGAAAGAAAGAAAGAAAGAAAGAAAGAAAGAAAGAAAGAAAGAAAGAAAGAAAGAAAGAAAGAAAGAAAGAAAGAAAGATCCTTTCAAAGCTTCCCTTCTTGGAACTTGAAATATTTGGGGTTAGAATCAGTAGTCCGGAGTTCTGAGCCCGGAGACTCAGAACCTGAGTCTCCGGAGAAAGGCGGCATATAAATTGAACTAAATAAATAAATAAAATAAATAGTGGGATTCACATAATTTAACAACCAGTTCTCTGCTCTAATGCCCAGCTGGGTGGGCGTGGCCATAGTGGGTGTGGCCAGGGATGTGTGACAGGTAGCGCTCAGCGTGGGAGGAAAAACGGGCTGTGGGGACGATGAGCCTCCCCCCTGTGCCCCATTTTGGGCCTAGTAGGCCTCTCTGCACTTACCTGGGAGCCAAAATGGGGTGGGGACTCCTGGGAGGGGAGGGGCGGGGCCAGTCAACAATTTAACTACCAGTTCAACCAACCAGCCCGAACCGGCTGAATCCCACCACTGGTTAGAACATAGGATCATAGGGTGGGAAGGGACCTTGGAGGTCTTCAAGTCCAACTCCTTGCTCATGCTATTTCAGAGAAGTGACTGTGTAGTCCCGTGATGGTGAACCAATGGCACAGGTGCCACAGGTGTCACGTGGAGCCATATCTATGGCCACACGCATTGCCCTACTCATCTGTAGCACGGATATGTGCGCCAGCCAGCTAATTTTGGGGCCTTCTGGGCCCAACTGAAGTTGGGAAATGGGCTGTTTCTGGCCTCCAGAGGGCCTCCCGGATGGGGGACGGAAGGCCATTTTCACTCTCCCTAGGTGCCAAGAAAGCCTCTGGAGCCTGGGGAGGGCAGGAATTGGTCTAGTCTCTTTTTCAAAATCTCCAGTGATGGAACACTACAACTTTTGAAGGCTAGTCATTCCAGTTGATTAATTGTTCTGTCAGGAAATTTCTTCTTCGTTTTTAGTTTGGATCTCCCTTTGATTAGTTTCCATCCATTACTTTTGGTCCTGCCGAGTAGGTCAATCCCCGTTTCTCTACGATAGCCCCTCAAATACCGGAAGACTGCAGTCGTGTCCTTCTCTTTGTTAGACTAAACCAGGAGTCAGCAACCCACAGCTCTGGAGCCGCATGTGGCTCTTTCATCCTTCTGCTGCAGCTCCTTGTTGCCGCCACAATTTTGAGAGGAGCTTCCTTACGGAGAGATAAAGCACGGCGCACCAGGAAGAGACTCTATAGCAAGGGGTGGGTTTTATTTATTTATTTATTTATTTATTTATGTATTTATTTATTAGTTCGATTTATATGCCGCCCTTTTCCGGAGACTCAGCGCGGCTTACAATGCGTTAAGCAATAGGTCAACTCCACAGTTGATAAGCCTTTCAGTTAAGACAGGTAGAGGAAAAAGAATGCCGCGCTAGGAGAAGACTCTATGGTGGGGCAACCGGACTTCCGGTTGGCTCCAGAATTGAACGGGGGGCTTCCGGTTAGGACCTCTGGGGCTCTGAGGGTTTAAGGTTGCCGACCCCTGGACTAGACATCCCCTGTTCCTTTAGCCGTTCATCATATGGTTTAGTGTCCGGGGCCTTTATCATCTCTGCACACTTTCTAGGATTACAACGTAAGAATTGGATTGCCGGATAAAACTAAGGTCTGTTCTGCTCCAGCATTTAGTTCCTCCCAATGGCCAACCTAGTGGTCCCCTAGGATTGTTGAATGCAGGAAATGGAGATATTGCCTTCTGTCATCATGGTTCCCCTTTAACTTGTGCGTGGAGACAGTGGAGTTTGGAGACAGTGACCAATAAACTGAAGATTGCATAATAGACCTCCCCTCTGTAAACGTATCCAATCCCCTGTTGAAACCATCTAGATCAGGGGTGAAATCCAGCAGGTTCTGACAGGTTCTGGAGAACCGGTAGCGGAAATTTTGAGCAGTTCAGAGAACCGGTAGTGTAAATTTTGATTTGTTTGGAGGACTGGCAAATACTACCTCTGACTGGTCCCAAAGTGGGGTGGGAATGGAGATTTTGCAATAACCTTCCCCCAGGAGTGGGGTGGGAATGGAGATTCTGTAGTATCCTTCTGCCACGCCCACCAAGCCACGCCCACAGAACCGGTGGTAAAAAAATTCAGATTTCACCACTGATCTAGATCAGTGATGGTGAACTTTTTCGGCACTGAATGGCAAAAAGGAAGAGTGCGCTCGTCTTGGCTGCAGCTTGGAAGAGGAGCTGCCAATGGTGCATGCACGCGCCCGAAAATGAACTTCCGGTTTCTGGCGTGCAAATGCGCTGTAGTCAGCTAGTCTTCCAGGTTTCCGGCGTGCTGATCAGCTGGCCGGCATTTTGTTTTTCCACCCCATTTTGGGCCTGGAAAGCCTCCTGCACCAACGTGGAAGCAAAATCAGGGCACGGGGGAGCCAGGGTGCATGCGGCGGGGGGACACGTGTGCATTGCATTTTGGGGGTTCAGGCATGCATGCCTGCATTTGGTGCATCTTCCTTTGGAGTTCCGGATGGCTCGTGACCTCTGCTCGTTCCGCCGCAATTTGAAGACCTGGTTGTTTCATAGTTTGGACCGACGGGGATTTCTTAATCAATTTTAATTGTTTTACATTCGATTTTAAATTTTATTGTTTTAACGAGGGATTATGTATTTTTATTGTTGCGAGCCACCCTGAGTCCTCGGAGATAGGGCGGCATATAAATTGCGTAAATAAATAAATAAATCTGTCAACCATCACTGGTCTAGGGAAAAGCCAGATTCACTTAACAACTGTGATAGTAACTTAAAAGCAGGGAAGGGCAGGGAAGGTTGTAAAATGGGGCAAAATTCACTTAACAACTGTCTCGCTTAGCAACAGAAATGTTGGCCTCAATTGTGGTCGCAACTCGAGGACTATCTCCACAAACGTCCTGCCGCCACTTTTAACGGCTTGATCCGTTAGGGTCATTCTTCCTCAGTTTCTTCCTCTGTCCGTTAAGCCACTGGAGGCTCCTCCCGCTTGCCTTACCCGCTTGCTTCCTAGGCAGCGTCTCTTCTCCTCGGGCACCCCCAAGGTCATCCACACCTCCCATCCCCATTGGCCCTTCTTGCTTAGACGTCTTAGGATTGTGGTGCTCCCGTGACTTTAAATTAGGAACGCTGGGCTACAAGTTTGCATTAGTTTCAATTACAAGAGCCATCGATCGATAGATCCGTCAGGTGGAAATTGTGCTGATTCTTCACTCAGAATTGCCTTTAATAATTCAGGAGGAGAGAGAACGGGATGGTGATTTTTTTTTTGTTAACTCTTAGAGGTTAAGGCTGCGGTGTCCACGAGAAGTAAATAACGAGAGCAGAGGTGCACCTTCCTTTCTGTACACGTGTCCTGATGTCACACTCCTGTATGAAAGCGTCGGAGCTCGTAGTGTGACGGCACAATGTTCTTCGGTCACGTTGATAAAAGCAGCAAAGCTCTTATGGACTCCGGGAGCTCAGCTTTGTGTCCCTGTTGTGAAAAGAATGAAAATATGGGGTCCTTGGTGCTTATAAAGAGGTTTGTTTTCTTGCAGACGTTCCATAACCCAGCCGGGTACCATCATCAGTGTTAGAAGGGAGTGGGGCTTGCTCCAGAGGTGGGTTTCAGCAGGTTCTGACCAATTCTGGAGAACCGGTAGCGGAAATTTTGAGCAGTTCGGAGAACTGGTAGTAAAAATTCTGACTGGCCCTGCCCCCATCTGTTCCCTGCCTCCCGAGTCCCAGCTGATCAGGAGGAAATGGGGATTTTGCAGTATCCTTCCTCTGGAGTGGGGAGGGAATGGAGATTTTACAGTATCCTTTACAGTATCCAAGCCATGCCACGCCCACCAAGCCACGCCCACAGAACCGGTAGTAAAAAAATTGGAAACCCATTACCGTTTCTCTGTTTATATACAAGCGGCTTGTCCTGTACACTTGTATATAAACAGAGCAAACTCCAGTCTAGCATTAGTTATGTTATCTCGTTGGTTCAATAATTGTCTGCAAGAAAAACAAGTTCAGAGAGTACCAAGGACCTCACAGTCGTCGTCCTCCTCCTCACGGCAAATCCCACTCCCGTGTATTCCTAATGATGTTACTTAGATGGGTAATGAAACCCATTTGCAAGAAAACAATCAAGTTCAGAGAGCATCAAGAACCCCACAGTCCTCTTCTGCGATCCGTGATCAACCGAGGGATCAGGTAGTCAGCGATTCGAGCCACTAGTGCTATTTTCGGCAGGATTCCCTAGCAACGTCCTAATAATTTACCCGAACTGTAGACAGTCCTCGACATATGACCACATTTGAGCCCCACATTTCCACCGCTATTGTTAAATGAGTTTTTTCCCCATTTTACAACCTTTCTTTTCACAGGTTTTAAGCGAATCACTTCAGTTGTTAAGTTAGGATCACGGTTGTTAAGTGAATCGGGCTTCCCCAATGCTTGTCAGAAGGTCGCAAAAGGGGATCACATGATCCCGGGACAATTGCAACTGTCATAAATATGAACCCGTTGCCAAGCATCGGAATTTTGATCACATGACCGCAGTAGTAAGTGTGGAAAAACATCACAAGTCACTTCTTTCGGCACCGTTGTAACTTCAAATGGTCACTAAATGAACTATTGTAAGTTGAAGACTACCTGCAACATTGAACATTTAACCCGGTCCAAATATCCAGAATTCTGGGGAATATTTCAAGATGGTTCATCGTTGCTCATTAATCGATTTCGATTTAAGGAAGGCATTTGACAAAGTAGACCACTTCTTGGTCAGCTAAATGGTCACTAAATGAATAGTCATAAGCTGAGGACTGACTATCTCTCCTTTCCTCTGAGCTAGTTCATTTCCAATCCTGAAACTTCCCTCGGACGAATGATTCATGCTCCCAGCCCTGCCCTGCAACATTTTTCATGGGAAAATCTGCGACTCTTCTCCTAACTTCTACTGAGTGGCTGTGTTGTGGCCTGTTGGCTGCCCCTCCAGCAGCCAAATAAGAGGAGGAGGAGGCGTGGGAGGCAACCTGAGAGCTCTGAGGGGGAAGAGGGAATGGAGCTATGAGAAAGAGAGAGAGGCGGAGCTTGGGCTGTGCGTCAGCCCTCAGATGGAGAGTCAACAGCCCCCAGATCTGTGATCTGTCCCCCCCTACAGAGACCCAGAAAAACACAGCCAGTCGAGGGTTAAGAAGCACTTGGCACACTCCACAGTTCTTATCTCAAACTTGGCAGCGATATGCACACCGTCTGCCAAGGGCTTTAATAGTTCACAAAAAGTAAAATCACCTACGTAGCTTTGCCAAAATCCGTTCTTTTAGCTCCAAAGACTACTAGATTGCGTTTTTGTTCGTCACAGAGATCATGAACCACCCTCCTGTCTTATATAGGCTCTGGGTGTGGTCCAGTGACTCATTGATCCTGTGACTCCAGTCCAGTGACTCAGGTCTATTCCCTCATGCGTCTCCGCAGCTGCTGTAAGCGTTTATCTCGCCTTCTTTGGCGTGCGTCCAGGAATGACGTCTCTCCCTCACTCTCATCTGAGACACCTGTTTCCCCACTACTTGGCTCTCTTTCAGCTGGCACTTGAGACGGTGCCAGGGGGGGGGGGCTGGGAGATCTGGCTGGCTCCTCTTCCTCCTGCTCAGAGCTTCCTTCCTCCAATGGGATAGGCTCAGAGGACGGGGCCACAACAATCTGGAGGTGGCTGATGAGGAGGAGGAGGAACAGCGGGGACCAGTGCCTGACGCACAGATGCACAGAAGGCAGAGGAGAGGAGAGCAGTGGAAATCTATGGGCTGGTCCTCGGGACAGAAGAATCACTGCTGCTAGTGAAGCCCCATCCTAGCTCTGGGGATAAAAGGCAGGGGGCAGAGATGAATAGATGTGGCAGACAACTATTCTTCTCCCTGCCAAACGGACTTGTCAGCCTGCGGTGAGAAAGAAACTTTTTGCCGGTGCTGCCGGCACTCCTAATAAAGGAATATTTGAGTTCACTTTAGAGAGTTTGTCGTGTTTGGGGAGTCGGGTCAGAACAGGCTGGCTGGCGCGTGATTAAAGCCCCGTAATAGCGGCTTTTGGCATCAGATCGGGCCTTTGAGGTGGCTGGCGCATCCGGCACAGAGTGAGGCTAGCAAGTTTGAACGAGAGAGGGAAAACAAAGCCTTAATCCTCTTTCTTGTGGGTCTGTATTTCAACAGTATCTTTTTTTTCAAAGCCTTGAAAAGGATTTGGGGTTCTTTTGTGAGAAAGAAAGCCGGGTGGCGTGCACGAAAAAAGGGGGCAGGGGGTGATACGAGGCAGAAAAGATGTTGGTAAGAATAAAAGCTGGGAACGTTTTTTTTTTTGTTTTTTTTTTAAATAGCAATTCCAGATAACCAGCCTGTTAGGGTCCAGGTTTTAAAGGTACTTAATCATCTAATTACGCTGAATTTTTTTTTTTTTCATCTCACCGTGCTTGTGCTGGCTTCCGAAATGAGCGGGGGGGGGGGGGGACGGGCTGAGCGAGAGAAGGAGATGAAAAGGGGTTGGAAATCTGAAAAAAAAATAAAAAATGAAAAAATGAAAAGCTTGCACGCTACCAGGGTTCCAACTCATTCCTGGCTCGAGCCACATAAAAGAACGAGAACTTCAAATATTATTTCATCGTTTTCAAGCTGGCAGATACTCCATTCTCTGAGCCAGCTGCCGCTCCGCTCAGAATCCTTCAAGAGCCCCCTTCAGGTTCAAATGCGCTGATTTTCTTTGTCCTCCCTTTTCTCCTTTCCTCTCCCCGAAGCTGCCACTTCAGGAGCAGAGAGATTCCTTGGCCTCCGGAGTTGTCAAGAGCCTCGCTGCTGGTTGGATGGGGGGGTAGGGGGTGAGAGAGAGGAGAGGATTCTTGACAGGTGCAGGCAGAGCCAGGTGGGAGGGGAGGGGAGGGCAAGATGGGGGTAGGCAGAGATTTTTTTTAAAAAATCGAGATGCAACCCTCCAATGGAAGGCTGTCTCTCTTTTTTAAAAGGAGTCCTTTCAAAGGGGACAATATTAAGAGCTTGAGATGGGTGGGTGTATATCAAGAGGCCTCCAGCTTTATCCTGATGATAGCTAGGTAGCTAGCTAGCCAGATGGGTGGGTGGGTGGGTGGGTAGGCAGGTAGACATGGATGATTGATAGATAGATAGATAGATAGATAGATAGATAGATAGATAGATAGATAGATAGATAGATAGATAGATAGATAGATAGATAGATAGATAGATAGATAGACAGACAGATAGACAGACAGACAGACAGACACAGACAGACAGACAGACAGACAGACAGAGTCATGGATGGATGGAAGATAGATAGATAGATAGATAGATAGATAGATAGATAGATAGATAGATAGATAGATAGATAGATAGATAAGATGATGGATGGATGGACAGATGGACAGACAGACAGAGTTGGATGGATGGATGAAGAGAGAAGTGGATGAATGGCTAGATGGATGGATAGACAGACGGACAGATAGATGGATGGATAGATGGACAATAGATGTATAGGTAGATGTAGAAATGGAGGGAGGAGGTAGAGAGAGATGACAGACATATATAGATGGGTGGATGGATGGATGGATGGATGAATAGGTAGAAGGATAGAGAGAAAAGGAGATAGAGACAGGCAGACAGACAGTCATGGATGGATGGATGAATGATAGATAGATAGATGATAGATAGATAGATGATAGATAGATAGATAGATAGATAGATAGATAGATAGATAGATAGATAGATAGATAGATAGATAGATAGATAGATAAGACGATGGATGGATGGACAGACAGACAGAGTTGGATGGATGGATGGATGAAGAGAGAAGTGGGTGAATGGCTAGATGGATGGATAGACAGACAGACGGACAGATAGATGGGTGGGTAGGTAGATGGACAATAGATGTATAGGTAGATGTAGAAATGGAGGGAGGAGGTAGAGAGAGAGAGATGACAGACATATGGATGGATGGGTGGATGGATGAATAGATAGAAGGACAGAGAGAAAAGGAGATAGAGAGACAGGCAGACAGACAGTCATGGATGGACTAGAAGACCTCCAAGGCCCCTTCCAGCTCTGTTCCGATTGATTGACATCCGGGGTGTCAAACCCGCGTCGTCACGTGACTTATCGTGATTTCCCCCCACCCCTTGCTAAACTAGGCTTGGGCGTGACGCATCCAACCCGCGGGCCGTGAGTTTGACAGCCCTGATGGAAGAGGTCGCGTTGGAGACCAAGGAAGGGAATCCGAAGCTGTGCAGATCAGGTTTTGTCCCCTGCTCTCCAGCAATGCCACCGCACTTTTCATTCCTTAACAAGAGGCAATTGCCACAGCTTCAATCCAACCTTCGTTAGCATATAAAAAGGTTTGAGGCTGCCTTAAGAAGTTCATTATAGATAATTGAAGAGGCCGGGGCTGGAAAAGACAAACAGGCACTTCACAATGTGTGCCTCCCTTTGATCGACTCCCATGTACTTCCTAATTGAAACGTTAAAATGCAATTTATTTTGGGGGGGGGTGGGGAAGCAGAAGAGATGAACGTGGGGTTTGGGGGCCTGGTCTTCTGCAGCTCTAACTCTAGAAACCTGAAATGTCCATTGCACGAGACAGAAGGTCATACTGGGAGTCCTTGACTTACAACCATTCGGTCAGTGACTGTTCAAAGTTACAACGGCCCCTGAAAAAAGGGACTGATGAGTGTTTTTCAAACTTACGACCCTTGGAGCATTCCCCACAGTCACATGATCAAAATTGGGACATTTGGTAACTGGCATCTATTTGGGATAGTTGCAGTGTCGCCAGCCAGCTTGTTTTAAGATGGGTGGACTTCCACTCCCAGAATTCCCCAGCCAAGCATGCTTTAAGATGGGTGGACTTCCACTCCCAGAATTCCCCAGCCAAGCATGCTTTAAGATGGGTGGACTTCCACTCCCAGAATTCCCCAGCCAAGCATGTTTTAAGATGGGTGGACTTCCACTCCCAGAATTCCCCAGCCAAGCATGCTTTAAGATGGGTGGACTTCCACTCCCAGAATTCCCCAGTTCCACTCCCAGAATTCCCCAGCCAAGCATGCTTTAAGATGGGTGGACTTCCACTCCCAGAATTCCCCAGCCAAGCATGCTTTAACATGAGTGGACTTCCACTCCCAGAATTCCCCAGCCAAGCATGTTTTAAGACGGGCGGACTTCCACTCCCAGAATTCCCCAGTCAAGCATACTTTAAGATGGGTGGACTTCAACTCCCATAATTCCCTGTCCAGCATGACTTAAAAGGCGTGGACTTCAACTACCATAATTCCCTAGCTCACATGCTTTAGGATGGGTGGACTCCAACTCCCAGAATTCCCTAGCCAGCGTGCTTTAACATGGGTGGACTTCCACTCCCAGAACTCCTAGAGATTATTTGATTATCATGCAGTTTTAAATATTATAAATATTTAAATTATTATAAATATTTATTATAAATACTATAATACGAATATTATAAATATTCATTAATAAACTGTATTTGATCGAGCATTAATTATTGGTTTATTTTGGGGGGCTGTTTGAACACATAGCTTGTTTAATAATGTTTCATGCCTAGTCCCAGCAGAACTGCCTTCTGGGACGGTCCAGTTCATGCATTTTTTAAGACTTGCCAGTAGAGCTAGTAAATGTTGAGCAGCTTTGAATCAAAACGTAATCGGGTGACTTTTTCCCCGCCAGAATTCTTTGTCATATTGCTGTTTCATACAGAACAATTTCCACCCCACTCTCCCTTTTACATACTTGTACACAGATCCAGCGATCTAACATTTATTTAGGTATTAAATTAACTTTAATAGCCATCCGGAAAGAAACATGAGGCACGAAACAATTCGTTGCACTTTGCAATTGATACGCTTTAGGAAATATATAAACCCAACAGTGGGATTCATTATGAAGATTATTGGATGATTTCTCCCAATTTGTTCAAAAACTTTCAGACCAAAGGATGGCTAATTGAGCATGGCTGATAAAAAAAAAAAAAGGGTAAAATTTGCACATTTTGCTTGTAATCCCTTCAGATAGTTTAGCTGGGTCCTAATGAAGATGAGACAATATGGGACCATTTGGAATAGGATGATATAATATGGTTTTGTACTGATGACGTGGGTAAAAAGCCGTTCCCTCCTGAATTTTGTGTGTGAAAAAAGTGTAATATTGGGATTGTATTGTTCTTTCTGCCTTCCGATGCCAAATAGCATCAAATCTGTACATAAAAACCATAGATAGTTTTCACAGAGAGTGGAGAGTTGATCTAGTGGTGAAGGAACCAGATTAAAAACTGGGAGACGGTGAGTTCTAGTCCTGCCTTAGGTATAAAAGCAGACTGGGTGGCTTTGGGCCAATCACCAGGAGAATGAATTCTAGTCCCACTTTAGGCATGAAAGCTATCTGGGCGACTTTGGTCAATGTCCAGGAGACAGTGAGTTCTAGTTCCACCTGAGGAAAGAAAGCTAACTGGATTACTTGGACCAATCACCAGGAGGCTGTGAGTTCTAATCCGCCTTAGGCACGAAAGCTGCTGAGTGACTTTGGGCCAATCACCAGGAGGCTGTGAGTTCTAGTCCCGCCTTAGGCACGAAAGCTGCTGGGTGACTTTGGGCCAGTCACCAGGAGGCTGTGAGTTCTAGTCCCGCCTTAGGCACGAAATTTGGCTGGGTGACTTTGGGCCAATCACCAGGAGGCTGTGAGTTTTAGTCCTACCTTAGGCACGAAAGCTGGCTGGTGACTTTGGGCCAATCACCAGGAGGCTGTGAGTTCCAGTTCTGCCTTCGGCATGAATGCCAACTGGGTGACTTTGGGCCAGTCACCAGGAGGCTGTGAGTTCTAGTCCCGCCTTAGGCACGAAAGCTGGCTGGGTGACTTTGGGCCAATCACCAGGAGGCTGTGAGTTCTAGTCCTGCCTTAGGCACGAAAGCTGGCTGGGTGACTTTGGGCCAATCACCAGGAGGCTGTGAGTTCCAGTTCTGCCTTCGGCATGAATGCCAACTGGGTGACTTTGGGGCAGTCAATCTTTTTTCAACCCAAACGACCTCACAGGGTTGTTGTAGTAGAAAAAATAAGTGGAGGTAGGTAGGTAGTACACAGGAGTACTCAATATGCTTTTCCCCCCTAAAGCTGCATATAAAAACAATAAAGGTGGGATTTAAATAAATAAAATAAATAAAATAAGAAAATTCCTCAGCCAATCTCCGAGACCTGGATTCGATCCCAAGTCAGTCTTTGTGTGTGGACAACACTTTTCTGATCTCAGGCTGTGTATGGGGGGGAGGGGTGGCGGGGGAGCATCTTATCTTGGAAAAGGAATGCCCGCAAACATCAGGTAGTCTTCCTAATACACTCATATCCAGGGGTGGGATTCAGCCAGTTCGGGCGAATCAAATGTGCCGAACCAGTAGTTGCAAGGCCTGGCTGGCCCCACCCACCCCGCCCCTCCCAGGAGTCTCCACGTGGCCCATTTTGGATGTGAGGCAAGGGCAGGGCCTGTACTAATTGAAGAGCCTGTGTAGCGTAGGGGGCTAATGCCTCCTACTAAAGGCAGCAATTAACACCAGCTGCCTGTAATTTCTGTGAGTTCAATCCTAGCCAGGCTCAAGGTCGACTCAGCCTTCCATCCTTTCTAAGGTGGGTAAATTGAGGACCCAGTTTGTGGGGGCAATAAGCTGACTTTGTATAAATATACAAAAGTATGAAGGCTGTTGCTTAACACATTGTAAGCCGCCCTGAGTCTCCGGAGAAGGGCGGCATATAAATAAAAATAAAATAAATAAAATAAAAGTACTGAGGCTCTGGGAGGGTGAAAAATAGGCCTCGGAAGTCTGAGAATGGGCCTGTTTCCAGCCTCCAGGGGGCCTCTGGAGCCCTAGGGAAGGTCATTTTCACCCTCCTAGAGGCTTGGGAAAAGCCTCTGGAGCCTGGGGAGGGCAAAAAACAGGCCTACCAGAAGTACTGGAAGTCTGGAAACGCGCCCGTTTCCAGCCTCCGAAGGGCTTCTGGAGCCTGGGGAGGGCAAAAAGGCCTCCCCACCATGGTGCAGGAGGCCGAGTAGGCCACACCCACCATGGCCACACCCACCCGGCAACCAGGCAGAGAACCAGTTGCTAAAATCTTTGAATCCCGCCCCTGCTCATGTCCCAAACCTGGGTTCAAGACGATGCCTGTGAAAACCATGAATACATGACGTTTTGTGTCCTCACTCCCAGAATTGTGCTCCATTTGCTTTGTGTACAGGACTGTCCCCAGCTGCTGAGGGCCAGCAAGATCTTGGTCCCCGTGGATGTTATCAAGCCCATCACCCTGAAGGCCAAGAATTTACCCCAACCGCAGTCCGGCCAACGGGGCTACGAGTGCATCATCACCATCCAAGGCGCGGAGAAGCGAGTGCCGGCCCTGAGGTTCAACAGCTCCAGCGTCCAGTGCCAGAACACTTCCGTGAGTAAGCGCCGTCCGCAAGGGTGGAGGGAGGAGCGGCTCTAGGGGGAACGATCCAGGGGGCAGCTGGGATTATGGGGTCAAAACCCCATCCCCTTTTTTCCTAGGGGAAAAAAAAAATATTTAGCAATAATACAAGGTATTATTGTAGGAATTGTAGTTATATAATTTATATAATTATAAAAAATATAATTTATAGTTATATAATCCCTATATAATTATAGGGACACAGTGGCTTAGTGGCTAAGACGCTGAGCTTGTTGATCGAAAGTTCGGCAGTTCAGCGGTTCGAACCCCTAGTGCCGCATAACAGGGTGAGCTCCCGTTACTTGTCCCAGCTTCTACCAACCTAGCAGTTCGAAAGTAGGTTAAAAAATGCAAGTAGAAAAATAGGGACCACCTTTGGTGGGAAGGGAACAGCGTTCCGTGCGCCTTTGGCATTTAGTCGTGCCGGCCACATGACCACGGAGACGTCTTCGGGCAGCGCTGGCTCTTCGGCTTTGAAACGGAGATGAGCACCGCCCCCTAGAGTCGGGAATGACTAGCACATATGTGCGAGGGGAACTTTTACCTTTACCTTACAAGGTACACAGAGGTAGAAAAATAGATGATAGATACAGAAGTAGGTAGGTAGGTAAGTAGAAAAGTAGGTAGGTGGATGGATGGATGGAGAGAGAGAGACAGAGAGATATAGATAGACAGAAAGAAATGGGATGGAGGGAGGGATGGATGGATGGGTGGATGGATGGATGGAGAGAGAGAGACAGATATAGACAGACAGAAATAGATGATAGATAGACAGAAAGAAATGGGATGGAGGGATGGATGGATGGATGGGTGGATGGCTGATGGACGGACTGACAGGAATAGATGATAGATAAACAGATAGAAAGAAATAGGAGATAGACAGAGACAGACAGACAGAGACAGACAGAAAGAAATAGATAAACAGATAACAGAAAGAAATAGGAGATATAGATAGATAGATAGATAGATAGATAGATAGATAGATAGATAGATAGATAGATAGATAGATAGGTAGGTAGGTAGGTAGGTAGGTAGATAGATAGATAATAGATAGATAGATAGATAGATAGAAGATAGACAGGCAGAAAAAGAAAGAAAGAAACAAACAAACAAATGATAGACAGAAAGGTGATTAGATAGACGAAGGAAGGAAGGAAGGAAGAAAAGAAAGAGATGATAGATAGTCTATCTGTCTATGTTTGGTAACTGACTCATATTTATGACGGTCGTAGTGTCCCAGGGTCACGCAATCCCCTTTTTGCGACCTTCCGAAAAGCAAAGTCAATGGGGAAGCCAGACTTGCATAACAACCGTAGGATTAGCTGAACAACTGCCGTGATTCGCTTTAACAAGCGTGACGAGAAAGGTGGTCAAATTCGGGGCAAAACTCCCTTCACGGCTGTCTCGTATAGCCACAGAAATCTGGGGCTCCATATTGGCCATAAGTCGAGGACCACCTGTTTTGCGGTTGCTGTTTCTGCCTTTTCAGAGGGTGCCTCTTTTTGTTGTTGTTGTTGTTGTCGTCGTCAGAAAGTGAGGCTGCCTTCCAGAGAGAAGACGGCAGGAGTCATCTATTTTCTTCTTAAAACATTATCCGCACGTATTATGTCTGCCATTCTGTGCTTCGCCCGGTAAAATCCTGTCCAAGAATTATGAGGCCAGATATGGGCATGTGTGTACCGGCGACTTTGATCTATTTTGAGAGAACGGTGCATTGTGGAAGACAAATGGATGGTTGTAAATCAATTCCTGGAGGGGTGAGCCCGATCAGTTCGTTTCCCTCTCCCTTTCAGCTCTGTAACCAACATTCTCTTTTCATTGTTTTCTGCAAATGCCATCTCCATATACAGGGGGTCCTCTAGTTACGACCACAATTAAGCCCAAAATCTCATGCTCAGTGTTGGAACTAGAACTTACTGTCTCCTGGTGATTGCTTGAAAGTCACCCAGCCGGCTTTCATGCCTAAGGCAGGACTAGAACTCACTGTCTCCTGGTGATTGGCCCAAAGTCACCCAGCCGGCTTTCATGCCTAAGGTTGGACTAGAACTCACCGTCTCCTGGTGATTGGCTCAAAGTCACCCAGCCGGCTTTCATGCCTAACGTTGGACTAGAACTCACCGTCTCCTGGTGATTGGCTCAAAGTCACCCAGCCGGCTTTCATGCCTAACGTTGGACTAGAACTCACCGTCTCCTGGTGATTGGCTCAAAGTCACCCAGCCAGCTTTCATGCCTAAGGTTGGACTAGAACTCACCGTCTCCTGGTGATTGGCTCAAAGTCACCCAGCCAGCTTTCATGCCTAACGTTGGACTAGAACTCACCGTCTCCTGGTGATTGGCTCAATGTCACCCAGCTGGCTTTCATGCCTAAGGCGGGACAAGAACTCAATGTCTCCTGGTGATTGGCTCAAAGTCATCCAGCTGGCTTTCATGCCTAAGGCTGGACTAGAACTCCCTGTCTCCTGGTGATTGGCTCAAAGTCACCCAGTCGGCTTTCATGCCTAAGGCTGGACTAGAACTCCCTGTCTCCTGGTGATTGGCTCAAAGTCACCCAGCCAGCTTTCATGCCTAACGTTGGACTAGAACTCCCTGTCTCCTGGTGATTGGCTCAAAGTCACCCAGTCGGCTTTCATACTTAAGGCGGGACTAGAACTCACCATCTCCTGGTGATTGGCCCAAAGTCACAAGTCACTTACGACCATTGCAGCCTCCCCATGATCACGTGATTTACCTTCAGACACTTGTCAGATGGTTCATATTTATGACGGTCGCAGTGAACATGGGTGTGTGTGTGTGTCACATGACTCCCTTTGGTGACCTTCTGATGAGCAAAGTCAACGGGGAAGCCAAATTCATCCAACAACCAGGTTACTAAGTTAAGAGACGCAGGGTTAGGGTTCGCTTAACAAAGTTGGGGAGGAAAGTCGTAAAACGGGGCAAAACCCACTTACCCAATTTCACACTCAGCAACGTAAATTCTGGGCTCCGTTGTGGTCATAAGTGGAGGACCACCTGTTCTTGGAGTAAGGGGGAGTTTGGCCGTTTCAGAGACATTCTTTCCTAATCTAATGGAAGTGTGTTTGAGGAACCTCTACCCATCTCCCTCTTCATGCATGCTTCTACTTCCTTGCCGGTGTTCCTCCATCCCTGCAGCTGGCTGAGCGTCAAGCTTCTGGCCTCTGCTTGTTGCCTTCCAGACAGATGTTGTCCTTTTAATTAACAGCCTCGGTGGCCATAAAACCCTCACGGAGGCCCTGAAGGATTCATAGCCTTCGGCTCGGCTCGGAGTAGCGATGCGGTCAAGAGGAACTAATGTCAAATGAAGCCAGGAGATGTATGGGTTCAGAGGGGGTTACCCCACCCCTTTCTGTCCCTCTCACATCATATTTCTGCCTTGGGTTAATTACTCATCATTCGAGCTTGCAAGATTTTATGCCCGAGCGTCACCCTCGCCCACCCCAATGGCTATCTTTCAGACCGCGTCTTCTAAGCCCAGGATTATACCAACAAGAAAAAAATGGATCTGGCTGGCAGGAATTGTTTTTGGGTTTTTTTTAAAAAAAATATATTATTATCCTTCAACCAGATCATATGTATCTCCCACGGCTTCTTCGAAATATTGGGATTTTAAGTAGAGTCCTCTGTAGGGTAGAGACTCCCAAGGAAACAAAACTTCTCCTGAAAAGGCAATGGAGATTCTCAATCATCCAGGTCATGGTTGTCCCAAAGATGCTTCCTCAAGAGGCAACTGGGCATTCTTAATTTTTCTTTGAAGACATTTCGCTTCTCATCCAAGAAGCTTCTTCAGCTCTGACTGGATAGTGGAGAACGGAAGGATTTATATGCCTTGCAGACAGCTGGTCATTTGCCTTCTTTTTAGAGAGCCATTGAGGCCACTTAGAGATTCATCTGTGTCCTCAGGGCCACCTGAGTGGTGCAAATAAATAATTTGGCCTCATCATTAAAAGCAATAACAAACCAATTAAAACATTTAAAAAATGTTAGGCCAGCACCGAGGTCTTGAATTCTCCTTATCTCTGGGGGGAGCTGGTTCCAGAGGGTAGGTGCCCCCACAGAGAAGGCCCTTCCTCTGGGGGTCGCCAGCCTACGTTGTTTGGCTGATGGTACCCCAAGGAGACCCTCTCTGTGGGAGCATACAGGTCGATGGGAGGCCATCGGTAGCAGCAGGCGGTCTTGAAGATATCTAGGTCCTAGGTTCTGACAGGTTCTGGAGAACTGGTAGCGGAAAAATTTGGAGTAGTTCGGAGAACCAGCAAATACCACCTCTGGTTGGGCCCAGAGTGGGGTGGGAATGGAGGTTTTGCAATATCCTTCCCGCAGGAGTGGGGAGGGAATGGGGATTTTGCGGTATCCTTCTCCTGGAGTGGGGTGGGAGTAGAGATTTTGCAGTATCCTTCCCCTGCCACACCACACCCACCGAGCCACAGAACCAGTAGTAAAAAAATTGGATTTCACCACTGGCCTCCTTCCTCTGTTGAGGAAGGGCTGTTCAGTTTTGACGTAGACGGCCTATTTGACCCTTATTTCAAACGAACGGTCCTCTCTTCTCCAACATGTGGGCTTTTCTGTCTTCAAAAGAGTGGCCTTTTGTCTTTTAAATGCAGATGGCTTGCTGGATCTTGTCCCGAGGGGTTTGTTCTCCTATGTTGCATCATGGATTTGTGAAGTGGCTGTTTTGTTTCCCCAATGTATAGATCTGAACATGGTTCACTGCATTGTACTGCATAGACCACATTTGTGATGAAAAAGCGAAACATCCTCAAAGAAAAACAAGGAAGTCCAGTTGCCTCTTGGAAAAACATCTTTGGGACTTCTCCTTAAAAGCCCTCTGAGCATTTCTTTGTGCATACAAGAAGATTCTCTCCTTGATGAGTTTCCATCCGTTGCTTCTTGTCCTGCCTTCAGGTTGCTTTGGAAAAATAGGCTGACCCCCTCCTCTTTGTGGCAGCCCCATAAATATTCGAAGACTGCTATCATGTCACCCACCTCTTTGTTAGACTAGACATACCTAGTCCATTCAACTGGTCAAGGTACAATTGAGCAACTGGATTTCGAAGATTCTCGGAGGGCAGGCTTATCAAGGAGAGAAGCAACCTAGAACACAGGAGAAATTTCTTGACAGTGAGGATAATTAACCAGTGGAACAACTTGCCTCCAGAGGTTGTGGGTGCTTCAACACTGGAGGTTTTTAAGAAGAGATTTGTCCAGAATGGTTTAGGCTCGCTTGTTTGAGGAAGGGGTTGGACTAGAAGACCTCCAAGGTCCCTTCCAACTCTGGAGTTCTGTTTACTGAAAGCTTGAGAGAAACAGGCTGAAAGTTACAGCGAAAAGAATTGTGAAGGGATTTGAAAATTATGAGACGGAGGCACCCCTGGGAGTAATGCTCAAATATAGAAAAGTACATTAGTTGAGTAGACAGCTGTTTGCAGGGATTTTTTGGTAGCATAGATTTTAAAAAACCAGTCAGGCTTCAAATGATGTTGTCAGGGTTCCCGCAACAACCCCAACGCAAGAAAACTCCAAGGTTAGAAGTTCCTCAAAGTTCCACTTTATTAGAGATATTGGCACATCTGGGAAAACCCGAATCTGAAAGCTTCCAGTTTCTCCCCACCCAAAAGAAAGTCCAAGTCCTTGCCCAGCACACATAGGTCCATCACACGATCCAATCAAAGCACCCTCCCAATTGGAGATGCCTCCCAGTCACACCCCTCCAGGTGCAGGGCAAGATGGCCTTGACTCTCAGAGAAAGGAATGTTGTTATGACTACACATATCACCCATGCTCCATATAATCCCCCCTCCCACTTTCCCACAGTAATAAATTAACAGATTGACAGTAACAGAGTTGGAAGGGATCTTGGAGGTCATCTAGTCCAACCCCTAGTCACGCAGGAGACCTACTTAGGTACAAGGGATGCGAACCACCGAACCGCCAACCTTTCTGATCGACAAGCTCAGTGTCTGAGCCACTTGAGCCACCTTATCCTGTATAATGTTATCCATTATAATCACCTTATCCTGCAAATGTGGCAGGCCTGAAGGTCCAACGAAAAAGGTGGCTTCCAGGCGTGATAGATGTTGCTCTCCATCGGACTCATCTCCTGAACTTGCTGATGAGGGACAGGTGTCCAGGTAGCATCCAAAACTGGACAGGATAGTTTCAATGTCAACTTGCAAAGCTTTCAAGTTGCCATGAGCAGGAGGAAGGGAGAACTGATAGAGATGATTGATTTCCCTAACCGAAGCTACATTCCATAGATGCTTCTTTACCGCAGTCAGAAGGAGGGTGTTGGATTTCACAGCCAGCCAAAGTGGTTAATTGGAGAATGTGATTTATGACATGGCCAGGGAGGAGGGGAGAGAAAGGGTCATAGGGGAACGTAAATCTACGTGGGATTAGTTCTAACTGCATCTGAATATTGCCGAAATGGTGCTCCTAATAAATGACTGTATTTCTTTTGAAGTTTGGCTCATGGCTCATGAATTCATTAGGGCATCTTTCGGAAACTTCACACTCAAGTTCAGTGTTTTCTTCTTGCGCGCCATAATCTCATCACCAATGTTGTTTTGGGGTGATGCTGCAGGGTCCTGAGTCCCCTCATTTAACCATGTTGGTTTAAAAAAAACAAAAGAAAAGGGAAACATGGTCTACACAGCATCATGGCGGAGCCCCGCCGGTCAACGGCTCATCAGGTTACCTTTGCACCAAGATCAGTTGCTACGTAGTAGTCACTCACTCTTTACTCGGTGGTCGCCGAAACAACAGGATGCCTGGACTGTGGCATGGATCACCAGCTGATTGAGACAAACCCCTCCCTCTACCTAAGCCCGGGGAGGGGAGGGGAGGGCAGCTTGGATAGCTATTGTGGCACTGAGGAGCAAAATACAAAAGGAGGATGGGCAGGAAACCAAATGAAATCCTGAGGTCTTATCCTGGCAAGGGAGCCGCAAGGGAGCATAGACTGGGGTTCAAGAATCAATTCTCTCTGTGTGTGTGTGTGTGTGTGCAGAGGGGCATGGAAAACAACTGATTGTTTCTTCCTGTCCTTCTGCTTCCTTTCCCTCCCTCCTTTCTCTGTTTCTTTTCTTCCTTCCTTCCTCTCACATCTATTTCTCTCTCCCTCCCTCCTTCCTTCCTCCTTCCTCTCTTTCTCCTTCCTTCCCTCACCTTCCTTCCTTCCTTCCCCTCTCATCTATTTCTCTCTCCCTCTCTCCCTCCCTCCTTCATTCCTCATTTCTCTCTTTCTTCTTCCTTCCCTCTCCTTCCTTCCTTCCTTCCTTCCTTCCTTCCTTCCTTCCTTCCTTCCTTCCTTCCTTCCTTCCTTCCTTCCCCTCTCATCTATTTCTCTCCCCCTCCCTCCTTCATGCCTCATTTCTCTCTTTCTCCTTCCTTCTTTCCTTCCTTCCTTCTTTCCCCTCTCACCTATTTCTTTCTCCCTCCCTCCTTCATTCCTCATTTCTCTCTTTCTCCTTCCTTCCCTCAGCTTCCTTCCTTCCAATCTCATCTATTTCTCTCTCTCTCTCTTCTTCCCTCCCTCTTTCATGCCACATTTCTCTTTCTCCCACCCTCCCTCCCTCCTCCCTCCCTCCCTCCCTCCCTCCCTCCCTCCTCCTTCCTTCCTTCCTTCCTTCCTTCCTTCCTTCCTTCCTTCCTTCCTTCCTTCCTTCCTTCCTTCCTTCCTTCCTTCCTTCCTTCTCCAATTTTCACAGCCTACGCTGGTTCTCTATCTATTTGCACTGGGAAGGAAAGGAAAGGAGATTGGGGAACTCAGAAAACCGCCCTCCGAATGATAAAATCCTGCCCTTCTTTCCCACCCCCAAAACACGGAGGAGAGATGCAGGGGTGCCATCTTGGCAGTCCATGTCTAAAGTGCTTTTAGAAAAGTATATTTCATGCCTTTTTCCCCAAGAGATTTGATTTGCAAGAAATGCAGATGCACCTTGAACATAGCGGTAGTCACTGGTATCCCTGGCAAATAATTACAAATAAGTTTGCATTTTAATCGATTGTCTAAATGAGCGTTTGCTGCTTCTTAATTTAAATGTTCATTTCAGAATACAGGAAGTCCTCGACTTACGACTACAATTGAGCCCGAAATTTCTGTTGCTAAATGAGACGGTTGTTAAGTGAGTTTTGCCCCATTTTGCAACCTTTCTTGCCACCATTGTTAAGTGAATCACTGCGGTAGTTAAGTTAGTCACACGGTTGTTAAGTGAATCTGACTTCCCCCTTGACTTTGCATGTCAAAAGTTTGCAAAAGGGGATCATGTGACCCCAGGACAATTGTAACCATCCTAAATATGAACCAGTTGCAAAGCACCTTGTTGAGGAATTTACAGAGCAACCCTTGAGTAGCAAGGGTGCACACATGAAAGCGACTGAGAGCAGTTGCGAATAATCACACAGATACACTGAGTTGTGTTTACTTTTAGGAAATAGTAATAAGGCACAGTCCAATAAACAATCCAGGTCATACACAGATAAAGCAGTAGATAGTTAAACAATAGTCCAGGGATATTCCAATAACAAAGTCTTCTTACCAGTCGTTGTAGTCATACACAATAAACAGTAGCAAACAGTAGCAAACACAGCAAAGAGCAGTAATGATCAGTAACGATTAGCACAGAGCAATAATGGTCAGCAAAGAGTAGCAATGATAAGCAAAGAGAAACAAACCATGTTTCATGCTCCCTCTTAAGGACATTGGCTACAGAGCTAACCAATCAGGACGCAGTATGATGCCATACAGCAATACAGTCTTAAAGCTATATTGAGGTTTATATACTGCCAACCTAACAAGTTAGGTAATTATCATTTCCTAACACACCTGATTCATTGTCATGGCACCACCAGGATGCTACAACAGTTGTAAGTGTGATAAACAGTCATAAGTCACTGGGTTTTTAAAAAATTAGATTTATATGCCACCGTTCTCCAGAGACTCAGGGCGGCTTACAATGTGTCAAGCAATAGCCTTCATACTTTTGTATATTTTATACAAAGTCAGCTTATTGCCCCCACAAACTGGGTCCTCAATTGACCTACCTTAGAAGAATGGAAGGCTGAGTCAACCTTGAGCCTGGTGAGATTTGATCTTACAGTAATTGCAGGCAGTTGAATCTTAATAACAGGCTTTAGTCTGCTGAGCTATCTTATTTTGAGAGCCTTGTTTTGAGTGTTGTTGTAACTTCAAATGGTAATTAAAGGAAAGGTTGTAAGTCAAGGACTATGTATACAATACAATGCAATATAATACAATATTCACAGTATTTTTGTATTTTATATTATCCTGTTCCCCCGAAAATAAGACATCCCCTGATAATAAACCCAATCGGGTTTTTGAGTGCATGCGCTAAAATAAGCCTCCCCCTGAAAATAAGCCCTCCCCGAAAATATTTAAAATCAGGTAGGATGGCAAGAGGAGCCCCATCTTGCTCCACACACCCCAAAATATTAAGACCTCCCTGAAAATAAGGCCAAGCGCTTATTTCGGGGTTCAAAAAAATATAAGACAGGGTCTTATTTTAGGGGAAACACAGTATAAACTAATAAAAGGGACAATTCTTAAAACAAAGAAAGAAAGTCTCCCAGCGAACTAGGAGATGTATTCATTCGAAATACTTGGGGAGGAGTTCAGCTGCAGGAATTCTTGTAACCCATTCCTCTCCCCTTAATAAATCTCATTAAAGAAGAATATGACATTCACAGCCTGTAAGTTCGAACGGTCCCTAAAGGAACCATTGTAACTTGAGGACGACCTGTAGCCATGGATAGTTTCTTTAAAACGGGTGGGGAACGATGGCCCTTTTATAACCTGGGGACTTCAATTCCCAGAATTCCCGAGCTGGAGTTAAAGTCCACAAGTCGTAAAAAGGCCATCTCTCCTGTGTCTCCCCGTCCTTTGCTTTAAAAGCTGCCTTGTTTCAATTTGATAGACACAATGCAGAATCTGGATGCAAAAAACCCCAGGGAATCCTAAAGAATTCCTACCGTGTTCAGGAACCCAATTTTCAACTGCAGGGATGCTGTTTTGCTGGTTTCAGGTGTGGCTTGGTAGAAATAAAGATGAAGTCCAGGTATTTGCCTACATAAGCTTTATGCGTTTGTTCAGGGCTCCTCAAAGCAAAAGGGAACTCTGAACACACCAAGCACTCCTATTTACATGTTTGCTAAATTATCTACTTCATCATCCAGAAGGACTGGCGCACTCCAGCCAGACAAGATGGCACGCTTCAGATAAGGCAAAGAAATATAGAAATAGTCACCCATCTCCCTTGGAGGTCTTCAGGGACATTGGAAGTTTTCTGAGGGACTTTCCATGACCTTCAGGCCTGCTGTGGGAATGATGCCATCAGCACATATGCTCCCTCAAGGTTGTCAGTAGAATTATTAGATTCCTGGTCGACAATCATCCTCTCCTTGTAAAGGTAAAGATAAAGGTTCCCCTTGCATATATGTGCTAATGTAAAGGTAGTCGTTCCCGACTCTAGGGGGCAGTGTTCATCTCCGTTTCAAAACAAAGAGACAGTGCTGTCCGAAGACGTGTCTGTGGTCATGTGGCCAGCATGACTTAACGCCAAAGGGGCACGGAACGCTGTTCCCTTCCCACCAAAGGTGGTCCCTATTTTCCTACTTGCATTTTTTACCTGCTTTCGAACTGCTAGGTTGGCAGAAGCTGGGACAAGTCACGGGAGCTCACCCCGGTACGCGGCGCTAGGGATTCGAACCGCTGAACTGCTGACCTTTCGATCAACAAGCTCAGCATCTTAGCCACTGAGCCACCGCACCCCACTCACCTCCTTTTAACGACCCCATAATCCCTTGCGGAGTGGAGTCTGGGCACCTGAATAGAGCTAGCAGAGTGTTTTACTGGCCGGATGCCCGTCCTGTCGCCAATGCGGAGTTTTGTTCAGCAGAGAAAATTCTCATTGTGCCCAGAAAGAGAAATATCTGCCTCTACCTAGAATCGAGCTCACAGTCTCCTGATTGCGAGGTGAGAACTCCACCTCTAGGCCACCGCATCACTCCTGGTCGACAATGCCCATTAAAAATGCTTTTTTTTTTCCAACGGTTTTTGGAGTTGTCATTTTTTAGTCCCATTGCAACTGTTGTTGTTGTTTTTTTTAAAAGCTTAGTTTGCATACAGTGACAAACCGAGAGTCAGATCAACAGGCGTCTGATGTCTGTTTTGTTCCCTTCCCTGTTTAGTATTCCTATGACGGGATGGAGATTAACAGCCTGCCGGTGGATCTGACGGTCGTGTGGAATGGGAATTTCAACATTGACAACCCAGCCCAGAATAAAGGTAAGTTGTCGTTTCAACTTGTCCTTGGAAGCGGTAACCTTAGCAACAAGCCGCTTTTGTTCCCTAAACCTAGCCAAACGGTGCCTGGCTTCCTTTTGTCATTGAGCGCAGGGTGTTTTCCTGGCTAATTTTTTTGCTCTGCTTTTTAATTAATGTATTTACTCCGGGTGCAGGGACAGCACGCCTGACCCAGACGGCTCCTTTCTGCCTGTGAAACGACTCCGTTCTCCTCCTCATCAATCCCAAAACACAGGAGTGGGCTTCAAAAATTTTAGCAAGGAGTTCTCTGCTCGGTTGCTGGGTGGGCGTGGCCAGGGTGGGCGTGGCTGGTTGGCGGGAGAGGAGCGTTTTTGCCCTCCCTGGGCTCCGGAGGCTTTTTTTGAACCTCCGGGAGGGAAAAATGGCCTCCCCAGGCTCCGGAGGCCCTCTGGAGCCTGGAAGTAGGCCCATTTCCGGCCTTCCCAAACTTCCGGTAGGCCCGTTTTTTTGCCCTCCCTGAGCCTCCACGCATGCCCTGCACTTACCTGCATCCAAAACGGGTCGCATGGGGACTCCTGGGAGGGGTGGGGTGGGCGGGGCCAGCCAGGAGTGGGATTTGGGGTTCTCCGAACGGCACAGAATCTTAGCTAGAGGTTCTCCCGAACCCCTGCAAACTCCCAGCAGCCCACCGGTGTCAAAACACTTGTCCTACTTTTGAAGCTTAATTTCAATAGAAGAGATTATCGGGGGGCGGGGTTCTTGGTGGTCTCTGAGCTTGGCGGTTTTCTTGCAGTGGTTTCGTGACCCAACTAGGGAACGACATCAGTTAGAAAGGAGTGGGGTTTGCTCTCTGTTTATGTACAGGTGGCTTGCCTTATTGGTGTTGGTTGAGGAAAACAATAGCCTAATGAAGAAACCACCAAGAATATTCCCACCAACACTGACAGGGCTAGTATATAAACGAAAAGCAAATATCACTCCTTCTGGCACTGATGATGTTAGCTAGTTGGGTCGTGAAATGTCTGCAAGAAGACAATCAAGTTATGATAGCACCAAGGACCCCACCGTTGAACTCTGAGCTACAAGTATTCTCTTCCTAGAGTATCTCTGCAGCTCAGGGTTGAACTGTAAAGTCCTTGGTCCTCCCTAATTTCTCAAATTCATTGTGACTGCATTCTGACAGGTAGCCTTCCTCCCTCCCTCTCTCCCACCCTCCTTCCCATTTCCTTCCTTCCTTCCTTCCCTTTATTCCTTCCTTCCCTTTTCTCCTTCCTTCCTTCCCCCTCTCTTTCTTTTTTCTTTTCTTCCTTCCTTCCCTTTTCTCCTTCCTTCCTTCCCCCTCTCTTTCTTTTTCTTTTCTTCCTTCCTTCCCTTTTCTCCTTCCTTCCCCCTTTCCTTCCTTCCTTCCTTCCTTCCTTCCTTCCTTCCTTCCTTCCTTCCTTCCTTCCTTCCTTCCTTCCTTCCTTCCTTCCTTCCTTCCTTTTTCTCCTTCCTTCCCTTTCCTCCTTCCTTCCTTCCCCCTCTCTTTCTTTTTTCTTTTCTTCCTTCCTTCCCTTTTCTCCTTCCTTCCCCCTTTCCTTCCTTCCTTCCTTCCTTCCTTCCTTCCTTCCTTCCTTCCTTCCTTCCTTCCCTTTTCTCCTTCCTTCCCTTTTCTCCTTCCTTCCTTCCCCCTCTCTTTCTTTTTTCTTTTCTTCCTTCCTTCCTTCCTTTCCTTCCTTCCTTCTTTCCTTCCTTCCCCCTTTCTTTCTTTCTTTCTTTCTTTCTTTCTTTCTTTCTTTCTTTCTTTCTTTCACCTCCCTCCCTCCCTCCCTCCCTCCCTCCCTCCCTCCTTTCTTTCTTTCTTTCTTTCTTTCTTTCTTTCTTTCTTTCTTTCTTTCTTTCTTTCTTTCTTTCTTTCTTTCTTTCTTTCTTTCTTTCTTTCTTTCTTTCTTTGAGTTTGCTTTGCTTTGTACGTTGGGTGTGCCCATTTTAGTTTCCAATCCAGAAATGGTTAATGGTTGAACCTTGATGAAATGAAGGCATTCATGCATCAGGCAAAACACTTTCCTTGTTGTCCCTTTGGTCAGAAAACTTTGTTTCGTGGGGGGGGGGAGGGGAATTTCTGATTTGGTTTTTTTGCCTTTGAATGTTGGGTGGATCAGTTTTGTTTAGTTTCTAAGCCAGAAACCAGGTTAATGGTTGTGTGGACCTGGATGAAGTGAATGTGGGAAAGAGCAAAGCTGATTGACTTGTACCCTGGGGAGGAGGTAAGAGTAATATGTGTGTTTGTGTGACATAGAGAGAGGGAGGGAGGGAGGGAGAGAGGGAGGGAAAAAGGGAAGGAAGGAAGGAAGGAAGGAAGGAAGGAAGGAAGGAAGGAAGGAAGGAAGGAAGGAAGGAAGGAAGGAAGAGAGAGAAAGTGAGAAAGAAAGAAAGAAAAAAGAAGGAAGGAGAGAAAGTTAGAATGGAAGAAAGAAAGAAAAAAAAGGAGAGAGAAAGTGAGAAAGAAAGAAAAAAGGAATGAAAGAGGAAGGAAGGAGAGAAAGCTTGAGTGGAAGAAAGAAAGAAAGGAGGGAGAGAGAGAGAGAAAGTGAGAAAGAAAGTAAAAAAAGAAAGAGAAAGAAAGAGGAAGGAAGGAGAGAAAGTTAGATTGGAAGAAAAGAAAGAGAGAGAGAGAGAAAGAGAAGAAAGAAGGAGAGAGAGAGAGAGGAATTGGATGGAGATGGCGTTACCATCACCAATTGCTTCTGAGCAGCTCTGAAGATCAAAGGCCGGGCATTAAGGATTTGCTCAGAGGGGAAGGAGGAGGCCCAATGGTGCCCCCCCCTCCCTGGCACCCCTGGAAGCCGCCTGCATCCCTGAACCGCCCCCCCCCCTCAATATTTGTGATTTGTGTATGTGGCATGAAGCGGCCCAGAGAGGCTGCCACAACTTTGAACTTTCCAGCTGGTTTCCATGTCCTCCTGATTGATCCTAGGATTTAGGCTGGGAATCAACAGAAGACACTTTTTTCTTTCCGTCCCTTTTACTTTTTACTCGTTGTCATTGCCATTTGCAATGGGAACCTGCACTGAGGTGGAGGGTATTTAATTATTTATTTATGCCTTTATAAACCTCATTTGGGCTTCCCAGCTGCATCCGAAGGCCTCTCTCCGCGTTTCATCTCTTCAGAAATCTGCCGTTTCGGATCTCTTTTTCCCTTCCCTGCAGAAAAAAGGCCGGCGTTTTTCTGCCTCATTCCGTTTCTTTTGATGGGGTTAGGGAGCCTGATTTGTACCGTCAGGGTTGTTAGAGTGAAGTACTGATGTTGGGGCTCTGTTGTGTGATGCATTGTGACTTTACTGTGAAGCTGTTCTGTCTATCTCCCTTTCTATCTCTCTCTATTTCTTTCTCTCTTTCTCTCTTTCTCCATTTCTCTTTCTCTTTCTCTCTCTATCTCTCTCATGTATTTATCTCTAGCTAACTCTCTGTCTCTGTCCCTGTCCCTGTCCCTGTCCCTGTCCCTGTCCCTGTCTCCCCCTCTCTCTTTCTCTTTCTCTTTCTTTTTCTTTTTCTTTTTCTTTCTTTTTCTTTCTCTCTCTCTCTCTATCTGTCTCTCTCTCTCTATATATCTATATCTATCCATCCCTATCTATCTCTATCTCTATCTATCTCTATCTCTATTTCTATCTCTCTCTCTCTCTCTCTCTCTCTCTCTCTCTCTCTCTCTGTCTCTGTCTCTGTCTATCTCTATCTCTATCTCTATCTCTATCTCTATCTATTTCTATTTCTATCTCTATTTATCTCTATCTATCTATCTATCATCTATCTATCTATCTATATCTATATCTATATCTATCTATCTATATCTCTCTATCTCTATCTATCTATCTACCTACCTCTATCTCTATCTATCTACCTACCTACCTACCTACCTACCTATCTCTATCTCTATCTCTATCTCTATCTCTATCTCTATCTCTATCTCTATCTCTATCTCTATCTCTATCTCTATCTCTAGCTATCTCTAGCTATCTCCCTTTATCTCTATTTATCTCTATCTCTATCTCTGTCTATCTCTATTTCTATTTCTATCTCTATTTATCTCTATCTATCTCTATCTATCTATCTATCTATCTATCTATCTATCTATCTATCTATCTATCTATCTATCTATATCTATATCTATATCTATCTATATCTCTCTATCTATCTATCTACCTACCTCTATCTCTATCTATCTATCTACCTACCTACCTACCTACCTACCTACCTATCTCTATCTCTATCTCTATCTCTATCTCTATCTCTATCTCTATCTCTATCTCTATCTCTATCTCTATCTCTATCTCTATCTCTATCTCTATCTCTATCTCTATCTCTATCTCTATCTCTATCTCTATCTCTAGCTATCTCTAGCTATCTCTAGCTATCTACCTCTATCTCTATTTATCTCTATCTCTATCTCTATCTCTGGCTATCTTTCTAGTTTGGTCTAGTGGTTAAGGCACCAGGCTAAAAAGCGGGAGATTGTGAGTTCAAGTTCCATCTTGTCCATGAAAGCCAGCTGGGTGATTTTGGGTCAATCACCAGGAGACGGTGAATTCTAGTCTCTCCTTGGTGATGAAAGCCATCCAGGTGACTTTGAGCCAGTCCCTGTTGTACAACCCTATTGTATACTGTTGGATTGCTTGAAATCCTTAATCGGGGTCTCTTTCATCCAACTGAGACTTGATAGAAGAACTAGAGGCGGGACCTCTCTTTCCAATTCCCCCCCTCCCCGATTTTCTGTCAAGGCCAACCTAGCCCCCACCTGCGCCACGTCTCCTCAGTGGGTTTCTCTTCCTCCCTGCAGTCCACCTGTACAAGTGTGGAGCCATGAGGGACAGCTGCGGGTTGTGTCTGAAGGCGGATCCAGACTACGAATGCGGCTGGTGCGAAGACTTGAACCAGTGTACGCTGAAGCATCATTGCTCCGTCCTGGAGAACCGATGGCTGGAACTTTTGGGGACCGGTGGAAAGTGCACCAATCCCAAAATTATGGAAGTAAGTTTCTTCCCTTCCTCACGCCAAGACCATCTAAAATATTGCAACGGGTCATCTAAAATATTGCAACGGGGGCCAAGCGTCTTCTGCAGAATGAAAATGGATAACAGGTAGTCCTTGAATTACGACCACAAAAAAAATGGAGCCCAAACTTTCCGTTGTTAAAACCAGGCAACGGTTACGTGGATTTTGCCCTGCGTTACCTCCTTTCTTGTCCCTGTGGTTAAGCAAATCACTGCGGTTGTTACGTTAGTAGCAACGGTTGTTAAACAAATCGGGCCTCCCCGTGAACTTTGCTCGTCAGAAGGTCGCAAAAGAGGATCACGCAGCCCCGGGATGTTGCAACCGTCATAAATATGAACCGGTTGCCGAGCGTCTGAATTTTAATCACGTGATTGTAGGGGGATGTTATGACTGTCGTAACTCACCTTTTTCATTGCGGTTGCAACTTCGAAGGCCACTAAATGTACTGTTGTAAGTCGAGGACTAACTGTTGTAGGGGGGGTTTTTTGTGTGTGTGTGGTAAAACTGTCACACAACTATGAAAATGTGTTTTAGTTTACTTTTAATTGATTTGACTCTATATTATTATTATTTGATTCTTGTTTTATTGTTTTAAACGAGGTTCTTATATTCCGTAAGCCGCCTTGAGTCTCCCTGTGCGAATAGGCGGCAATATAAATGCAATAAATAATAAGAATATTTGTTTGTTTGTTTATTTATTTATTTATTTATTTATTTATTTATTTATTTATTTATTTATTTATTTATTTATTTATTATTAGTTTGATTTATATGCTGCCCTTCTCCGGAGACTCAGGGCGGCTGACAATGCGTTAAGCTATAGCTCTCATACTTTTGTATATACCTGCTTAGTAGGGCTTTTGCCCCCCCCCCCCAAAGCGGTATTCTTTTTTATACAAAGTCAGTTTATTGCCCCCACAATCCAGGTCCTCATTTTACCTACCATGGAAGGATGGAAGGCTGAGTCAACCTTGAGCCTGGTGAGATTCGAACTTACAGTAATTGCAGGCAACTGGCAGCTAAGTGCTGCTTAACAGTGCTTTAGTCTGCTGCTCCACCAAGGCTCCTATCAAGAACGGTTGCAGGATATGGGTTCTAGAGAAAAGAAGAACTGGGGGGGGGTATTTTTTTTTAATTTGATTTCTATGCCGCCCTTCTCTGGAGACTCAGGGTGGCTTACAATGCGTTAAGCAATAGCCTTCATACTTTTGTATATACCTGCTTAGTAGGGCTTTCGCCCCCCCCCCAGCGGTGTTCTTTTTTTTTAATACAAAATCAGCTTATTGCCCCCACAATCCGGGTCCTCATTTTACCTACCTCGGAAGGATGGAAGGCTGAGTCAACCTTGAGCCTGGTGAGATTCGAACTTACAGTAATTGCAGGCAGCTGGCAGCTAAGTGCTATTTAACAGCGCTTTAGTCCACTGCGCCACCAAGCACTCATAAGCAAGGACGGGCTTCCAAAATTTTAGCAAGGGCTTCTCTGTCCAGTTGCTGGGTGGGCGTGGCCATGGTGGGCGTGGCCTAGTCAGCCTCCTGCACCATGGCAGGAGGGAGTGAGTTTTTGCCCTCCTCAAGCTCCTAAGGCTTTCCTTGAGCCTTCGACAGGGTGAAAACAGCCTCCCCAGGCTCCGGAGGCCCTCCAGAGGCCTTCCTGAACATCCGGTAGGCCTGTTTTTCATCCTCCCTGAGCCTCCGCGCACGCCCAGCACTTACCTGCATCCAAAATGGGCCGTGTGGGGAATCCTGGAAGGGGAGGGGCAGGTGGGCGGGGCCAGGCAGAAGTGGGATTTGAGGGTTCTCCAAACTGCATAGAATCTTAGCTAGAGGGCAGTCGTGAAATCCAAATTTTCTTACTACCGGTTCGGTGGGCGTGGCTTGGTGGGTGTGGGCAGGGGAAGGATACTGCAAAATCTCCATTCCCATCCCACTCCAGGGGAAGGATACTGCAAAATCCCCATTCCCTCCCCACTCCTGGGGGAAGGATATTGCAAAATCTCCATTCCCATCCCACTCTGGGCCCAGCCAGAGGTGGTCTTTGCCGGTTCTCCAAACTACTCAAAATTTCCGCTACCGGTTTTCCAGAACCTGTCGGAACCTGCTGGATTTCACCCCTGCTAGAGGGTCTCCCGAAACCCCTGCGGACTCCCAGCAGTGAACCCCTGCTCATAAGTCCACCTTTTTCAGCGCCGTTATAACTTTGAACGGTCACTAAACAAACGGTCATTAAGTGGAGAACTACCTGTATTTATCTACATTTTTAAAAAAAAGCATCCTCAGAAGATTGTGCTGACTTTGAGGGACACGTCCAGAGAGATTTGATGACAAGAATAAAACTTGTCACCCGCCGTTTCCAAGAATAGTTTTGGATTGTGGGTTTATTTTTTATTCCCCCCCCCCCAATTTCCAGGTCTAATTTAGAACCGGTGGTCTCTTCCCCAGAGTCGGATCCTTGCTTAGCTTTTGTTGAGATCAGCCAAGGTCGGCTAAATCTGGCTGCGAGGGAATATTTGACTTGATTAGAATATATTGGAAAAGGTTTCTGTTATTGTAGCTCATCGCAAACTAAATAGGAACCCGAAATATGATGAGATTGCTGAAAAAGAAAGAAAGAAAGAGAGAGAGAGAGAAAAGTAATGTTAGGCTGCATCAGCAGAAACGGTCCAAAACGACAGAAAGCCACACAATTCCACGGCAGTTTTTGGAAATGATTCTATCCGGTTCACAGATAGTCTTCCACATACGACCACACTGGATTTCTGTGCTTAAACAAGGTGGTTATTAAGTAAGCCGCTCCCAACTTTGCAACCATTTTTTTTTTGCCATGGTTGTTAATGTGAATCACTGCAGTTGTTAAGTGAATTGCACGGTTGTTAAACAAATCTGGTTTCCTCTGTTGATTTTTCTTGTTAGAAACTGGCTGGAACATTGCAACCAGAGTAGAGTAGAGTAGAGTAGAGTAGAGTAGAGTAGAGTAGAGTAGAGTAGAGTAGAGTAGAGTAGAGTAGAATAGAATAGAATAGAATAGAATAGAATAGAATAGAATAGAATAGAATAGAATAGAATAGAATAGAATAGAATATTGGAATGAAGAATAGAATAGAATAGAATAGAATAGAATAGAATAGAATAGAATAGAATAGAATAGAATAGAATAGAATAGAATAGAATAGAATAGAATATTGGAATGAAGAATAGAATAGAATAGAATAGAATAGAATAGAATAGAATAGAATAGAATAGAATAGAATAGAATAGAATAGAATAGAATAGAATAGAATAGAATAGAATAGAATATTGGAATGAAGAATAGAATAGAATAGAATAGAATAGAATAGAATAGAATAGAATAGAATAGAATAGAATAGAATAGAATAGAATAGAATAGAATAGAATAGAATAGAATAGAATGAAGAGGGGAGAGAATAGAATGTTATAGAATAGAATGTTAGAATAGGATAGGATAGGATAGGATAGGATAGGATAGGATAGGATAGAATAGAATAGAATAGAATAGAATAGAATAGAATAGAATAGAATAGAATAGAATAGAATAGAATAGAATATTGGAATGAAGAATAGAATAGAATAGAATAGAATAGAATAGAATAGAATAGAATAGAATAGAATAGAATAGAATAGAATAGAATAGAATAGAATAGAATAGAATATTGGAATGAAGAATAGAATAGAATAGAATAGAATAGAATAGAATAGAATAGAATAGAATAGAATAGAATAGAATAGAATAGAATAGAATAGAATAGAATAGAATAGAATGAAGAGGGGAGAGAATAGAATGTTATAGAATAGAATGTTAGAATAGGATAGGATAGGATAGGATAGGATAGGATAGGATAGGATAGGATAGGATAGAATAGAATAGAATAGAATAGAATAGAATAGAATAGAATAGAATAGAATAGAATAGAATAGAATAGAATAGAATAGAATAGAATAGAGGAAAGAAAGAATAGAATGTTATAGAATAGAATGTCCTTTCCCCTCCACTTCTCCTCCCTCCCTCCCTCCCTCTCTGTCTCTCTCTTTCCTTCCTTCCTTTTTTTCCTTTATCCTCCCTCCCTCCCTCCCTCCCTCCCCCTTATAGTCCAGACTCCCAAGGGGGAGGGGCTGCACTCCAGAGGAACAACTCAGTTTTGATAGTTTGTGTGTGAGAAAGTGGGTGAAGACAGCTCCTCCTCAATAGTTCCCAGAGTATGTTTTATGGTGGTGTCTAGCATGCTTTAGTTTGGCAAGATTCTGTCTACGACTGAGGAACAGTAGAGAAATCTGCTTAGAAGAATCACACGTGTCTTTTTTGGGTTTTTTTTTTTTTTTTTTTTTTGGAGCCTGACAGTTTCAAACTGTTTTGATCATCAGCCTCTGAAGCCTGCCGAATGCTTAGAAAGCCAATTTCACACCTGAGGCAGTAACTTTGCATTCGAGACAAGATGGCTTGTGAAGAATCATGCTCCAAACAGATTTCGTGCAAGAACTTTATACACAGAATGAGAAAGGGTTGTGCTCGAAAACAATTCAAAAGAAACCTTTTTGACAGCCTCAGTGATCCAACTTGGTTAGATCTGTGCCCCGTACCGAATTTTATTCTAATAGTAAAGACCCTAACACTCTCTTTGTGGCAAACGTGTCAGATACCCAACCCAAATCTGCTTTTGGGCCAAACAATTTCTTCTGTGCAAGCTGAGATCTCTAACCTAAGGGTTACCTTGCAAGCCAACAATACCAGTTAGGACCGTGATGGTGAACCTATGGCACATGTGCCAGAGGTGGCACAGAGAGCTCTCTCTGTGGGCATGCAGGCCATCGCTAGCTGATCTTCTGGTTTCCGGTGTGCCAGCCAGCTGATCTTCTGGTTTCCAGTGCGTGAACCAGCTGATCTTCTGGTTTCCAGTGCACCAGCCAGCTGGTCTTCTGGTTTCCGGTGCACCAGCCAGCTGATCTTCTGGTTTCCAGTGCGCCAGCCAGCTGGTTTTCTGGTTTCCGGTGCACCAGCCAGCTGATCTTCTGGTTTCCGGTGCGTGAACCAGCTGATCTTCTGGTTTCCAGTGCACCAGCCAGCTGGTCTTCTGGTTTCCGGTGCAGCAGCCAGCTGATCTTCTGGTTTCCAGTGCGCCAGCCAGCTGGTCTTCTGGTTTCCGGTGCACCAGCTAGCTGATCTTCTGGTTTCTGGGGCGCCAGCCAGCTGGTCTTCTGGTTTCCGCTGCACCAGCCAGCTGATCTTCTGGTTTCCGCTGCACCAGCCAGCTGATCTTCTGGTTTTCGCTGCACCAGCCAAGCAATCTTCTGGTTTCCGGGGCGCCAGCCAGTTAATCTTCTGGTTTCCGGGGCACCAGCCAGCTGGTCTTCTGGTTTTCAGTGAGCCAGCCAGCTGGTCTTTTGGTTTCCGGTGCACCAGCCAGCTGGTCTTCTGGTTTTCAGTGAGCCAGCCAGCTGGTCTTCTGGTTTCCGGTGCACCAGCCAGCTGGTCTTCTGGTTTTCAGTGAGCCAGCCAGCTGGTCTTCTGGTTTCCGGTGCACCAGCCAGCTGGTCTTCTGGTTTTCAGTGAGCCAGCCAGCTGGTCTTCTGGTTTCCGGTGCACCAGCCAGCTGGTCTTCTGGTTTTCAGTGAGCCAGCCAGCTGGTCTTCTGGTTTCCGGTGCACCAGCCAGCTGATCTTCTGGTTTTCGCTGCACCAGCCAAGCAATCTTCTGGTTTTCAGTGAGCCAGCCAGCTGGTCTTCTGGTTTCCGGGGCACCAGCCAGCTGGTCTTCTGGTTTTCAGTGAGCCAGCCAGCTGGTCTTCTGGTTTCCGGTGCACCAGCCAGCTGGTCTTCTGGTTTTCAGTGAGCCAGCCAGCTGGTCTTCTGGTTTCCGGTGCACCAGCCAGCTGGTCTTCTGGTTTTCAGTGAGCCAGCCAGCTGGTCTTCTGGTTTCCGGTGCACCAGCCAGCTGGTCTTCGCAGATGCCAGAGCACCAGAAAATGGCCTGGAAATGGTCCAAAAACTGCCCCCAAAGCAAGCCATTTTCCAGGCAGTTTTTGGGCCTTTTTCGGGCCATTTTTGGCCTGAAAACGGCCTGGAAAAATGGCCTGAAAACATCAAAAAAATGGCCAAAAAACACATGTGCACCGGCCAGCTGGTCTTAACCACCACACTTGTTAACTTAGTAATACGGTTGTTAAGTGAACCCGGCTTCCCCTTTGACTTTGCTTGCTCGGAAGGTCTCAAAAGGGGAACATGTGACCCTTCTGGACATTGCATCCGTCATAAATATGAGTTAGTTGCCGTGTGTCTAAATTGGAGCCCTTGACCACGTGGATACAGTGTGCAAATCGTAAATCATTTTCTCAATGCCATCGTAACTCTGACCGGTCACTAAATGAACTGTTGTAAGTGGAGGCCTACCTGCACTCAGGAAGTTGGTAGTAGAGAGGATTTCAAAATTCGTTCTTCCCCTCCAAATCTGAATCCCAATCCTCTTGAGCCATAAATTCCTTTCCCTTTTTATCACTTTGTTGCTTGTTAAATACACTGAGAGCTGATGCACTGGAGACAAATTCCTTGGGGGGGTCCAATCCCACCTGTCTGATAAAAAAAATATTCTGTTCTATTCTATTCAATAGAATATTTGTAGATCAGGGTTGAACTGTGGGATCCTTGATGCTCTCTGAGGTTGGTTGCTTTCTCGCTGATGTTTCATTACCAAACGAGGTAACATCATCAATGTTAGAAGGGACCAAGGTTTCTCTTCTCTTCTCTTCTCTCCTCTCCTCTCCTCTCCTCTCCTCTCCTCTCCTCTCCTCTCCTCTCCTCTCCTCTCCTCTCCTCTCCTCTCCTCTCCTCTCCTCTCCTCTCTCTCCTCTCCTCTCCTCTCCTCTCCTCCCTTCCCTTCCCTTCCCTTCCCTTCCCTTCCCTTCTCTCTCCCCTCCCCTCCCCTCCCCTCCCCTCCCCTCCCCTTCCCTCCCCTTCCCTCCCCTCCCCTCCCCTCCATTCTCCTCTCCTCTCCTCTCCTCTCCTCTCCTCTCCTCTCCTCTCCTCCCTTCCCTTCCCTTCCCTTCCCTTCTCTCCTCTCCTCTCCTCTCCTCTCCTCTCCTCTCCTCCCCTCCCCTCCCTCTCCCCTCCCTTCCCCTCCCCTCCCCTCCATTCTCCTCTCCTCTCCTCTCCTCTCCTCTCCTCTCCTCTCCTCTCCTCTCCTCTCCTCTCTATTCTGTTTTTATGCTTATTCCTATTCTTACGCTTACTCTTAAAATTGCAGCTTATGATTGAATGGTGCGGCCCTTAGTGCTCTCCGAGCTTGAATATTGTTTGCAGATGTTTCATTACCCAACTAAGTAATGTCATCAGTGCTAGAAGGGAATGGGGTTTGTATTGCATTCCATTCCATTCCATTCCATTCCATTCTCTATATTCGATCTCTTCTCTTCTCTTCTCTTCTCTTCTCTTCTCTTCTCTTCTCTTCTCTTCTCTTCTCTTCTCTTCTCTTCTCTCTCTCCTCTCCTCTCCTCTCCTCTCCTCTCCTCTCCTCTCCTCTCCTCTCCTCTCCTCTCTTTTCTCTCTTCTCCTTTCTCCTTTCTACTCTACTCTACTCTAGTCTATTCTCACGTCTTGCATTTTTGTTGAGCGTGCTGTTCCCTCCCCCTTCCCTGTGCTACACAAAGCATTGCTCGCACAAGGGAATGGGTAGCATGGTGGCGACATAAGTATGACTGAGACCCTCAAGCCAGATGTTTCCGCTCAACCGTTGGAAAAAATGTGGTCAATTAGTCATGTTCTCGGGGCCTGTACATTTCCTTATTGTTCAATAGATGCTCTCTGCGGTTGTTCATAGTTAATAAATCTGGGACTTGGTTCCAGCCATGTGGCCTCCTGTCTTCTTCGGCAGTGGTTTTTTTACGTTCATCTTCTACCACAGGTCATCTTCGACTTACAACCATTTGTTTAGTGGCTGTTCAAAATTACAAGAGCACATCCATACCTTGGGAGGGGGAAAGACAAAGATGTCATTGATCCAAAACAAGACAATATGGCCCAATAGACCCTCCACCCAAAGGTGTGCTCAAGAGGGTCTAAATAAATAAATAAATAAATAAATAAATAAATAAATAAATAAATAAATAAATAAATAAATAAATAAGGAGGTTACAGAATAATGCCTTGGTAAGACGACACTTGGAATATTGCCTCCAGTTTTGGTCGACACGATATAAACAGGGGTGGGATTCAGCCGGTTCGGCCTGGTTTGGGTGAACCGGATGTTAATTTTAATCTGGTTTGGCGAACCGGTTGTTCCAAGGACTGGCTGACCCCACCCACCTTGCCCCGCCCCTCCCAGAAGTCTCCACGCAGCCTGTTTTGGATGCCAGATAAGTGCAAAGTGTGCATGGAGGCATGGAGACTACTGGAAGTCTGGAAATGGCCCTGTTTCCCGCATCCGGAGGGCCTCCAGGGCCGGGGGAGGCTGTTTTCACCCTCCTGGAGAGCTGCAGGAAAGCCTCTGGAGCCTGGGGAGGGTGAAAAACAGACCTACCGGAAGTTGTCCGGAAACTGGTCCATTTCTGGCCTCCGGAAGGCCTCCAGAGCTGGGGGAGGCTATTTTCACCCCTCCTGGAGGCTGCAGGAAAGCCCCTGGAGCCTGGGGAGGGTGAAAAACAGACTTACTGGACGTACCGGAAGTCTGGAATTTGGCCCATTTCCAACCTCCGGAGGGTGCATGAAGCGAACTGGTTGTTACAACCGGTGAATCCCACCATTGGATATAAAAAAAGATGTTGAGCCTCTAGAAAGAGTGCAGAGAAGGGTAAGAAAGATGATTAGGCTAAAACATTTAGACAGCATACAAAATAGTTGCTTCTCTCCTTGATGAGTTTCCATCCGTTGCTTCTTGTTCCTGCCTTCAGGTGCTTTGGAGAACAGCTTGACTCCCTCTTCTTTGGGGCAGCTCCTCAAATATTAGAACACTGCTATCATGTTACCCCTAGTCCTTCTTTTAATTAAACATATGAAGAATGATTGCAGGAATTGGGTATGTCTAGTCTAGTGAAAAGAAGGAGCAGGGCAGACAGGGTAGCAGTGTTCTAGTATTTGAAAAAAATTGTACGCTCTCTATGCAAGGCAGTCAGCCTGGGGTCAAATGAGGCTACCGTTTGCCATGAGTCATGCATTTGGGGCTGACCCAGCATGATCATTCTGCTTCATTATTTTATATTTTCCTTACAGGTGGTATTTAACTCTTTCAACCCTTGTTCAATGCTCGGAATATGCCTCCTCCTCCTCCTCTTTTTCCTTCTTTCCCCTTCTCCTCCTCCTCTCCCTCTGCTTTCTTCCCTCTCCTTCACCTTCCTCTCTTTCCTTCTTTCTCCTTCCTCCTTCTTCTCCTTCTCTTTCTCCTTCCGCTCTTTGTTTTCCTTCTCTTTCTCTCTCTCCCTTCTCCTCTCCCTCCCCTTTCTTCCCTTTTCTTCACCTTCCTCTCTTTCCTTCTTTCTCCTTCCTCCTTCTTCTCCTTCTCTTTCTCCTTCTCCTTTCTCTTTTCCTTCTCTTTTTTCTTCTCCCTTCTCCCCTCTTCTTCACCTTCCCCTCCTTCCTTCTTCCTTCTTCCTCTCCCCTTCTCCTTCTTTCTTTTTCTTTTTCTCCTCCTCCTCCCCCTCCCCCTCCTCCTCCATCTTCTTCTGCTTCTCCCTTCTCTTTTCTCATCCCTTCTTCTTTCTTCATGCCCGATAAATAGATTTTAAAAGCAACAACCACGAAATAAATAACATTCTTGGTGCAATATGACCGTTTTGACAGCTTTACGAAATTATGCCAGGAAGGAGGGGGGCTTCTCTGAGTCACGCAGGGCTTGATTTGACAAATGTCTCCCCACTGAGGTTCAAATTTAAGAAGGGTACCTCAACCTAAAAATTTGGACTGGCCGAATTTCCCCCAAGGCTGTCCTCATAAGTCGAGAACAGACAAATGCCTCCCATTATGTTTGCCTCAAAAGCATGTTTATATCTTGGCTGCAAGATTGCAAGTCACTTCCACACCCCTTGTCACTAAATTGCTCTCAGGGCTGGGTCCCACTAACAGGGAAAAGCTTTCAAAATGATCAAATTGGTAGGCATGCAAATTAGTCTCTATTCAGCTCCATGTGGACGGGATCAGAATTGGTGGGTAACTTGGACAAGGCACACAATGAAAGCAGGGGTGAAATTCAGGGTTTTTTACTACCGGTTTTGTGGGCGTGGCTCAGTGGGCGTGGCATGGCTTGGTGGGCATGGCTTGGTGGGTGTGGCAAGGGAAGGTTACTGCAAAATCCCCATTTCCTCCCGTTCAGCTGGGAGGCAGAGAATAGATGGGGGCGGGGCCAGTCAGTATTTTTACTACCGGTTCTCCGAACTACTCAAAATTTCCACTACCGGTTCTCCAGAACTGGTTAGAATCTGCTGAAACCCACCTCTGGTGTGGCTTGATGGGCATGGTGTAGCTTGGTCAACATGGCTTGGTGGGCCTGGCAGAGAAAGGATATTGCAAACTCTCCATTCCCACCCCACTCTGGAGCCAGCCAGAGATGGTAATTGTCAGTTCTCCAAATTACTCAAAATTTCCACTACCGGTTCTCCAAACTGCTCAAAATTTCCACTTCCGGTTCTCCAGAACTGGTTAGAACCTGCTGAATTTCACCCCTGAGTGCAATACAGTAACCAAGAGTTGGCTTTGATTTCCTTTCAATCTCTTTAAGTTTTCCTAACCAGAGCATTGTTTTCTTAGATAAGTCCAGTGAGAGGACCTCGCGAAGGAGGGACCAGAGTGACCATCCGAGGAGAAAATCTCGGTCTGGAGTTCTGGGACATCGCGACCCATGTCAAAGTTGCTGGCGTGGAGTGCGTTCCCTTGATGGATGGATACATCCCAGCAGAGCAGTAAGTGAGGTCTGCAGGGCAAAGCATCTCAAGAAAACCTTAAGGCCAGGGTGGGATCGCAAAGGACTCTGGACTTACAAGCCAAAGAGGGAATCCCCACAAGTGGAGCTTGATTTGGGGGGAGGAGGACACTGCAGAAGACTCCATCTTGTTTTCTTGGTAACAGTGTCAAACATGGCTCCCATGGCCATGGTGTTTGGTGGTTTGGCTGGCTTCCCAATTTAATCAATAGTTCTAGAATTTTCTGCTGCTTCCCCCTCCACTATCCATCCATCCATCCTACAACCCATCCACCCATCAACACAACCATCTACCCAACAGTGATGGGATTATTATTATTTTTTTACTACTGGTTCTGTGGGCGTGGCTTGGTGGGAGTGGCTTGGTGGGCATGGCAGGGGAAGGATACTGTATAATCTCCATTCCCACCCCACTCCAGGGGGAGGTTATGACAAAATCCCCATTTCCTCCCAATCAGCTGGGACTCGAGAGGCAAAAAATAGATGGGGGCGGGGCCAGCCAGAGGTGGCATTTACCAGTTCTCCGAACTACTCAAAATTTCCGCTACTGGTTCTCCAGAACTGGTCAGAACCTGCTGAATACCATGTCTACCACCAACCCACCCACCCACCCACCCACCCATCCATCCAACAATTCACCCACCCACCCACCCAACACACAGACACATCCATCCATCCGTCCATGTATCCATCCATGATCCGTCCAACAATTCACCCACTCACCCACTCAACACACAAACATCCATCCATCCATCCGTCTGTCTCTCTCTATCCATCCATCCATCCTACCAAACAACCAGCAATTTACTTACTAACTTATTTAAATCACCAATAACCATTTTCTAACTTGGATCTGTCCCCACTTTCCCAAAATTAGTCAGGATCACTGCAGAGTCATGCAAATGCATTAACTTACTTTTTAAATTTGTAATTAGGCTTGTAAAACTGCAAACAAGTGTAAGCAATGGGCATCCCTTTCTTTGTAACCTGGGTTAAGAATAAGACATCGCAATTAGTTTTTTTACACAAATAATGCAAAACAGTTTGCAAAGTCTAGAGAATTTTTCACTATTTTTTTTAAAAAGGAGGAGGGGAAGGGGAAGAAGAGAAGTAGGGGAAGGAGGAGGAGGAGGAGGAGGAGGAGGAGGAGGAGGAGGAGGAGGAGGAGGAGGAGGAGGAGGAGGAGGAGAAGAAGAAGAAGAAGAAGAAGAAGAAGAAGAAGAAGAAGAAGAAGAAGAAGAAGAAGAAAAAGTTATTATGCCATGAAAGCGAAGAAACAAAAAAACACTGACAATCCAAACTGCCGACTTTGCAATGACAAAGTTGAAACTGTTTCACACTTAAAATGTGAGTGCAGCAAAATCGCATAAATTGATTACAAAGCTAGACATGATCGAGTTGCTAAATTAATCCACTGGTCATTATGTAAAAAATACGCCCTACCTGTATCTGAAAAGTCATGGGAGCACAAAGTGGAAAAAGTTGTTGAAGCTGAGATGGTGAAGATCTTGTGGGACTTTCGAATATAGACAGATCGTCATTTGGAACACAACACGCCAGATATCACGGTTGTCGAGAGCCGAAGCGTACAATTTAGTGATATCGCGATACCAGGAGACGCCAGAGTCGAAGGAAAAGAACTGGAAAAAAATCACGAAATATCGCGTCCTGGCCATCAAAACTACGCGATTATGGCTGAAACATGTGACAGTGATACCCATCGTCATCGGGGCGTTTGGTACCATGTCCAAGGATTTTACAAAACACATCAAGAAATTGCAGCGTCCTGCAATAACACCAGCGGAACTGCAAAAAACTGCGCTACTCGGAACATCGTATATTTTAAGAAGATACTTGGTTGATACTTAGGATGCTGGCAGCAACCCGTATCAACCATTAGCACCAGTCAATGATATTTGTGACACATTTTTAAATGTTCAGCTGACTGAGTTTCATGGTTAATGTATATGATGATGATAATAATAATATCCTTCAATTCTCAGTCAGTGCCAAGATGATTCAGGAGGCAATCTTGAGTTTATGTGGCATCAGATAGTAATCAACCCTTTAAGGACTAAGTTCCCTGCAGTTCTGAAAACATACCGTGTTTCCCCGAAAATAAGACCACTGTGTTATATTTTTTTGAACCCTGAAATAAGCCCTCGGCCTTATTGCTCAAAAGCTCGATTGGGCTTATTATCAGGGGATGTCTTATTTTGGGGAAAACAGGGTAACAACCCATCCCACCTTCTACTCTGGGCGAAACCTAGAATCATCCCAACCCAGCTGTAGCTTTTGCTTGAACTGAAGATCTTGGTTCTCCATCCATCATTTTTTTGGTCCGTCTCAGGCCACCGAGCTCTGAAATTAGTTGAAAGCAAAACCAGCTTCGTCAACCTGGTGCCCTCCAGACGAACCGGACTGGAAATCCTTGCAAATGCAACGTGCTTGCAGGGGTTTAGAAATTATGGGCCCGCAGTCCCAATATCTGAGCTCTGGCTGGGGAATATGGGCTTTGGTGGGGGGAAATGCACTTCCTCCCATAAAATCAGCTGGTTATGAGCTTGGAAAAAGGCTTCTAAATTAGACTGACTTTCTCCAATTCGATTGTAGGAAAATAATATAGGTAGGGCTTGATTTACAACCAGAATTGAACCCACAACTTCCTGAGACAGTTGTTCAGTGAATTTTGCCCCATTTTATGACCTTTCTTGCCACAGTTGTTAAGTGAATCACTGCAGTGGTTAAGTTAGTAACACGGTTGTTAAGTGAATCTGGCTTTCCCGTCGATTTTGCTTCTCAGAAGGTCGCAAAAGGGGAACACATGACCCCAGGACACAGCAAACCATCATAAATTACTAAGTTTGTAAAAAAAGGGGCAAAATTCATTTAACTGTCTTCCTTAGTAGCAGAAATTTAGGTCTCCATTGTAGTCATAAGTTGAGGACTACCAAATTTAGCAGGGTATTCGTTGTCTACTCCCTTCTAACATCGATGATGTTACCTAGCTGGGTGATGAAACGTCTGGAAGAGAATCACTCATCTCCTCCCCCTCCTCCTCTTCCTCCTCCATTTTGCAAACTCCCCCTCTCTTCTAACACTGATGATGTTACCTAGTAGGGTCATGAAATGTCTGTAGGAAAGCAACCAAGCTCAGAGAGCGCCAAGGAGCCCACGGGCATTTCTGCCCTCCACAATTTTACAAACGCATCCCATTTTTCCTTGCAATCAATCCAGCTGGTAAGACGCCATGAATTTCTCTTTGGAAACCGCGAAGTAGCTCCCCAAAGGAAAAACTCAGCCTTTGAACATCTCTGCTTTCCTTCTAGAATTGTCTGTGAGATGGGCGAAGCAAAACTCAGCCAGCATGCTGGATACGTGGACATTTGCGTGGCTGAATGCAGGCCAGAATTCATGGCAAAATCCTCCCAGTTCTATTACTTCACGGTAAGTCTGTGCTTCAGTAGCCGTGTCCTTTTAAAGTAGCCCTGTGTTTTTAAAGTAGCCCTGTCCTTTTAAAGTAGCCCTGTCCTTTTAAAGTAGCCCTGTCCTTTTAAAGTAGCCATGCCCTTGTAAAGTAGCTCTGTGCTTTTAAAGTAGCTGTGTCCTTTTAAAGTAGCCCTGTCCTTTTAAAGTAGCCCTGTCCTTTTAAAGTAGCCATGCCCTTGTAAAGTAGCTCTGTGCTTTTAAAGTAGCTGTGTCCTTTTAAAGTAGCCCTGTGCTTTTAAAGTAGCCCTGTCCTTTTAAAGTAGCCCTGTCCTTTTAAAGTAGCCATGCCCTTGTAAAGTAGCTCTGTGCTTTTAAAGTAGCTGTGTCCTTTTAAAGCAGCCCTGTGTTTTTAAAGTAGCCCTGTCCTTTTAAAGTAGCCCTGTCCTTTTAAAGTAGCCATGCCCTTGTAAAGTAGCTCTGTGCTTTTAAAGTAGCTGTGTCCTTTTAAAGCAGCCCTGTGTTTTTAAAGTAACCATGCCCTTGTAAAGTAGCTCTGTGCTTTTAAAGTAGCTGTGTCCTTTTAAAGCAGCCCTGTGTTTTTAAAGTAGCCCTGTCCTTTTAAAGTAGCCATGCCCTTGTAAAGTAGCTCTGTGCTTTTAAAGTAGCTGTGTCCTTTTAAAGCAGCCCTGTGTTTTTAAAGTAGCCCTGTCCTTTTAAAGTAGCCCTGTCCTTTTAAAGTAGCTGGGTCCAGCTTGCCTTCAGAAATTGTGGGTGCTCCATCACTGGAGGATTTAAGAAGAGACTGGACAGCCATTTGTCTGAAATGGTACAGGTAGTCCTCGACTTAGAACAGTTCATTAGTGACCGTTCTGAGTTACAACAGCATTGAAAAAAAAGTGACTTATGACCACTTTCCACACTTACAACCGTTGTAGCATCCCCATGGTCGCATGATTTACATTTGGATGCTTGACAGCTGGTTCATATTTATGACGGTTGCAGTGTCCCATGGTTGTGCTATCCCCTTTTGCGACCTTCTGACTAGCAAAGTCAATGGGGAAGCTAGATTCACTTAACAATTGTGTTAGTAACTTAACAACTGTGACAACTATGACAAGAAAAGTCGTGGGGCAAAACTCACTTAGTAAATTTCTCACTTAGCAACATCAATTTGGGGCTCAATCATGGTCGTAAGCTGAGAACTCCCTATATAGGGTCTCCTTGAACAACTGTCTTCCTTTAGTAACAGATATTTAGGCCTCCATTGTGGGCATAGGTTGAGGACTACCAGTTGAAAACACCAGATTTAGTAGGGCATTCATGATGTTACCTAGTTGGGTCATGAAATGTCTATTGACGCTCCGACTATCATAAATATGAACCACCTGCCAGCAGCTAAATTTTGAATTTTCGTGAATTTTCGTGAATTTTCGTGAATTTTTGTGAATTTTTATGAATTTTGAAACTTCACAAGAAAATTCGTAAGGTGGCTTACTGAAAAAGGTGATTGTTTTTCGTAAGCCACCTTTACGAAAAACGATCGTAAGCCACCTTTTTCAGTGCCATTGTAACCAAATGGTCACTAAATGTGAGGACTAGAAATATGGTGAAACCTTGTCTTAAAGACAAGTGTCGAATAGAAAAAAAATGGATTTATTTTTTGTACCAGTTCTCATTCGGTTTGAGGGAAAGGCCTCCCTTTGGAAATTCCTCTTGAGTTGGAAATCTCTCAGGAGTGAAATAAGATATTTTTGTGCTCGCTTCCTAATGAGGTTGGCCTCGGGGCATATTTGAATATTCCGGTGTTTCACACAGTCACCTCTAAGATGTTTCATGTTTATACTTGCAAAAGAAGACATTTGGAAGAACAGTTCACAAAGTGACGGCAGAAAACAATATCCTGCCCTTAGGAGACTGGGAGGGTTTTTCATTTCCCCTGGAAAGGTTTGGAGACGTCCTTCAGCTGGTTTCTCAAAATTAGAGGTAAAGGTTTCCCACATCTGGTTGGGGCACTGCTCATCTCTGTTTCCTAGCTGAGGGAGCACGTCTTCGGTGTGGTCTGAAGACACTTCTGTGCAGTGGTGGGATCCTCTCGGTTTAACAACCAGTTCGGTGATCACGCGATTTGTGCACGCACATGCATGCGTGCACAGTTTGAAAAAAATCTTCACTTCCTGGTTTCTTCAGAGGAGTAACACAGCTGATTCACGTGGCAATTCACTCTATCGTGCGAATCAGCTGAGAAGGTAGGAAAATAGCATGGGTGGGGGGGAAGGCCCATCTGATCATTGGGGTGAACCGGTTTGCTCCCAGCTGATCATTGGAGATATTGGTTTGCCCGAACCAGAACTGGTAGAATCCCACCCTGCTTCTGTGGCCATGTGGTCAGTACGATTATATGCCGAACGCTGTTTCCTTCTCACCAAATTGGTACCTATTGATCTACTCACATTTGCATGCTTTTGAACAGCTAGGTGGGAAGAAGCTAGAGCAAGGAACAGGAGCTTGCCCCATCACATGGTGCTCAGGTCTCGAACCTGGGCTGACAGCTTTCTAGCTGACAAGCTCAGGGTCTTTAACCACTGAGTCATTACACCCGTCCTGCCCATGAAATTGGCAGGAAATTGCAGAAGCACACTGAGCTCTCCT
>JAWJVD010000104.1:114545-179672 GCA_038048745.1 Coluber constrictor foxii | reverse complement strand
AATTATTTAATTGTATCTGATTGTGTATGCTGCAACAAACTCTGAGAGGACCAGTGGTGGGTTGCTACCAGTTCGCCCCGGATCGGGCGAATCAGTAGCGGTGGCGGCGGGAGGCTCCTCCCACCTTCCGGGATGTCTCTGCGCATGTGCAAAAGCTTTTATGCATACAGAGAAGTGTGCACGTACGCAAATACATGCGCGCCCGGGAGCGAACTGGTAGCGACGGGATTTGAATCCCAGTACTGGATAGCACCCATCTTACTTCAAGATAACTCTTAACAGGTAACTAATACACAGTCCAGTGTTATTTTAAAAGAAAAACTTTCCAAGAATGCTAACTCAGATCGGTCGTCTCTTGAATGAACAACCTCTGGTCTTTTATTTTCATCAGGCTCTGCTGTCACCCGTTCGGGGTATTGCTATTCCATTCAATTTCACTTTCTTTTTCCCTTTCCTTTTTTGTTTTTTTTTTTAGATGCTGTCTCTTTCTGATCTCAGGCCAAAGCAAGGACCAATATCGGGTGGGACCCAAGTCACGATCACGGGCAAAAACCTGAATGCGGGAAGCAACGTTTCTGTAATGTTCGGAGAATATCCTTGTCTTTTCCACCGGTAAGTTTCTCCGAGTTTTGCCTGCTTGGGGGAAAGAGCAAAGATGATACAGGTAGTTCTTCTTCTTCTTCTTCTTCTTCTTCTTCTTCTTCTTCTTCTTCTTCTTCTTCTTCTTCTTCTTCTTCTTCTTCTTCTTCTTCTTCTTCTTCTTCTTCTTCTTCTTCTTCTTCTTCTTCTTCTTCTTCTTCTTCTTCTTCTTCCCTCCTCCTCCTCCTCCTCCTCCTCCTCCTCCTCCTCCTCCTCCTCCTCTTCTTCCCCTCCTCCCTTCTCCTTCCCCTCCCTTCTCCTCCTCCTCCTTCTTCCTCCTCTCCTTCTCCTCCTCCTCCTCCTCCTCCTCTTCTTCCCCTCCTCCCTTCTCCTTCCCCTCCCTTCTCCTTCCCCTCCCCCTCCCTTCTCCTCCTCCTCCTCCTCCTTCCTCCTCTCCTTCTCCTTCTCCTTCTCCTTCTCCTTCTCCTTCTCCTCCTCTTCTCCTCCTCCTCCTCCTCCTCTTCTTCTTCCCCTCCTCCCTTCTCCTTCCCCTCCCTTCTCCTCCTCCTCCTCCTCCTTCTTCCTCCTCTCCTCCTCTCCTCCTCCTCCTCCTCTTCCTCCTCCTCCTCCTCCTCCTCTTCTTCTTCTTCCCCTCCTCCCTTCTCCTTCCCCTCCCCCTCCCTTCTCCTCCTCCTCCTCCTCCTCCTTCCTCCTCTCCTTCTCCATCTCCTTCTCCTTCTCCTCCTCTTCCTCCTCCTCCTCCTCTTCTTCTTCTTCCCCTCCTCCCTTCTCCTTCCCCTCCCTTCTCCTCCTCCTCCTCCTCCTCCTTCTCCTTCTCCTCCTCCTCCTCCTCCTCCTCCTCCTCTTCTTCCCCTCCTCCCTTCTCCTTCCCCTCCCTTCTCCTTCCCCTCCCCCCTCCCTTCTCCTCCTCCTCCTCCTCCTCCTTCCTCCTCTCCTTCTCCTTCTCCTTCTCCTTCTCCTTCTCCTTCTCCTTCTCCTTCTCCTTCTCCTTCTCCTCCTCCTCCTCCTCCTCCTCCTCTTCTTCTTCCCCTCCTCCCTTCTCCTTCCCCTCCCTTCTCCTCCTCCTCCTCCTCCTTCTTCCTCCTCTCCTCCTCCTCCTCCTCCTCCTCCTCCTCTTCTTCTTCTTCCCCTCCTCCCTTCTCCTTCCCCTCCCCCTCCCTTCTCCTCCTCCTCCTCCTCCTCCTTCCTCCTCTCCTTCTCCATCTCCTTCTCCTCCTCTTCCTCCTCCTCCTCCTCCTCCTCTTCTTCTTCTTCCCCTCCTCCCTTCTCCTTCCCCTCCCTTCTCCTCCTCCTCCTCCTCTTCCTCCTCCTCCTCCTCCTCCTCCTCTTCTTCTTCTTCTTCCCCTCGTCCCTCCTCCCTTCTCCTTCCCCTCCCCCTCCCTTCTCCTCCTCTTCCTCCTCCTCCTTCTTCCTCCTCTCTTCCTCCTCCTCCTTCTTCCTCCTCTCCTTCTCCTGCTCCTTCTCCTTCTCCTCCTCCTCCTCCTCCTCCTCCTCTCCTCTTCTTCTTTCCCTCCTCCCTTCTCCTTCCCCTCCCCCTCCCCCTCCCTTCTCCTCCTCCTCCTCCTCCTCCTTCTTCTTCCTCTCCTTCTCCTTCTCCTTCTCCTTCTCCTTCTCCTTCTCCTTCTCCTTCTCCTCCTCTTCCTCCTCCTCCTCCTCCTCCTCCTCTTCTTCTTTCCCTCCTCCCTTCTCCTTCCCCTCCCCCTCCCCCTCCCTTCTCCTCCTCCTCCTCCTCCTCCTTCTTCCTCCTTTCCTCCTCCTCCTCCTCCTCCTCCTCCTCCTCCTCCTCCTCCTCCTCCTCCTCCTTACAACCCCATAATTCCTTGCAGGGTGGAGTCTGGACAACTGAATGGAGCTGAGTGATTACTGGCCGGATGCCCTTCCTGTTGCCAATGCGGAGTTTTGTTCACCAGATATATTCTCATTGTGTCCAGAGAGAAATATCTGCCTCTACCTAGGATCGAAGTCACAGCCTCCTGATTGTGTGGCGAGAGCTCCAGCGCAGCACTCTATTTGCTATCCCACAGTCACGTGATCAAAATTCAGATGCTTGGCAATGGCTCCTATTTATGACGGTTGCAATCTCCCAATGTCACGTGATCCCCTTTTGCGAGCTTCTGACAAGCAACGGGGGAGCCAGATTCACTTAACCGCCGTGTTACTAACTTCGCAACTGCGGCGATTCATTTAACAACGGTGGCAAGAAAGGTCATAACATGGGGCAAAGCTCCCTTCACAACTGTCTCGCTTAACAACAGACACGTTGGGCTCAGTTTTGGTTGTTAAATCGAGGACTGCCTGTAAAAGTAGGAATTTTGGAGCTCAAGAATTGCAGAGCAGAATTGCAAAGACGGTGTCTCTCTGTAGGCACCTGTTTCCTTGTCCAGCTTAGTTACCTGAATGAATGAATTAACTGTCAAATTTAAATATGGATCATCTCACGCACAAAAATACCTTTCCAAGGTACCAAAATTCAGGAATCCAGGAGCACCGTTTCCAAACAACGCATTTTATTTATTTATTTATTTATTCATTCATTCATTCATTCATTCATTCATTCATTCATTCATTCATTCATTCATTCATTCATTCAATTTCTATACCGCCCTTCTCCTGAAGGACTCAGGGCGGTGAACAGTTAAAATGACATACATATAGAATGTGAATATAAATAATTAAGCCAGTTTGGCTCAACAGTTAAGAATCTTCAGCATAAAGATTTAAAAAATTAGAAAAGATTTATGCCAGACCGGCTTGGTGAAACAGAAAGGTCTTAAGTGCACGACGGAAAGTCCGAAGATCTGGGATCATTCGTATCCCTGGGGGTAACCTGTTCCAAAGGGTAGGTGCCCCAACAGAAAAGGCTCTTTCTCTGGGAACCACTAGTCGGCATTGCTTTAGTGATGGCACCCTGAGAAGGCCTACCCTGTGGGAGCGTGCTGGTTGGTGGGAGGTTATCGGTTGCAGAAGGTGGTCTCATAGGTACCCAGGTCCTAAGCCATGGAGCAGTTTGAAGATAAGAACCAACACTTTGAAGCGCACCCGGAAGACCACCGGAAGCCAGTGCAGCTCGCGTAGGAGTGGTGTCACATGTGAGCGCCATGTCACTCCCAATATCACCCGCGCAGCTGCATTCTGGACCAGTTGGAACCTCCGTGTGCACTTCAATTTTACATCAAGATGAACACCAGTAATGGAGCCCCAAATATCCATCCTAAGTTATGGTGGTTGTACGCCTCGGGTTACAACCGCCACGATTTACGATGGAAATTTCAGGCTCTATGACAGTCGTAAGTCTGAGGACTAGCTACAAAACTGCTTTATTTGGAAACGGTGCTCCCGGATTCTGGCAATATTGTTAAGCCGAGGCACTCACCTAACCAGATCCAATGGTACGGCTTTTTCTGTAGCTGCTGTTAAGCAAATCAATGTATTGCTGTGGACTTTTTTCTTTCCAATAACCGGTTAAGAAGTCTAGAAAACATACTTTGTGGTCACGTAAACACAGAACACTGCATCCAGCCGTAAAGTGGAGCTAATTGCAAAGCATCCGAGATGCAGTTGTGTGTCCCTGGGGGGCAGTGGTGAAATTCAATTTTTTTTTCACGGTTCTGTGGGCGTGTCTTGGTGGGCGTGGTGTGGCTTGGTGGGCGTGGCTTGGTGCACATGGCAGGGGAAGGATACTGCAAAATCTCCATTCCCTCCCCACTCCAGGGGAAAGATACTGCAAAATCTCCATTTCCACCCCACTCCAGAGGAAAGATACTGCAAAATCACCATTCCCTCCCCACTCCTCATCAGAGATATCACAGAGATTTATATCTTTTGCCGCGCCCTTAAAACGCTATTATTTCATCAAGCAGGGCTGGCCTAAAATTTTATTGGAATGGGTATTTTTTATTTTAGACGATTGGCCAAATTATGTAATAATTTTAAATTGTTTTTAACTTTTATATTGTTGGTTTTTATCTTGGCTGTACACTGCCCCGAGTCCTTTGGAAGAAGGGCGGTATAAAAATTGAATAAAACCTTTAATAATAAACTCCTGGGGGAAGGATATTGCACAATCTCCATTCCCACCCCACTCTGGGGTCAGCCAGTGGTGGCATTTGCCAGTTCTCCGAACTACTCAAAATTTCCGCTACTGGTTCTCCAGAACCTGTTAGATCCTGCTGGATTTCACCTCTGATGGGGGGATGTATAGCCATCAGAACTCTGGAACTGGGTCATAAGCAGCTTTGGGAGTCTGTTGTCATTTTTGGACGGTCGCTAAATGACTGCTCGAGTGGTGCGTTGGCCTAGAGGTGGAGCTCTCACCTCATAATCAGGAGGCTGTGAGTTCGATCCTGGGTAGAGGCAGATATTTCTCTCTCTGGGCACAATGAGAATAGATCTGCTGAGCAAAACTCCGCATTGGCGACAGGAAGGGCATCCGGCCATTAATCACTCAGCTCCATTCAGTTGCCCAGACTCCACCCTGCGAGGGATTATAGGGTCATTAAAACATGATGACTAAGCGACTGGTCATTAAGCAAGGACTCCGTGTATTGCCACTTAGTGCATCCAATGAAGCCAGTGCAGCTCCCAAAAGCTTAAGCATTTTTTTAAAAAAAAATTGTTAGGGGGGGGGGAAATACTAGTGTCAGGTTTCGATGTCGTCTCAAACAAATCGCATTTCAAACAAATAGTCTTTGATGAAAATCTCTCATTTATTAAGCACAACAATTGAACTCTGACTCCATCGCAGCCAACACTGACTTCCTGGCCCCAAACCCTCCCTTTCCTTTCCCCACTCCTCTGATCTCATTGGCCATCTTCCAAGTCACTCTGCCCTTAATCTATTACTCCAGCTCAAAGGAATTTCCCCCCTCCCATCCCATCTCCAAGGGGATATCATCTCCAGGGAAAATAAGTAGGTGAAAAGTCAAACGTCCTTTTGCCAGATGCTCCCTCTTCTCCTCCTTATGTCAGCACTGGAGCAAATGCAGCTTAAAGTGCTGACAACTCCTTATTTTTGCTATTTCTATGTTGGTGGGCAAAGCCTTGATGTCATCTGCAAAAAAACCCCAAGGAAGATGTTCAGAGAAGCTCCATAAAATATCCCCTGGGTCAACTACATTATTGACATTTGGAGGAAGCCTTCGCCGGGGGCTGGGGGGGGGGAGAGGGCATCCACAGGGGGTTGTCAAAATCTGCAGGAAGGCCAGCGTGACATTGCAGCACCTGCCATCTTGCAGATTGTGTGGTTGGCGGACTGCAGACAGTTCCGCTTATCTCCTGGATTTGTATTCTCCCTGGCTTAAATGACCCCAGGAGTTCCACCTGCATCTAATGTGGGGCTGTGCAGAGCTTTGGTGGATGCATTTGCTTCTTCAGAGTCATTGAGGCCACTTGGAGATTTATCTGTGTCCTCTGGGTCACCTGAATAGTGCAAATGGATGTGGAAGTTTCATGGAACTGCTGAAAGGACTGGAGCCAGGCCTTATCCTATCCCTTTCCCTCTGTTGATGGAGGGCTCTTCATTCTTGACATACATGGCCTCTTTGACCCCTCTTTCAAACCATTGGGACTCTCTGCAGTGGTGGGATTCACATTTTTTTTACTACCCGTTCTGTGGACGTGTCTTTGTGGGCATGGCCAGGGGGTGTGACAGGCAGCACTTTAGATTTAGATTTAGATTTAGATTTTATTGGATTTATATACCGCCCTACTCCCGAAGGACTCAGGGCGGTGTACAGCCAACGTTAAAAATACATAAATACAAAATTTAAAACCCAACTAAAAACAGATTAAATAAATTTGGCCCAGACAGAATTAAAACACCCCAAATAGTTTAAAACAGATTAAAATTTAATGCTAAAAACGGAGAGAGGTTAGGCCAGGCCCGCCTGGCGAAATAAAAAGGTCTTAAGAGCGCGGCGGAAGGTGCGCAGATCCGGGATCCTCCGTATCTCCGGGGGGAGCTTGTTCCAGATAGTAGGTGCCCCCACAGAGAAAGCTCTCCCCCTGGGGGCCACCAGTCGACATTGTTTTGCTGACGGCACCCGGAGGAGCCCCTCTCTATGAGAGCGTACTGGCTGGTGGGAGGCTATTGGTGGTAGTAGGCGGTCCTGCAAGTACCCAGGTCGTAACCAAAACCTTGAAGCGCACCCGGAAGACCACCGGGAGCCAGTGCAGCTCGCGCAGGAGAGGTGTCACATGGGAACGCCATGTCGCTCCCATCACGTGCGGCCGCACTCTGCACCAGTTGGAGCCTCCGGGTGCTCCTCAAGGGGAGCGCCATGTAGAGAGCACTTGGCCTCCTGCACCCCCTCCTAGGAGCAAAAACAGGCTGTCGGGGGGATGCACCACCCCCACTCCCATTTTTGACCTAGGAGGTCTCCCTGCACTTACCTGGGAGCCAAAATGGGGCGCGTAGGGATTCCTGGAAGGGGCGGGGCAAGAAGGGGCGGGGCCAGCCAGCAATTTAACTACCGGTTCACCCAAACCGGCTGAATCCCACCACATCTCTGTCCAGAATGTGGACTTTGCTGTCTTCAAAAGAAGGCACAGATCGACCTCCAAGTGACCTCAATGATTCTCAAAGAGAGTACTAATGACCAGATGACTGTAAGGAATATAAATCCTTCCATTCTCCGCCATTCAGTCAGAACTGAAGAAACGAAATGTCTTCAAGGAATAACTAAGAGAAACCCAGTTGCCTTTTGAAAAAGCACCTTTGGTGCAACCATAACCTGGGTGACTGAGAATCTCCACAGACTTCCCAACGTTTTCTAAAGCCAGATTTTCTTTCCTTTCCCTGACAGGAGGACTTCCGAATACATTATTTGCAACACCACAGCTTTTGGAAACGTCTTGGAGAAGAACATGGTGGACGTAACCGTGAAGGTGGACAAGGCCACGCTGCGCAAGGAGCTAGAGAAAGCTAAAATGCACAAGGAGCTCAAGTTTAAATACGTGGAGGATCCGACCATTTTGAGAATCGAACCCGAGTGGAGCATTGTCAGGTAATGAGGACATGAGGAAGGATGGTCCTTAACGGGGACCTGTCTCACGGTGGGGGGCGATTGAGAAATGTTTCAAGAAAAGAAGGTAGGGAAAGGTGAGGGTGAAGAAAACTAACGAGGTTCTGGAGAGTGTGTTTATCCCATTTATTCCAGATCATAGCAATAGACTTATATACTGCTTCACAGTGTTTTACAGTCCTCTCTAAGCAATTTACAGAGTCAACCTTTAGCCCCCAACAAGTTGGGTCCACATTTTACCCACCTCGGAAGGATGGAAGGCTGAGTCAACCTTAAGATCACCATGAATTCCAGATGAAAGCTTTTCACCCCAATGACATTAGTTTCATTTGTTAGGAAGCCCTCTCAGAAGCTCTTTCAGAAGCCAAAGGAAGCCCTCTCAGGAGCCAAAGTCAGCCCCTTGCTTAGGGTTTCTCAACTTTGGTGACTTTAAGATGGATGGATTTCAACTCTCAGAATTCCCCAGCCAGCACCTTCTTTCCATCACCTCCTTCTCCATCTCCACCTTCTCTTTCACCCCTCCTTTCGTCTTTTCTTTCACCTCCTTTCTCTTTTTCCTCCATCTCTTCCATCTCCTTCTCTTTCACTCCTTCTCCTCCTTCCCGTCCTCCTCTTTCTCCTCCTTCTGCTTCTCCTTTCTCCTCCTTTCTTCCTCTCCTATTTCTCCTCCTCTTCCTTCTCCTCCATCTCCCTCATGTCCACTTCTAGCTCCTCCTTCACCTCCCTCACCTCCTTTTCCTCCTTCTCCTTCACCTCCTTCTCCTTTTCTGTCTTCTCCTTCTCCTTCTCTTCCTCCTCCTCCACATTGTCCATTTGGTCTTCGCAATTTTCATGGCAACATTTTCAGAAACGCTTCTTTGTTAGTGGTTGAGAGAGAAGGACTGGTGCATAATCATTCAACTGGTTTCGGGTTTAAGCCAGGACCAGAACTCACGACTTCCCAGTTGCCTAGCCTTGTTGCTTTCACTAGCTTACCAAACTCTTTTAATTCCAAGTTAGTAGATTCACACCAGTGCTGGGTTTCACATTTCATTACCACTGGTTCTCTGGGCGTGCATTCCAGTGGTGGGTTGCCCCCAGTTCAGTCCGGTTCGACAGAATCAGTAGTAAAATTGGCAGGAGGCTCTGCCCACCTGCGATGACATCATCATGGGTGATCTGCGCGCGTGCTCCCACTACGAACCGGTAATAAATTTAAGTGGAACCCATACTTGGCGTATATGCATGCGCCCAGCCTCAAAAACATGCCTAAATAGGTCGGCATAGAGCCGGGTTGGCCCATGCGTGATTTCCGCTACCGGTTCCCACCTCTGATTCACACACCAGCCAGTGACAGGAACTTCAACGTATCTGCCCAATTCTAGGAACTTGGAATAGAAACTCACCCTGTCCTCAGAGGACACACGAACAGAAAAGTCTGTTTTCTCCCCACCGCCCCCAACCCATGATATTTTTGCAGGTGCTCATTCCCCAGGTCTGTTCGGTCTCATTATTGTATTAATTTGCATTTAAAAAGGGCTTCCAGTTTTTTTATAGGCAGGTTTGATTCCAATTTGGTTTCAAAGTACACATTTTAAAACAGCGTCTTGAGAGGGTTTGAGTTGAGGTGTGAAATTCCGAGAAGAGATATGTTCCAGCCCTTGCATGCATTAGTTTAAAAAAAAAACAACGTACAAGGAGCATTCTGTAAGTAGAAACAGCTTTTAAAACTGCATACATTAGGAGAATGTGCATAAAAATGCAGATGACTTGAGAGAGAGGGGGGGGGGGGTGTCTAAAGAAATAGTGCAAAATGATACAGGATTGAGTGGAAGGTAAGATGAGGAGAAAAATAAGAGATGGAGATAAACTGGAATTCACACATTTTTCTACGCCTAATTATATCTCAAAGTTAAAAAAGAAAAATCTTCATTTCCCCCCAGTTTAACAGATTTGAGGGATACATTTATTTATTTATTTTTAAAAAAAATCTATCTAAAGGAGCTTTCAGCTGTTAAGAGGACAGATTGTGGTGATTATAGCGGAATAAATTCAACTCTGTGGTCTATTTATGTTTTTTCAGTTTAAAAAAAAAACAAGAGTGTTTTTTTTTTCTTAGAGAGCAATTGCTCTTGAAAGACAGGATTGCTCCGAATTTTCCAATTTGGTAAAAGTCTTCCAGCTTTCAGCAAATCCATTGCTGCATTTATTTTCCATCAATTAAAAGTTTTGCAGACTTCAGCAAACCCCAAACATCCTTTTTATTATCATGGACACTTCTTTATCAGGGTGGGGCTCTAACTAGTTTCACTTCTTTAGTTGTCTTGGCAACATCCTGACTTTAGAGGTAGCCCTCGAGTTACGACCATCAGTGGAGCCCGAAATTTCTGTCATCAAGTGAGACATTTCTTAAGTGCGTTTGGCCCCATTTTACAACCTTTCTTGCCTCAGTCGTTAAGTGAATCACTGCAGGGGATGTTAGTTAGCCTAGTTGTTAAGTGAATCTGGCTTCCCCATTGATTTTACTCATCGGAAGAAGATAGAATAGAATAACAGAGTTGGGAAGGGACCTTGGAGGTCTTCTAGTCCAACCCCCTGCTTAGGCAGGAAACCCTACATCACTTCAGACCAAGGGTTATCTAACATTTTCTTAATCACACGGTCCCAAGACACAGCAACTGTCGTACATACATGCCAGTTGCCAAGCGTCCAAATTTTGATCACGTGACATTACTGCAACGGTTATAAGAGTGAAAAACGGTCGCAAGTCACTGTTGTAACTTTGAACGGTCGCTGAATGAATGGTTGTAATTCGAGGACTTACTTGTATTGGGCAGCATCATTCCTTACCGAGAAATTCAATCAACCCATTAAAATTCAAGAGCATTAATTTTCCTCTAAACGAGCGTTTTCCAGCTTTTGTCAGTTTTAGAATGGATGGACTTCAGCTCCCAGACTCCATTGCCAGCTGGGGAATTCTGGGAGTTGAAGTCCACCCATCTTAAAGTTGCTGAGGTGGAGAAACACTGCTCTAAACAAACATTCATAGCTGGGGACTCAAGTACTAAGTGTTTTCACCCCAACTTTTTTAGCCTATTGGGCTGTAACCACAGCCCCCCTGTTTCAATTCTGTCAATCAGACAATTCAGTAGGATTCAAATCTTCTTTATGTATATTATAACACATAAGGCAAATATGCAATATCCATGCTGGTTTTTCCAACATGGTAGAGAGATGCTGAGCTTGTCGATCGAAAGGTCGGCTGTTCAGCAGTTTGAATCCCTAGTGCTGCGTAATGGGATGAGCTCCCGTGACTTGTCCCAGCTTCTGCCAACCTAGCGGTTCGAAAGCAGGTAAAAAATGCAAGTAGAAAAATAGGGACCATCTTTGGTGGGAAGGTAACAGCATTCCGTGCACCTTTGGCGTTTAGTCATGCCAGCCACATGACCACAGAGACGTCTTTGGATAATGCTGGCTCTTCGGCTTTGAAATGGAGATGAGCACTGCCCCCTAGAGTCAGGAACCACTAGCACATATGTGTGCGGGGAACCTTTACCTTTACCTTTTTAGAGAGAAGAGATTGTAAATAGGTAAAAACACAGGTCAGAAAAAGCAGAAACAATATTTTCCTATATACGGAACAGTTGAGCTAAGCCACGCCCAGGCTCCTAGCTGTCTGAACCACCAAACAGCCCCCATTGGCTGACCTTGTTGCTATGCCTATTCCAACTCATGAACTCTTATACACTGATAAATTCCAGGCAGCTGGCATGTAGGGACTGGTTTCTGCTTGGCTGTCTTCCTGGCCTCTTGTCCTGGACTTTGCCTGATGGTCAAATTTGTGTGTGTGTGCAAATGAAGCAATGCAACAAATGAAATTCTTCTGGCCAGTGGCTCCCAACCAGTCAACGTATGTGGCCTACTTTCAGTGCAGTGTACACTCATAGGTCAAACTGAGAATGAATGAATGAATGAATGAATGAATGAATGAATGAATGAATGAATGAATGAATGAATGAATGAACGAGTCAGTCAGTCAATCAATCAAGTCAATGACTAATCAATCAATGAATCTATGCATGAATCTATGTAAATAATCAATGAATCTATGAATGAATGAATGAATGAATGAATGAATGAACGGGTCAGTCAGTCAATCAATCAAGTCAACTAACCAATCAATCAACAAATCTATGAATGAATGGCTGACTGAATCAATGAATCTTTGAATGACTCAGTCGTCAATCAAGCAGTCAATGAATCTATGAATGAATGACTGAATGAATCTATGAATCTATGCATGACTCTATGAATGACTGAATGAACAATCAATGAATGAATCCATGAATGAATAATCAATCAGCGAGTCTATGACTCAATCTATCAAGCCAATCAGCGAATCAGTCAATGAATCTATGAACGAATGAATCTATGAATGAATCTATGAATGAATAATCAATGACCCTGAATGAATCAATCATGTCAATCAATCAATCAATCTGTAAATGAATGACTGAATGACGATGAATCTAAGCATGCATCTATGAATGAAGGAATGAATCAACAGTACCATTAGTGTTTGGAAGTTATTGAATTAACTCTACTTGAGAAAACCAGTGGATGAGGCTTAGAATGGACTGATTTTCCGTGGCTGTTCAGAATTTCATTTTTTATTTTGTCTCATTGAAAGACACAGATGGATTCACCCTCTGAATTTGACATTGCTACCTTCACCTTGAGAAACATCCATGGAAGTAGGTTGCAAAATTCCTGCTAATTTTGTCTTTTTTCTTCTTCTTATTTATCCATTAGTGGAAATACACCTGTTACAGTTTGGGGCACCAACCTGGACCTCATCCAGAACCCTCAGATCCGGGCCAAGTACGGTGGGAAAGAACACATCAATGTGAGTTGATTGAGTTGAAAAATAGGCTACTCAAAGGCCGAACGTGGGAAACATAGGAGGTTGATTGTCCCCCATCCCCTCGAATGAGATCAGCGCTACCTCTGTTATCCTTCTGGAAGTCCCTCAAGAGATATGGAAACTTATCAAGGGAAGATCCAACCTAGAACGAAAGAGAATTCCCTTAACAGTGAGAATGGCTTGCTTCCAGAAGTTGTGGGTCCTCCAACTCTGGAGGTCTTCAAGAACAGCCATTCATCCAGAATATTACAGAGTCTCCTGCTTGAGTAGAGGAGGGGGTGGACTAGAAGACCTCCAAGGTCCTTTTGCAACCTTGCTATCCTGTTAAGACCTGGTCATGTCACCAGGCCTGAGAATCTCAGAGAACCATGGATATTCCTAGATGGTTCCATTGTAGGTGATCTTTGACACCGTCTCCGTGTTGTTTGAATTCTGACTTACTCCAAGGAAGATCAGGTCTTTGCTTATAGCCCAAAATCTGTAAGAGGGTCATTGAGGCCACTTGGGGGGAGGTTTATCTGTGTCCTCAGTGAATGCAAACCATTCATTTGCACCTCAGTGGTGCAAATGGATCCTGTTGTCTGGAATTTTTCTTCCTCTGGAAATCCATTCCTACTTCCATGCCATTCAAGGGGTGTTTATCCCAAATTGTGTAGCTAAAAGTCTGTAGATATTCTCAGTCGTCCAGGTCACAGTTGTCCCAAAGGTGCTTTTTGAGGAGGCAACTGGACTTTCTTGTTTTTTTTTTCTCTTTTGAAGACATTTTGCTTCTCCTCCAAGAAGCTTCCTCTGCTCTGACTAGATGGTGAGGAATGGAAGGATTTATATTCCTTGCAGACAGCTGGTCGTTTGCATCCTTTTAGAGGGTCGTTGAGGCCACTTGGGGGGTTTCTCTGTGTCTTCAGGGTGTCCCTGTGTCCCTTAAGCTTCCTTCTGAATATTTGTGCCGATCTGGGAATGGATTCCCCCCTCTTTGCAGTCCCAGTTGTAGACACGGGTGCAATGCATTCCTCGTTTCTAACATCGGATGACAAGAAGAACGGGATAGCTCCTCAACCTTTCTTTCTTTCTTTGCTCTCCGTTTCAGGTCTGCGAAGTTCAGAACGAGACGGAAATGGTCTGCCAGGCTCCGGCATTGACGGTGGAGCCTAGTAACACGTCTGATCTGGCCGAACGGCCGGATGAATTCGGCTTTGTCTTGGACAATGTCTTCTCCTTGCTGATTCTCAACAAGACCAACTTCACCTACTACCCAAACCCTGTCTTTGAGGCCTTCAGTCCCCCGGGGATTTTGGAACTGAAACCTGGAACCCCTCTGATCTTGAAGGTATGGGGGGGGCAAAGATGACGCAATGCGGGTACACCTCGGCTTACAACCACAACTGGGCCCAACGTTTCCACTGTATAAGCAAGGCAGTTGTTAAGCGGTCGTGCCCTCTTTTACGATCTTTTTTGGTCGTTAAGCAAAACATTGCAGTTGCAAGGTGGTCGTTAAGCGAATCTGGCTTTCCACGTTGCTTGTCAGGAGCTGGCAGGGGAGGTCACAAAAGGGGATTGTATGTGTTCTGAGCCAGTTCCCTAAACACGAAAAACTCTCGGTAATCCATCAACGATTCCTTTATTAGGAGCGCCAGAAGCCCCGGCAAAAAAGTTTCTCTCTCACCGCAGGCTAACAAGACCGTTTGGTCGGAAGATGAATAGTTGTCTGTCACATCTATTCAACTCCACCCCCTGCCTTTTATCCCCAGAGCTAGGGTGGGGCTTTGCCAGCAGCGGTAGCTCTTCGGTCCCAAGGAGCGGCCCATAGATTTCTACTGCTCTCCTCTCCTCTGCTTTCTGTGCATCCGCACGTCAGGCACTGGACCCAGCTGTTCCTCCTCTTCCTCATCAGCCACATCCAGACCTGGGGACTGTAGACTCTCCGTCTGAGGGCTGATTGACAGCCAGACTCTGCCTCTGTCTCTTTCTCTACCAACTCCATTCCCTCTTCCCCCTCGGAGCTCTCAGGTTGCCTTAATGCTGACCCTGACTCCCACACCTCCTCCTCCTCCTCTGATTCTGGAGGGACCAGTGGCTGATAGGCCATAACAGTATTTATTTATTTATTTATTTTATTGGTTCGATTTATATGCCACCCTTCTCCGGAGACTCAGGGTGGCTTACAATGCATTAAGCAATAGCCTTCACACTTTCGTATATACCTGCTTAGTAGGGCTTTGGCCCCCCCCCCCACAAGCGGTGTTCTTTTTTATACAAAGTCAGCTTATTGCCCCCACAATCTGGGTCCTCATTTTACCTACCTCGGAAGGATGGAAGGCTGAGTCAACCTTGAGCCTGGTGAGATTCGAACTTGCAGTAATTGCAGGGAGCTGACAGCTAAGTGCTACTTAACAGCACCTGAGTCCACTGCTCCACCGGGCTCAGTATGATTCCGAGACACTGCAACCATCATAAGTACATGTTCATTGTCAGAATTTTGATCACATGACTACGGGATGCTGCAACGGCCATAGGTGTGAAAAATGGTCATAAGTCATTTTTTGTAAACGGACGTTAAATGAATGCTTGTAAGTAGAGGACTAGCTGTATGCAAGTCCTTTCCAGATCTTTTACAAAGAGCAAACTCTGGCCAAGCAGCTAGATTTTTTTTTTTAAAAAAAACAATAAATTCAGTGTGTTGACTTATTGCCATCTTTTATTTTAAAATATTTATTTAAATGTATTGACTAACCAATATCCAGTGGACTCCATGGACTTTGCTGGGCTATTTCAGGTGTTCCTCAATTTACAACCATTCGTTTAGTCACTATTCAAGGTTACAGTGACACTGAAAAAAGGAACTTACAACCAGTCCTCAAACTTACGACCGTCGCAGCATTTCCCAGCCGTTGCGTGATCGGAATTCAGGTGGTTATGTATTTACGACATTCGCAGCATTCCACTTGCGACTTTCCCAGCTGATTTCCAACAAGCAAAGTCAAGGGGGACGGACGGATTGGTTTCGCTTAATGACCATGTGACTCGTTTAACAACTGCAGGGATTCATTTAACGACCATGACAAAACTGATAGGTTTCATGTGTCTCATTTAATGCCTATGAGTGTTTTACTTTGTACTCTGCTACCGAGATCTCCACGAGCCAATTCAGCCTGAGATTCACTTCAGTAAAGATTAGAGAATAACAGCTATAAATTTGATCTTTTAAACCTCAGAAGCTTTTGTATATCCTTAGAACAAACTGGTTTAAATTTCATCTACTGAGTTAGTGGATAATTTCTCTAACAATTACAAGGACTATGGAGAGTCTCAGTCTTCCGAATCATGGTTGTCCCCAAAAGGTGCTTTTTTTTCAAGAGGCAACGGGGGTTTCTGGTTTTTTTTCCTTTGAAGACATTTTGCTTCCCATCCAAGGAGCTTCTTCAGCTCACTTCATCAGACCCTCAAGACCCTGCTCTTCCGCCAGGTGGGGCTATCTTGAAATTGAGTTTTAATTTGGCGTCTTTAAATTTTTGGATTTTAATTAATTTCGGCTGCAAGGGTAATAATTTTAATAGTTTTTAAATTTAAGTTATGATGTTTATATATTTTGTTTTTACTTATTATTTATTATTTATTTATTATTTCAATTTATAAACCGCCCTTCTCCTTGCGGACTCAGGGCGGTGAACAGCCAGAATAAAACATGGTATACACAAGTTAAAAACAATTAAAAATTATTAAATATTATTCGGCCAAGAATTAAAACAACCCAATTTAAAATCAATGTCGAATTTAAAAACGGAGGATGGGATCAAGCTAGCCCAGCTAGATGGAATAAATGGGTTTTTAGGGCCCGACGAAAGGTCCGGAGATCTGGAATCCTGCGTATCTCCGGGGGTAGGTCATTCCAGAGGGCGGGCGCCGCCACAGAGAAGGCTCTCCCCCTGGGGGTCGCAAGCCGACACTGTCTGGCCGACGGCACCCGGAGGAGGCCCTCTCTGTGCGAGTGTACTGGCCGGTGGGAGGCTATTGGCGGCAGAAGACGGTCCCGCAGGTACCCAGGTCCTAAGCCATGGAGCGCTTTAAAGGTGGTCACCAACACCTTGAAGCGCACCCGGAAGACCACCGGGAGCCAGTGCAGCTCGCGCAGGAGAGGTGTCACGTGGAGCTTGGCTGTACACCGCCCTGAGTCTTTCGGGAAAAGGGCGGTGTAGAAGTAAAATTATAAATAAATAAAGAAGTAAAACGGCTTCAAAGAAAAATCAGAAAATCCAGTTGCCTCTTGAAAAAAAAAAAACCACCTTTGGGACAATTACAAGTACTGTAAACATTTATGACACTGCCCTTATAGCAATTCAACTTCTTTTTAGTTCATTTAAAATGAATCATCATCAAATCCAGTGCCAGTCCTGTTCATTAACATTCCTGAAATAGCTGTGTATTTATCGTTCTCGTATTCAAATAGACGTTTAACATTTTTAAAAAAACCAGGACAAAAAAATAATAATCTAAAAATCAGGTGTGACTCACTTAATAATAACCGCCTTGCTCGGCAAATGGAAATGCTGATCCCAGTTTTGGTTGTCAGTCGAGAACTGCCTCTAGTAAAGGTTTAGTAAAACCAGGAATGTTTTTTTTTTTGGGGGGGATGTCTCTTTTCAACAGGAAATATTCTTTCTTTCCAGATTCTCCGAAGCACCATCTGTTCTCAGCTGCCATTGCAAAGTTAGCATTACAGCTGGGATCTCCGTCCTTGGCAATGTTACTCCATGTGGACTTCAACTCCCAGAATTCCCCCAGCTGGCTGGGGGAATTCTGGGAGTTGAAGTCCATAAGTCTTAAAGGTGCCGAAGTAGGACACCCCTTTTCTTCTCATTTCCTCTGACTTCCTCTTACCTTCTGACTTACCCCTTTTCTTCTCATTTCTTCCGACTTCCTCGATTCAGTCCTTACGGATCGATTAGTTTATTATTGATTAATTGATTAAATTTATGTGCTTCCAATCTCACCATCCGCCCATGTGGTTTTTTCTTGGCCTAGGGAAAGAACTTAACCCCGCCAGTGGCGGGAGGAAATGCTAAGCTGAATTACACCGTGCTGATTGGGGAGAAACCCTGTGTGGTTACGGTCTCTGATGTCCAGCTGTTGTGCGAATCCCCAAATCTTACAGGACGGCATAAAGTCACGGTAAGGAATACTGCTGGCGTGTCGCGAGACAAAAGGCGATTTAGTTATTGGGAAAAGAAAAAAAGTCAATCGTGCCTTGGAACCTGGAGAGCGATGTTCTCATGCAAAGAGAACAAATCAACAAATCCTCTTTTATTTTATTTTTTTGCATAATTTATTGCTCTTCACTTATTCCTGTGTGGCTAGTAAAGGGAAGAGCCTCACTTTTAATATCAGCTTTAAAAGCCTTAATATTTTAGCTCCTCAAATTTCAACTGGGAGGTTCCTGTGTCCTTTCCATCACCCCTTGAATCATGAGATCTAGTGACTTTGTCTTTCAAAAGAAGCAGAGAATGCAAGGAGTAGGTTTTGAGCTTAGCAAGTTAGATTAGTGCGGTGTTTCTCAAACTTGGTCCCTTTAAGAGGTGTGGACGTCAACTCCTGGGATTCCCCAGCCAGCGTGAACCATGAGGACTAGTGTCTTCATCTTTCTCAATTTTTATTTTATTCAGAAGATTAAAATGCAAAGTCCCATAGAAAAAAATTAGCAGAGACCAAACAAAACTCAACAAAAAAAAAAAAAGTGAATTAAAAAGAGCAAAAGAGAAAAGCACATTTTCGCCTAGGGTTTGTGTGTGTGTGTGTGTGTGATTTCCTCTTTCACGAGGAAAAGACCATGAGGTCTAGTGACTTCATCTTTCACCAGGAGAAGTGAATGCTAGAAGTGGGTCCTGAGCTTAGAAAGTTAGATTACTGCAGTCTTTCTCATCAATCTTGGCTCCTTTAAGAAGTATGGGACTTCAACTCCCAGGATTCCCTAGCCAGCACAGATCATGAGATCGAGTGATTTGCTGGCTAGGGAATTCTGGGAGTTGAAGTCCCACGCCTCTTAAAGGGGTCAAGGTTGATTTAGTCCCCTGCTCTCTCCACAGGCTCGTGTTGGAGGCATGGAATTCTCCCCGGGCATGGTCAACATCTCCTCCGACAGCCCGCTCAGCCTGCCTGCCATTGTCAGCATCGCCGTGGCCGGCGGCCTGCTCATCATCTTCATCGTGGCTGTCCTGATCGCCTACAAGCGGAAGTCTCGGGAAAGTGATCTCACGCTGAAGAGGCTGCAGATGCAGATGGACAATCTGGAGTCGAGGGTGGCTTTGGAGTGCAAGGAAGGTACTGCAAGCCAAAGGGATTACCAAGCAGGGGTAAAATGCTCCCGGTTCGGACCGGATCACCTGATCCGGTAGCGATGGCGGTGGGTGGTTCGGAGAACCGGTAGCAAAAATCCCTGCCCCCTCCCTCCCCCCTGTGGCCAGCTGAGCGGCACAATCATCAGAGGCTTTTTTTTTTTTTTTTACTTTTAAAAGCATTTTTTCTACAACCTCTTCGGCCGAAAAAATGTTTTTAACCGTAAAAAAAAAGTCTCTGATGATAGCGCGGCGCAGCTGGGATCGTCAGAGCCTTTGAAAAGCATTTTTTTTTTTATAATCTCTTCGGCCGAAGAGATGGTAGAAAAAATACTTTTAATTTTTTTTTTTTAAAAAGTTGGCCACGCCCGCCCAGTTACATTACCCCCCCCCCACCAAGCCACGCCCACAGAACCAGTAGTATCAAATTTTACATTTCACCACTGTTACAAAGGCTTTTGGATGAATTGCTGACGGCCCTGTGAGGTAGTCCAGATAGGAAGCACACCTAGTTGAACTAATTCTATTCTATTGTAAGGTGACGTTAACAGAATCTTCCAAGTCTGAAAAGATATTTTCTTCCCTCTCCGCCTGTACAACTTAAGATACTAGAGAGGGTCCCTTCTAAGATGTTCGGCACACCCTTTTCCTTCCTTCATCCCCCTCTTACAGGTAGTCCTTGACTGACAACAGTGACAATGAGAAAAGGAACTTAATGACCCATTTTCACACTTAATGACCGTTGCAGCATCCCCATGGTCACCTGATCAAAATTCAGATGCTTGGCAACTGACTCGTATTTATGACGGTTGCAGTGTCCCGGAATCATGCGATCCTGTTTTGCGACTTTCTGACAAGCAAAGTGATTGGAAAAACCAAATTCACTTAACAACCGTCTTATTAATTTAATAACTGCAGTGATTCACTTAGCGACTGTGGCAAGAAAGGTCGTGAAATGAGCCTTAACAACTGTCTCACTTAGCAATGGACTCAGTCTTGGCCATAAGTCGAGGACTATCTGTATCGGTTGTTTCCTTGGTATGGTCCTCATCCATTTTAAAAGGCCATTCCCCTATACAATTGCTCGGTTGCGTGTTGTCCTTGATTTACAACAGGTTGCTTAGCAACCGGTCCAAGTTACAACATACCTTGAAAAAGGTATTCATGAATCAGATTGTGTTGTGTTCCACTGGCAGCCTGCGGAGTCGGACAGTGAGGAGGCTGGGGAGGAACATGGGCCAGTCCTGGGGAAGGCCCGGACGAGGGCTCTGCGTCGGAGGCAGAGATGGGGCCAAGGCCATCGGGGAGTTATGTGCTGACTTCGGAGCCTCCAGAGTCGGACATCAGTGAGGCAGAGGAACAGGGGGAGCCTGTTCCCTGTGTGCGCATGCGCAGAGCTGCCAGAAAGCAAGAACAGTTAAGACAAAAGGGGCGACTCGGGAGTAAGGCTTGGAAATGATTGGTCCCTCCCATAAGACATAAAGGAGAAGCAAAGGCACGTGAGCCTTTGCAGGAAGCAACTTTGTTCATGCTGGTCGGTTTAAGTTCTGAAGCTCCGTTTTGACTCTGTGTGGCCTTACAAAGCTAATTGCCAATTAGGTCTTTGGCAGCGTGTCAAGGGAGATAAAGGTGGGTGTTTATTAGCCTTATCCCGAAGGACTGTGGCAGACTTCTGTCGGACTCTTTACAAACAATTTGTGACTCATCACGGGCTGGGAATGAACTTAATTCACAGCCGTTGAAATAAACCCCACCCTCCCGTGGTCACATGACTGCATTTGGCGCTTGACAACCAGCCCGCATTTATGCTAGTTTGCCACACCCCATCGTCATGTGACTACAAGTTACGACATTTTTGCCCCAAAACCAGCATTTACCTCCTGCAAAAAATCGACCATAGTGAATATTAGCTTTGCTTAACAACTGCCTCATTCGCTAAATGGCCACCCCATTCTGACAAGCAAAGTCAGTGGGGAAGCTAGATTCGCTTAATGACTGGACGATTCACTTAACGACTGCAAGGACTTGTTTGACGACTGTGGCAAAAAAAGGTTGTAAAATGAGGCAAAAACTGACTAAACAAATGCCTTGCTTAGCAATGGAGATTTTGAGCTCAGCTGTGTGCATAAATTGAGGACTACCTGTATTGGTCTCTTACCATGGCATCTTATCTATCCCACGTCATCCCTATCTTTAAGTGTTGTACCTTATGATTCTTGACAAATGTATCTTTTCTTTTATGTACACTGAGAGCCTATGCACCAAAGACAAATTCCTTGTGTGTCCAATCACACTTGGCCAATAAAAAATTCTATTCTATTCTATTCTATTCTATTCTATTCTATTCTATTCTATTCTATTCTATTCTATTCTATGGACCAAACAAATTCCTTGTATGTCCAATCACATTTGGCCAATAAAGAATTCTATTCTATTCTATTCTATTCTATTCTATTCTATTCTATTCTATTCTATTCTATTCTATTCTATTCTATTCTATTCTATTCTATTCTATTCTATGGACCAAGACAAATTCCTTGTATGTCCAATCACATTTGGCCAATAAAGAATTCTGTTCTATTCTATTCTGTTCTGTTCTGTTCTGTTCTGTTCTGTTCTGTCCTATCCTATCCTATCCTATCCTATCCTATCCTATCCTATCCTATCCTATCCTATCCTATCCTATCCTATCCTATCCTATCCTATCCTATCCTATCCTATCCTATCCTATGCACCAAAGACAAATTCCTTGTGTGTCTAATCACACTTGGCCAATAAAGAATTCTATTCTATTCTATTCTATTCTATTCTATTCTATTCTATTCTATTCTATTCTATTCTATTCTATTCTATTCTATTCTATTCTATTCTATTCTATCCTATCCTATCCTATCCTATCCTATCCTATCCACTAAAGACAAATTCCTTGTGTGTCCAATCACACTTGGCCAATAAAAAATTCTATTCTACTCTACTCTACTCTACTCTACTCTACTCTACTCTACTCTACTCTACTCTACTCTACTCTACTCTACTCTACTCTACTCTATTCTATGGACCAAGACAAATTCCTTGTGTGTCCAATCACACTTGGCCAATAATAAAATTCTATTCTATTCTATCCCAAAAGTTATAAATTATAATTCCTGGGTCAAATATTCGTGTTTGTTTCTTAATACCATCTCTTCTCAATTGTTGTTTAATTAAATATGGGAAATTCAGTCTCCAGAATAGCCCTATCATCCAAGTGCAAATAGAAATAGTTGCCACTTAACTGTAATAAATCCATCCAGTCTTTGTCGAAGAAATTTGTCAAGGTCTACCTGTATCCTGCCTTGAATGGTTCATTCTTTCTTTTAAAAAAAAAACTCCACTCCCTTCCCCCACCCACCCACCCAATCACAGCTTTTGCAGAACTCCAGACGGATATCCATGAGCTGACGAGTGACTTGGATGGGGCCGGAATACCGTTTCTGGATTACCGGACGTATACCATGAGGGTCCTTTTCCCTGGCATTGAAGACCATCCAGTGCTGAGGGATCTGGAGGTAAGAATTTGGGATGGAAAAGGAAGTGATGCATGGAAGGACTTAAAAACCAGCCAGTCAACCAATTAACTCACCAACCAAACAACTAACTAGAAAGGTTGGTAGATAAATAGATTTGTTTGGTTGATCTTTCACATTGACGTAAAAAAATATACTTATCCCATAGAACAGAATAACAGAGTTGGAAGGGACCTTGGAGGTCATCTAGTCCAACCCCCTGCCTAGGCAGGAAACCCTACACCGCTTCAGACAAATGGTTGTCCAACCTCTTCTTAAAAACTTCCAGTGTTGGAGCATTCACAACTTCTGGAGGCAAGTTGTTCCACTGGTGAATTGTCTTCACTGTCAGGAAATTTCTCTTTAATTCTAAGTTGCTTCTCTCCTTGATTAGTTTCCATGCATTGTTTCTTGTCCTGCCCTCAGGTGCCTTGGAGAAGAGGTTGACCGCATGTTTTCTAGAGGACAACCGCTTAAATATGAGCCAGCAGTGTGTTGCAACTGCCAAAAAACCCAATGCAATTCTAGGCTGCATCAAGAGAGGGATAATAGCAAGGTCACCGAGTGGCGACCCCCAGGGGGAGAGCCTTCTCTGTGGTAGCCCCCACCCTCTGGAACGATCTTCCTCCAGAACTGAGAATGATTGCCGACCTCCAGACTTTTCGTCGGGCTTTGAAAACTCATCTTTTCCAACTTGCCGGTCTAGTCTGATCCCTTCTAATTTTAAAATTTTTAGAGTTTTTAGATTTGATCTATTTTAATACTTATTGTTTTAAATTTCTCAGCCAAATTTATACTTGTTTTTAGAATCATTTTAACTTTTATGTATTGGTTTTTATTCAGCTGTCACCGCCCTGAGTCCGTAAGGAGAAGGGCGGTATATAAGTCTAATAAATAAATAAATAAATAAATAAATAAATAAATAAATAAGTGATAGGTTTTTTTTAAAAAAATGATTTATATGCTGCCCTTCTCCAGAGACTCAGGGCGGCTTACAATGCGTTAAGCAATAACCTTCATACTTTTGTATATTATTATACAAAGTCAGCTTATTGCCCCCACAAACTGGGTCCTCATTTGACCTACCTTAGAAAGGATGGAAGGCTAAGTCAACCTGGAGCCTGGGGAGATTCGAACCAGCAGTAATTGCAGACAGCTGGATTTTAATTACAATGCTTAGTCTGCTGAGCTATCCAGGCTCAGGATAGTATGAGAAAAACAAAATGCACAGGTACAGTATAGGTGGTACCTTGCTCAATAGTAGTAGCTGTGAGAGGGATCTTGGAGTCCTAGTGGACAACCATTTAAATAGGAGCCAGCCGTGTTACAGCAGCTGCCAAAAAAGCCAACACAGTTCTGGGCTGCATAAACAGAGGGATAGAATCGAGATCACGTGAAGTGTTGATACCACTTTATAAGGCCTTGGTAAAAACCACACTTGGAATCCAGCATCCAGTTGTGGTCGCCACAATGTAAAAAAGATGTGGAGACTCTAGAAAGAGTGCAGAGAAGAGCAACAAAGATGATTAGGGGACTGGAGGCAAAAACATACGAAGAACGGTTGCAGGAATGGCTGGGCATGGCTAGTTTAATGAAAAAAAGGACTAGGGGAGACATGATAGCAGTGTTCCAATATCTCAGGGGCTGCCCCAAAGAAGAGGGAGTCAAGCTATTCTCCAAAGCACCTGAGGGCAGGACAAGAAGCAACGGATGGAAACTCATTAAGGAGAGAAGAACTAAGGAGAAATTTCCTGACTGTGAGGGCAATCAATCAGTGGAAAGGGTGGACTTTAAGAGTTGTGGGTGCTCCACCACTGGAGAGTTTTAAGAAGACCCATTTGTCTGGAATGATATACAGTCTCCTGCTTGATTGGGGTTGGTCTAGAAGACCTCCAAGATTCCTTCCAACTCTGTTATTCAGTTAATACCATCATGACCAACTACTAAGGGAACTAGGTATGCCTAGCCTAACGAAGAGAAGGTCCAGGGGTGACAAGATAGTAGTCTTCCAATACTTGAGGGGCTGCCAGAGAGAAAAAGGGGGTCAGGAGTTTGGATATTCTGAGCATGGAGGTTGGATTAGAAGACCTCCAAGGTCCCTTCCAACTCTTGTTATTCTGGGTCTTTTCTGTTTTGGATAGGTTCCTGGTTACCGGCAAGACCGAGTGGAGAAAGGTCTCAAGTTTTTCGCCCAGCTCATCAACAACAAGGCCTTCCTTCTCTCCTTCATCCGCACCCTGGAGTCTCAACGCAGCTTCTCCATGAGAGACCGTGGCAACGTGGCCTCCCTCATTATGACCGTGCTGCAGAGCAAGTTAGAATATGCCACCGATGTTCTCAAGCAGCTCCTGGCCGATCTGATTGACAAGAACCTGGAGAGTAAAAACCACCCCAAGTTATTGCTTCGGAGGTAAGCCTGGCAGAGGGTCCCACTCCCACTCCCCAGGGTTGGGTACTCTTTCTACAGCCTATCCGTCACCATGGATGGTTTGGGAAAATAGCAAGAGTCCTGGATGGAAAAAGTCGAGGGCACGACCAACATCTGAACTGACTGCCCTGATCATTGAAGCATAAATTCAAATCAAATTACTCGAAGGATGGCATGCCTTGAAAAAGCTATTTCGACAGAAGAGAAGAGAGCTTTGTAGCTTAGGGTTGAACGCTGGGGTCCCTGCTTAGTGCCCTCTGAGCTGGGTGATTTTCTTGTGGAAGTTTCATGACCCAACTAGGGAACGTCGTCATTGCTAGAGGGGAATTGGGGTTTACGGAGAGGAGGAGGAGGAGGAGGAGGAGGAGGACTGTGAGGTTCTTGGTGCTCTCTGATCTTGCTTGCTTTCTTACAGAATGTTAAATGACCATGTTGAATATCATCATCACTGCTAGAAGGGAGGGGTTTTGCTTTCTGTTTATATACACTTGGCCTTTAAACCAGGGGTCCTCAACCTCTGGGATGTGAAAATGGCCAGCGAGCGTGCATGCGCGCACGAGCCTCTTTCCTTACGCCAGCAGGGGGCGAGCACCTCCGCACACGCTCCATTTGCATGAATATGACTCCAAGGAGTATAAATCCTTCAGTCAGAACTGAAGAAGCTTCTGGGTTGAGAAGTGAAATGTCTTCAAGGAAAACCCAAGAAAGTCCAGTTGATATATAGATATATTGTGTGGGCTTCTGAGAATAGCTCTTTCGGTAGCATGCAAATTGGAGGAATTGATCGATCGACCGATCCCTCGATCACCCAGGGAAGATAGCAGGAGGAAAATATTCTCAATTTAGCTTACTTTCCTTACCAGTTTGCAAATGTGAGCGTACGCGCCCGAGCTCACTTCACTCGCACGCGCCCCGTCCATGCTGAGTACCACCTCTGAATTTTCCCCCCTCCCCTCTCTCATTCCGTTTCGTTCTAGGACCGAATCCGTGGCGGAGAAGATGCTTACCAACTGGTTCACCTTCCTTCTTTATAAATTCCTCAAGGTAAGGAGTGATCCTACTCTCTTTATTTCTTCCGAGGCAGAATCTGAATAGAGGCGGTGGGAACTGTCCTCCTCCGATTTGCATGTTGGTTGTTTTTTTAAAAATTTTTTTTTAATTTTTTAAAATTTATTTTAATTTGATTTATATGCCGCCCTTCTCCGGAGACTCAGGGCGGCTTACAGTGCGTTAAGCAATAGCCTTCATACTTTTGTATATTTATACAAAGTCAGCTTATTGCCCCCACAAACTGGGTCCTCAATTTACCCACCTTAGAAAGGAGGGAAGACTGAGTCGACCTTGAGCCTGGTGACAGTTGAACTCGCAGTAATTGCAGGCAGCTGGATGTTAAATGCTGCCTTAGTAGGAGGCATTAGCCTCCTACGCCACTCAGGCTCCTTTAGTACAACTGGGGTTTTTTTTCAACTTTGGAACCTCTAAGCCATTTGGCTGGGGAATTCTGGGAAGTTCTCCTACCTTCCTAAAGTTTGGGAAACTTGTTTAATGGTGTTTGATTTAGCAGGCGCATTATTTTAGACTTTCAGGCTTTCATTTCCAGTTTGGTCTAGTCTAGGGCATTGCTGGCTGAGGGATTCTAGTTCCTCAGGGGGATTCTGGGAGTTGAGATCCATTCATCTTGAAGTTGCCAAGTTTGACGTAGTGCCGGACGCTATAGGCTAGAAACCAGGAGACAGTGAGTTCTAGTCACATCATAGGGATGAAAGCCAACTGAGTGACTTGTGGCCAGTCGCCAGGAGATGGAGGATTCTAGTTCTGCCTTAGGCATGAAAGCTGGCTGGGTGACTTTGGACCAATCACCAGGAGATTGTGACTTCTAGTTCCGCCTTAGGCATGAAAGCTGGTTGGGTGACTTTGGACCAATCACCAGGAGACGGTGAGTTCTAGTTCCGCCTTAGGCATGAAAGCTGGTTGGGTGACTTTGGACCAATCACCAGGAGATTGTGAGTTCTAGTTCCGCCTTAGGCATGAAAGCTGGTTGGGTGCCTTTGGGCCAATCACCAGGAGATTGTGAGTTCTAGTTCCGCCTTAGGCATGAAAGCTGGTTGGGTGACTTTGGACCAATCACCAGGAGACGGTGAGTTCTAGTTCTGCCTTAGGCATGAAAGCTGGCTGGGTGACTTTGGACCAATCACCAGGAGATTGTGAGTTCTAGTTCCGCCTTAGGCATGAAAGCCGGCTGGGTGACTTTGGACCAATCACCAGGAGACGGTGAGTTCTAGTTCCGCCTTAGGCATGAAAGCTGGTTGGGTGACTTTGGACCAATCACCAGGAGATTGTGAGTTCTAGTTCCGCCTTAGGCATGAAAGCTGGTTGGGTGACTTTGGGCCAATCACCAGGAGACGGTGAGTTCTAGTTCCGCCTTAGGCATGAAAGCTGGTTGGGTGACTTTGGACCAATCACCAGGAGATTGTGAGTTCTAGTTCCGCCTTAGGCATGAAAGCTGGTTGGGTGACTTTGGACCAATCACCAGGAGACGGTGAGTTCTAGTTCCGCCTTAGGCATGAAAGCTGGTTGGGTGACTTTGGACCAATCACCAGGAGATTGTGAGTTCTAGTTCCGCCTTAGGCATGAAAGCTGGTTGGGTGACTTTGGGCCAATCACCAGGAGATTGTGAGTTCTAGTTCCGCCTTAGGCATGAAAGCTGGTTGGGTGACTTTGGACCAATCACCAGGAGATTGTGAGTTCTAGTTCCGCCTTAGGCATGAAAGCTGGTTGGGTGACTTTGGACCAATCACCAGGAGATTGTGAGTTCTAGTTCCGCCTTAGGCATGAAAGCTGGTTGGGTGACTTTGGGCCAATCACCAGGAGATTGTGAGTTCTAGTTCCGCCTTAGGCATGAAAGCTGGTTGGGTGACTTTGGACCAATCACCAGGAGATTGTGAGTTCTAGTTCCGCCTTAGGCATGAAAGCTGGTTGGGTGACTTTGGGCCAATCACCAGGAGATTGTGAGTTCTAGTTCCGCCTTAGGCATGAAAGCTGGTTGGGTGACTTTGGGCCAATCACCAGGAGATTGTGAGTTCTAGTTCCGCCTTAGGCATGAAAGCTGGTTGGGTGACTTTGGACCAATCACCAGGAGATTGTGAGTTCTAGTTCCGCCTTAGGCATGAAAGCTGGTTGGGTGACTTTGGGCCAATCACCAGGAGATTGTGAGTTCTAGTTCCGCCTTAGGCATGAAAGCTGGTTGGGTGACTTTGGGCCAATCACCAGGAGATTGTGAGTTCTAGTTCCGCCTTAGGCATGAAAGCTGGTTGGGTGACTTTGGGCCAATCACCAGGAGATTGTGAGTTCTAGTTCCGCCTTAGGCATGAAAGCTGGTTGGGTGACTTTGGACCAATCACCAGGAGATTGTGAGTTCTAGTTCCGCCTTAGGCATGAAAGCTGGTTGGGTGACTTTGGGCCAATCACCAGGAGATTGTGAGTTCTAGTTCCGCCTTAGGCATGAAAGCTGGTTGGGTGACTTTGGGCCAATCACCAGGAGATTGTGAGTTCTAGTTCCGCCTTAGGCATGAAAGCTGGTTGGGTGACTTTGGGCCAATCACCAGGAGATTGTGAGTTCTAGTTCCGCCTTAGGCATGAAAGCTGGTTGGGTGACTTTGGACCAATCACCAGGAGATTGTGAGTTCTAGTTCCGCCTTAGGCATGAAAGCTGGTTGGGTGACTTTGGGCCAATCACCAGGAGATTGTGAGTTCTAGTTCCGCCTTAGGCATGAAAGCTGGTTGGGTGACTTTGGACCAATCGCCAGGAGATTGTGAGTTCTAGTTCCGCCTTAGGCATGAAAGCTGGTTGGGTGACTTTGGACCAATCGCCAGGAGATTGTGAGTTCTAATTCCGCCTTAGGCATGAAAGCTGGTTGGGTGACTTTGGACCAATCGCCAGGAGATTGTGAGTTCTAGTTCCGCCTTAGGCATGAAAGCTGGTTGGGTGACTTTGGACCAATCGCCAGGAGATTGTGAGTTCTAGTTCCGCCTTAGGCATGAAAGCTGGTTGGGTGACTTTGGACCAATCGCCAGGAGATTGTGAGTTCTAGTTCCGCCTTAGGCATAAAAGCTGGCTGGGTGACTTTGGACCAATCATTTCCTCTCAGCTCAACCCAGTTCACAGACTTCTTGTTATTGGGAAAATAGGAGGAGGAGAATGAATGAATGAATGAATGAATGAATGAATGAATGAATGAATAAATAAAAATAATACTTAAATACATAAATAAATGAATTTTTGGCATCAAAATTGCTTTTTAAAAACTCCCCTTTCCTCTGTGTTTAACACACAAACATCCTGTGGCAAAGTCAGAAAAAAATCACTGAGCCCTCTTTTTGTGACCCACATAAGAATGGGGGGAAGCTGCCCTCACCATATTTTTTTTTGACTCCGCTTGGTTGCTTCTGATTGGATGCAAAATCTAGATTGGTATCAAAATCTAGGGCAGGATACTCTGCCCGTGTGCCCAAAAAACTGATTTATTTTTTTAAAAAATTTGATTTATATGCCGCCCTTCTCCAGAGACTCAGGGCAGCTTACAATGCGTTAAGCAATAGCCTTCATACTTTGGTATATTTATACGAAGTCAGCTTATTGCCCCCACAAACTGGGTCCTCAATTGACCTACTTTAGAAAGGATGGAAGGCTGAGTCAACCTTGAGCCTGGTGAGATTCAAACTTGCAGTAATTGCAGACAGCTAGTGTTAATCACAATGCTTTTAGTCTGCTGAGCCACCAGGCCCCTCAATTTAAACATCTTAAGAAGAGATTGGATAGCCATTTGTCTGGAATGGCTTAGGATCTCCTGCTTGAGTGGGGGTTGGACTAGAAGACCTCCGAGGTCCCTTCCGACTCTGTGATTCTGTATCTGTTGACTTTATCCTGGGTTTACAGATAATTTTAAAAACACTTCAAGCATGTTCAGACAGTCTCCAGGAAAAAAAACCCTCCAAAGGCTAATAAAAGGCCTTAACGCTTAGGAGAATAACGTTAATAAATCAAAGGTACACAGAGATTCTTTGCTAATGAATTACGTTGCAATTGGTATGCTGCTAAAAATCGCAGGATGGGCTTCTCGAGATTTTTTTACGAGTGCGAGGAAATTGACATTTTTTTCCCCCCACATTTATTTTTCATCACCTTCAATTTCCACCCTGATTTATTACCAGCGTGTCAAAAAATTAAAAAAATAAATAAAAATGCAGCGCATCCCATCAAAATTTAAAACTCAGGTAAAGCCTATCGTATTTCTTCCGCGCAATTAGACAGATCCATATAACTATAGGCTGGTGATGAATCATAATTTTATAGACTTGCAAGTTCAAATCCCCAAATGTTTATGAGATTTCTTGTTCTCCGGGGCCTTTATTATTGTTATTTTTATTTATTTATTTGTGTTTTTGAATTTCGGATTGGATTGATGATGGATGGACGATTGGTTCTATCGAACATATCATTCACCATTGGGAAGACTGATCCCACTTACGCCCACATGTGGATATATGCACACACATTTTTTTCTGCAGGACACAAACACACATACACGAAGTTTAATCGTAACAGAGTTGGACGGGACCTTTGGAGGACATCTAGTCCAGCCCCGTGCTCACACAGGAAACCTATATTAGGGATTCGAACCCCCAACCTTCCTGATCCACAAGCTCAGCGTCTTTTCTTTTTTCTTTTAATTTGATTTATATGCCACCCTTCTCTGGAGACTCAGGGCGGCTTACAATGCGTTAAGCAATAGCCTTCATACTTTTGTACATTATTATACAAAGTCAGCTTATGGCCCCCACAAACTGGGCCCTCAATTGACCTACCTTAGAAAGGATGGGAGGCTGAGTCAACCTGGAGCCTGGTGAGATTCGAACTGACAGTCATTGCAGACAGCTGGTGCTAATCACAATGCTTTTAGTCTGCTGAGCTATCCAGGCTCCGTCTTAGCCACTGAGCCCCCTAGGGAGCCGCCAGCCACTTTGAGATGGGTAGACTTCAACTCCCAGGATTCCCCACACCATTTTTAAGTCGTTAACGTTAACGAGAATCTCGGTCCATGGTTACATGCAGATGTTCTGAGCCAGCTCCCCAAACAGGACAAACTCTCTGTGGTTGAAGCAATTATTCCTTTATTAGGAGTGCCGGTAGTCCCGGCAAAAAGTTTCTCTCCCATCGCAGGCTAACAATTCTGTCCATCTGGAAGATGAATAGTTGTCTGCCATATCTCTTCATCTCCGCCCCCTGCCTTTTATTCCCAGAGCTAGGGTGGAGCTTCGCTAGCAGCAGTGGCTCTTCTGTCCCGAGGACCAGCCCATAGATTTCCACTGCTCTCCTCTCCTCTCCTCTCCTCTTCTCTCCTCTCCTCTCCTCTGCCTTCTGTGCATCAGGCACTGGACCCAGCTGTTCCTCCTCTTCCTCATCAGCCACCTCCAGACCTGGGGGCTGTTGACTCTCTATCTGAGGGCATTTTCTAACAGTGAGAGCAATCAGCCAATGGAACAGAAGTTGCCTTCGGAAGTTGTGGGAGCTTCATCCCTGGAGGCTTTCAAGAAGAGACCGGACTGTCCTCTGTCAGAAATGATGTAGGATCTCCTGTTTGGGCAGGAGAGGGTTGGACTAGATGACCTAACAACCTCCCTTCCAACTTGGTTAATCTGTTAAAACTATCTATTAACCCTTCTCTGGTCTCCCATGCCTTTTTCTCAGTCAGGGGAAGAAAAAAAAAGTTGCAAAGGAACCTGGGGGGTCAGCAGATCCTGGTTCCCGCTATCAGATTCCCCATTTTCGGCTGAAATTGGGGGGACGGGGAGACAGAAGGGGGAGGTGAGCCTGGGAAAACCCTGTTCTCATAATAGACTATTTTTCACCTTCTTCTCTTCCTGCCTCTCTTCCGAAAATGGAGGCCAATAAGCCACAAGGAAGCCATATGTTGCCCAGAGATAAGCTAATTAAGTGGCAGGCAGGTGCTGGGGGAAAGAAAACTCTCTCTCTCACACACACAGTTCCCCCCCCCCTTTTTTTACTTCTGACCTGGAGCTCTCCAGATTCTCCGAGCACAAAATTGGAATGACACCAATGGATTTGGAAGGAAGGCCTTCGGGGACGAGAGGCAGGATTGCGGGCGCGTAGGGATATACACTATATGGGACGATAATACCCTGTTCCCCTCCAAAATAAGACCTAACCAGAAAATAAGGCCTAGCATGATTTTTTTAGGATGCTCGTAATATTAACCCTACCCCAGAATAAGCCCCAGTTAAGATTGTCAGCCAGATAGATGCATTTAATACCGTATTTCCCCCCAAAATAAAACCTAACCGGAAAATAAGTCCTAATGCGTCTTTTGGAGCAAAAATTAATATAAGGCCCGGTTTTATTTTCGGGGAAACATGGTAGAAATGGGATGGGGGCTGCAGGGGGGGGGGCAGGGAAATCAACTTGCAGCTTTTGTGTTCCCGCAGGACTCGGCGTTTCTGATCGAAACCCGGTCAGTTTCCGGCAGATTTTGCACTTCAAAATGAATCCCTGCTCTAAGTAAATCCTCGCTGCTTAGAAAGTGGCGCTTTGACCGTGGGGAGTTTGGCCGTGGCGGATTATCATAGACCCTCCAGGGAGGGTAATTGAAGAGAAAGAGAGAATAGATGGAGAGAGAGAGAGACCAAAAAGAAATGGTGATTTGATGGACTTAGAGCAGAGGTTCGATTTTAGATTATAGAATTTAGAATTTAGACAATGGGATGGGATGGGATGGGATGGGATGGGATGGGATGGAATAGAATAGAATAGAATAGAATAGAATAGAATAGAATAGAATAGAATAGAATAGAATAGAATAGAATAGAATAGAATAGAATAGAATAGAAGGGACCTTGGAGGTCTTCTAGTCCAGCCCCCTGCTTTAGCAGAAGAACCTCTACCATTTCAGGCAGATGCCTGTCCAGTCTTTTCTAAAAAACCTCTAGTGATGGAGCGCCCACGATTTCTGGTGGCAAGCTGTTCCACTGGTTAATTGTCCTCACTAGAGGTTAGGAAGTTTCTCCTTAGTACCAAGTTGCTTCTCTCCTTGATTAGTTTCCATCCGTTGCTTCTTGTCCTGCCTTCGGGTGCTTTGGAGAATAGATTGACCCCCTCCTCTTTGTGGCAGCCTTTCAAATACTGGGAGACTGCTATCGTGTCACCCCCTAATTCTTCTTTTCTTTAAACGAGCCAGACCCAAATTTTAATTGGGTGTACAGGTACTCCTCGATCTATGACCACAACCGAGCCCAACATTTCTGTTGCTAAGTTGTTAAGTGAACTTTGCCCCCATCTTACAACCTTTCTCGCCACCGTTGTTAAGTGAATCACTGCAGTTGTTAAATAAGTAGCACAGTTGTTGAGGGAAACTGGTTTCCCCGTTGACTTTGCTTGTCAAAAGTCACAAAAAGGTGGTCCCTAGGACACTGCATCCGTCATAAATATGAGTCAGTGGCCACGTGTCTGAATTTTGACCATCATGGAGATGGTGCAAGGGAGAAGTCCCTCTCCGCCTTGCCAAGAACCTCCAGCAGCTAGTTGGAGCCTCAGTTTCCCCTCTACAATAATCAAGCATTCATGCATTTCCGTCGAAGAGAACATTTGTAGCTCAGAGTTGTTGAAGTTTCGTTGGTTGTTTAGTTGCAGATGTTACATGACCCAACTAGGGAACCTCATCAGTACTGCTGAGTGTGGGGTTTATTCCCTGTTTATATACAGTAGTTTGCCCTGCCAGTGTTCGCGTAGGTTTTTTTTTTCCCCTAGGAAGTTCTTTGATTGGGATATTTTTATCTGCTTGATCATTTGTCTGGTGTTAATCCCTGCTTATCTGAGTATTGGCTGCTGGAGAAGATATATGGAGTCCTTGCTACACTCTGAACTTGGTTGTTTGCTTGTAGATGCTTAATTACCCAACTAGGTAGCATCATCAATCCTAGGGGGGAGTGGGGTGCTCTCTGACTCGGCACTTTGATTGTAGACGTTTGATTACCCAACTAGGCAACATCATCAGTGCTAATGGGCGTGTTTATATACATTGTGAATTCCTTCTTGGTTGTGCTTTAATTAGGGCGTATCGTTTTCTGTTTGACTGAGAATCCCGCAGAAAACAATTGACGGAGAATCAAGCAGAAAATGATTAACAATCAAGTTAGACAGGGGAGTCAATCAGTCAATGATTGAGAAAGGAAGTTTGATTGGGAAGACGGTGGGAGTCAGCATTTCCTGTGTTGTAATCTCCTGTGTGGTCCCCTTTTTTAGCCGTCGTGGGGAATTTTAACCTTGGTTTGTTTTGCCTTTGTTAAATTCAAAGGACCTCGGTCGGTTGGAGAAATCGATTGAAAGGAAGCGAACGGAACTGAAGCGAAGACGTTCTTTGCTTAGGAACGGAGGTTACTGCAAATTTACAAGTTGTTGTGACCCAGGCCCAAGTAGTTAGTATTAAACGCAAACAGTTCCAAAGCAAGCAGACTTTATTAGAACAGCTGAGAATTAACTCATTCTCAGCGTAGCCCAAACGAAATTAAAGCAAATTCTTCAAAACACCATTCCTCAGTTTATCACCGACCTTGGGATAATTAGGCAAACAGCCAAAGGCTTTTCTTGGCAAAAGTTCAGAAGCCGAAGACAGTCGAGCAAGATAAGAATCAAGTTTATCAATGTTGTTTTCTGACAAAAAACCCCAAGAGCCGTTGCTGGTCTTTTAAGCCTTATGGGAAGGGCCAATCATCTCCTGGCCTTACTCCTGAGTCGTCCTCCTTGCTTGAGCTGCTCCTGCCTTCTGGCAGCTCTTCTCATGCATGCACTAGGAACAGGCTCCTCCTGTTCCTTTGCCTCTCTGCTTGTCAGCCTCTGGAGGCTCCGGAGTCCGCACATCACTCCCCGATGGCCCCGGCCCCATCTCTGCCTCTGATGCAGAGCCCTCATCCGGGCCTTCCCCAGCCTCCAGAACTGGCCCCTGTTCTTCCTCAGCCTCATCGCTGTCCGACTCCACTGCCAGCTCCTCAGGCTGCTGGCGGACCACAACACAAGTTGGCTGCAAATGCTCCTTTGGTGCATGCTTTCAAGGGCTCGTAAATCGGGCGTACCAAAGCAGCAGCTTTCCTGACATGACAAACCAATGACATGTCTCGATTTCTGCAATAAATTCCAAATAACGGATTTATCGTACAGAAAAATTGATGCGGCTCGAACGTTGAGGGAGGAAAAATCTGAAAATGCATATGAAAGTCCTCGACTTACGACCACAACTGAGCCCAAAATCGCCGTCGCTAAGCAAGACCCTTGCTAAGTGCGTTTTGCCCCCGTTTTACGACCTTCCTGGCCACAGTTGTTAAGCGAATCCCTGCGGCCGTTAAGTTAGGGACACGGTTGTTCAGTGAATCGGGCTCCCCCCCTCCCCCACCGTTAACTTGGCTTGTCGGAAGGTTGCAAAAGGAGGATCATGTGACCTTGGGACATGCGACCGTCATAAACATGAACCGGTTTTCATTTTGATCGTGTGCCTGTGGGGATGCCGCAATGATTGTACTGTAGGTGTGAAAAACGGTCAGATGTTACTTTTTCCCTGTGCCGTTGTAACTTCAGACGGTCACTAAATGAATGGTTATAAGTCGAGGGCTACCTGTATGGGCAGTTTTGACGTTGGGCTCACCTTCTTGAGAAGGTATTAAACCAGAGGATAGGTGGCCACCTATTAGGGAGGCTTTCGTTTACATTCCTGGACTGAGCAGGGGATGGTCTTTATGCCCTCAAGGGTCCCTCCCAAGTCTAGAATCCTAGGCTTTTCTCTTAGAGAATGCTTCAAGCTAATAGTCCCCAGAGAAGGGCTGTTGGCATGCTCTGAGGGAGGATGATTCCAAAAGAAGAGAGTATTTGCAGTTCAGGGTTTGAGCTATGCAGTCTTTGGTGCTTTCTGAATTTGGTTGATGTTAGAAGGGAGTGGGGTTTGCAGGGGGGGAGGAGGAGGAGGAGGAGGAGGAGGAGGAGGACTGTAAGGTCCTTGGTACTCTTTGAGCTTCGTTGTTTTCTTACACACATTTTACTACCAGCCTAGGTAACATAATCAGTGTTAGAAGGGAGTGGGATTTGCAGAGAGGAGGAGGAGGAGGAGGAGGAGGAGGAGGAGGAGGAGGAGGAGGAGGAGGAGGAGGAGGACTCTGAGGTCCATGGTGCTCTCTGAACTTGATTGTTTTTTTGCAGACATTTCACTACCAGCTTAGTAGTGGTTAGTACTACTAAGTAGTAACTACTACTTAGTTACTACTACTTAGTTACTACTACTTAGTAGTAGTACTACTACTACTTACATCATCAGTGCCAGAAGGGAGTGGAGTTTACTCTAAATTTACATACAAATGTCTTGCTCTGTCAGTTTTGGTGGGGTTTTCTTGCTGGTTCCTTGATTAGGCTGTTTTTGCTGCTTGATTGTCAGTCTGGTGTTAATCTTGGTGTTAATTCCTGCTTATTTGGGGTTTAATTGCTGTCAAAGAAGTGTCTCAAAAAAGAGGAGATGTCTCAAAACAGGCAATTAAAAAAGCTGAAAAGGAAAGAAAAAGACCAAAAAAACCCCCCCACTCCTTGACAGAAATGAGCACCCAGATAAGCGGCGGTTAATACCAGACAAACGAACAGTAAACAATGCCCTAATCAAGGAACTACCAACTAAGACAAATCATCAAACAGTAAAAGAAGAGCCTAATCATTGAACCACCCAGATCGCTCTCACCAACGCTGACAGGGGGCAGCCCTTTGTATATAAACAGAGAGGAAAAAAATCCTACCTCCTTCTAACCCTGATGATGTTGCCTAGTTGGGTGATGAAATGTCTACCAGACAACAAGCAAGCTCAGAAAATGCCCTGGACTCCACAGAGAGATGATTACCAGCAGTTTTCTCCCCAATCTTGCCCTCGTCTTCTTTTTTTTCTTTCTTTTCTTGTTGCAGGAATGTGCTGGGGAGCCGCTCTTTTCCCTCTTCTGCGCCATCAAGCAGCAGATGGAGAAAGGACCCATCGACGCCATTACGGGAGAAGCCCGCTATTCCTTAAGCGAAGACAAACTCATTCGGCAGCAGATCGACTACAAGACCCTGGTGAGTGATGGGTGCCTGAAAAAGGAGAATATCGGGGCCGGGGAGGGGGAGGCGGTGTTCCATTTGGGACCCAAAAGAAAAGGGGAAATGATTTTTTTAAAAAATAATAATAATAATAATTTGGATTTGCAAGAAAATAAGAAGGTTGTGCAATAGATTTGCAGAGAGGTCTTCAAACTTGGCGAGTTTAAGACTCGTGGACTTCAACTCCCAGAATTCTCTAAAACTGAGGCAATTTGCAGGGAACAACTTCGTTCACTCTCCTTCGCGTCTTGATTTTAGTTCTTTTATCAGTGTCCTGCAAATGGCTTCTGGACTTTCTGCCAACCCTAGTAAGATTACGATTATCGATTCTTTGATTCTTGTAGGCTGTTAAGAAAGTTAATTAACAGCCTTTGTTTGAAAAAGACTGATTTAATTTAGTAAACTAAGGTATGTACAGACTTTGTGTGTGCTGCGTTCTTTGGGGTCTGTAGCTGAGGCAGAACAACTAAACACCCAATTTCCACAGTGCTTTTTTATGTCAAAAGATATTTTACCCATGTGGTAAAGCTGCATCACTGTTATCCTTCTCATCTTCCCACTACCTTCTCCTATTGGTATCTTATGATTATATTACTTCGATGTTTGCATGCGCACTGAGAGCTTATGCACCGAAGACAAATTCCTTGTGCGTCCAATCATACTTGGCCAATAAAAAAAATTCTCTCCTGTAGTATTGACATCAAGGTTTAAGTGCAGAGCGAAGAGGGAGGGAGAAATGGAGAAAGGAAAGAAGGAAAGAGGAAGGGAAAAATAGAAGGGAGGGAGGGAAACAAGGAAAAGGAAAGAATGGGGAAAGAAAGGAAAGGAAAGGAAAGAAAAGGGGAAGAAGGAAAGGAAGGGAAGCGAAGGAAAGGAAAGGAAAGGAAGAAGGGTGAAAAAAGGGAAGAAGCAAAGGAAGGGCAGGAAAGGAAAGGAAAAGAAAGGAAAGGAAAGGAAAGGGAAGGGAAGGGAAGGGAAGGGAAGGGAAGGGAAGGGAAGGGAAGGGAAGGGAAGGGAAGGGAAGGGAAGGGAAGGGAAGGGAAGGGAAGGGAAGGGAAGGGAAGGAAAGGAAAGGAAAGGAAGGAAGAAGGGAAGAAGGAAAGGGAAGGGAAGGAAGAAGGGAGGAAAAGGGAAGAAGGAAGGAAAGGAAAGGAAGAAAAAAGGAAAGAAGGGAAGGAAGGGAAGGAAAGGAAAAGAAGAACGAAAAAAGGGAAGAAGCAAAGGAAGGGAAGGGAAGGGAAGGGAAGGGAAGGGAGGAAGAAAAAAGAGAAGAAGGGAAAGAAAGAAAGGAAAGGAAAGGGGAAGAAGGAAAGGAAGGGAAGCGAAGGAAAGAAAAGGAAGAAGGGAGGAAAAAGGGAAGAAGCAAAGGAAAGGAAAGGAAGAAGGGAAGAAGGGAAGGGAAGGGAAGGAAGAAGGGAGGAGAAGGAAGAAGGAAGGAAAGGGAAGGAAGAAAAAAGGGAAGAAGGGAAAGAAAGGAAAGGAAAAGAAGAAGGAAGAAAAAAGGGAAGAAGGGAAGGGAAGGAAAGGAAAAGAAAGGAAAAAGATCTTTCAGTTGATGATTACATTTCTTCTCTGCTATAAGATCCCCTCCTTCACTCGGTTTGTTTGATGTTAATCTGCTTTGCCTCTTAACATCTCAAGAGCAGGCAAATCTATCCTGATAGGAATCTTAGCAGATATATTGAGATCCATTTCACTGGGGAGATTAAAGGCAGAAGAAGAGGAGACGAAGAAAGCATTTTTCTCAGCCTCATTCTGCGGAGGAAAGCAGGAGGGAAGGACAGAGACGCCTCCCCTTGAAGAGTAATTCCAATAATAAGATTTTAAAATATAGATACCATTAAAAAAAAGAAAAAGGAAATTCCACAGCTTTCTGATGTTTATCGTGCTACATTCTCCCAGGGCTTCTTAAAAAAATTCCTTGGAAGACGTTCATTGCATGATAGAACAATCAAAACAACCAGGGGGGCGGGCAAAAAAGTCAAGATGGCGTCTCCCGTCATGTGACCCGTTTTAACCGTGGTGCAGGTAAAAAGTGGGCGGAGCATCGATCACATGATCATGATCATACCTTCTCGACTTTACAGCTAGTCCTTCCTTGACAAGCGGCTGCTTAGAGACCGTTTAAAGTTACGACGGACTCCCCAAAAGATTTTGTTTCCGGTGGGGCTCCTCCCACAGTCACATGACTCCATTTTGTGTGCTTGGCCATTGGCCTCTCTCTATTTCCATCATCACAAAAGGGTTCCATAAATCGAGGAATAGCTATGGCACTAAGACTTATATACCGCTTCACAGTGCTTTACGGCCCTCTCTAAGCAGTTTACAAAGTCAGCATGTTGCCCCCGACAATCTCGGTCCTCATTTTACCAACCTCAGAAGGATGGAAGGCTGAGTCAACCTTGAGCCGGTCAGGATCGAACACCTGGCAGTCGGCAGAGTATTGCCTGCAGTGCTGCATTCTAACCACTGTGCCACCACAGAGAGATGATAGATAGATCATATACTGATTCACAGTGCTTTACAACTCTCTCTAAGCGGTTTGCAGAGTCAGCGTATCACCCAGCGGTGGGATCCGACTGATTTAACAACCGGTTCGTTGATCGCACGTTTTGCGTGAGCACTTTACGCATGCCCGGGCCAGATGTGCACATTTGAATGAAAAATCACCTTCCGCATTAGTGCTAGGGAATTAAAACAGCTGATGGGCGGCAATCTGCTTTGCCGCGCTAATCAGCTGTGAAGATATAGGTAAGCAAAACGCAGGGGTGGGCAGGCGGGCCCAGCTGATCATTGGAGCTACCGGTTCACTCCCAGCTGATTGTCTGAGCTACCGGTTTGCTCCCAGCTGATCGTCGGAGCTACTGGTTCGCTTCCAGCTGATCGTCGGAGGTACCGATTTGCTCCCAGCTGATCGTCGGAGGTACCGGTTCACTCCCAGCTGATCGTCGGAGCTACCGGTTCGCTCCCAGCTGATCGTCGGAGCTACCGGTTCGCTCCCAGCTGATCGTCGGAGCTACCGATTTGCTCCCAGCTGATCGTCGGAGGTACCGGTTCACTCCCAGCTGATCGTCGGAGCTACCGGTTCGCTCCCAGCTGATCGTCGGAGCTACCGGTTCGCTTCCAGATGATCGTCGGAGCTACCGATTTGCTACCAGCTGATCGTCGGAGCTACCGGTTCACTCCCAGCTGATCATCTGAGCTACTGGTTGGCTCCCAGCTGATCATCGGAGCTACCGGTTGGCTCCCAGCTGATTGTTGGAGCTACCGGTTGGCTCCCAGCTGATCTTGGGAGCTACCGGTTTGTCCGAACCAGTCTAAACCGGTAGAATCCCACTCCTGATATTGCCCCCAACAATCTGGGTCCGCATTTTACTGACGTTGGAAGGATGGAAGGTTGAAACAAGGTTGAGCTGGTCAGGATTGAACTGCTAGCAGTTGCCAGAATTAGCCCACAATACTGCATTATAACCACTGCGCCACCACAGATAGATGGTAGATAGATAGCAAAAGCACATAGACTTACATACCGCTTCACAGTGCTTTGCAGCCCTCTCTAAGAGTCAACCTCTTGCCCCCAACAATCTGGATCCTCATTTGATCAACCTTGGAAGGACAGGAGGCTGAGTCAACCTTGAGCCAGTCAGGATTGAACTCCTGGCACTCAGCAGAATTAGCCTGCAATACTGCATTCTAACCACTGTTCCACACCCCTCCACACCCCTCCACACTGCAAACACCCCCTGAAAAAAAAAACTAGCCTCTTTTGTGTTTCCAAGATCTGCCATGTGCTGCTTCACCAATGAGGCCTCAAAAATTCTTTGGAAAAAAAAAAGGCAAAACCAACACGAACAGCAGGCTTCCCCATTGCAAGTCTCTGGCGGGATCCTGGATAAGCAAAAACAATTGGTGTCTGGTGGATTGTCGGTTGTGTAGCTTGGAGGGAGGGGGGCGGGTATTTCAGAAAAGGCCTTGTGTCTTGCAGATGCTAGCCAAGATTCGGATAATGGGACAGAAAGGCAGAGAGCAAGCCTTGAAGTTAGCGTTTCCCAACCTTCGCCGTTTTAAGATGTGTGGACTTCAACTCCCAGAATTCCCCAGCCAGCATAGCATTTCTCTCCCCCCACCCTCTCCCTTTCCCTTCCCCCTCTCTCTGCCTCCCTCCCTCCCTTTCTCTTTCTTTCTTTCTCTCTCTCGCTCTCCCTCCCCTCCCTCTTTCTCTTTCTCTTTCTCTTTCTCTTTCTCTCCCTTCCCTTCCCCCCCTCTCCCTCCCTCCCTCCCTTTCTCTCTCCCTCCCTCTTTTTCTTTCTCTTTCTTTCTCTCCCTTTCCCTTCCCCCTCTTTCTCTCCCTCTCTCCCTCTCTTTCTTTCTTTCTCTCGCTCTCCCTCCCCTCCCTCTCTTTCTCTCTCTCTCTCTCTCCCCCTTCCCTTCCCCCTCCCTCCCTCTCTTTCTCTTTCTCTCTCTCTCTCTCTTCCCTTCCCCCCTCTCTCCCTCCCTTTCTCTCTCCCTCCCTTTTTTCTCTTTCTCTCTCCCTTTCCCTTCCCCCTCTTTCTCTGCCTCTCTCCCTCTTTCTTTCTTTCTTTCTCTCTCTCTCTCTCGCTCGCTCTCCCTCCCCTCCCTCTCTTTCTCTCTCTCTCTCTCTCTCTCCCTCTTCCCTTCCCCCTCTCTCCCTCCCTCCATTTCTCTCTCCCTCCCTCTTTTTCTCTTTCTCTCTCTCCCTTTCCCTTCCCCCTCTTTCTCTGCCTCTCTTTCTCTTTCTTTCTTTCTTTCTTTCTTTCTTTCTTTCTTTCTTTCTTTCTTTCTTTCTTTCTTTCTCTCTCTCTCTCTCTCTCTCGCTCTCCCTCCCTCCCCTTCCTCTCTTTCTCTCTCTCTCTCCCCCTTCCCCCCTTCTCTCCCTCTCTTTCTCTCTCTCTCCCTCCCTCTCTTTCTCTTTCTCTCTCCCTTTTCCTTCCCCCTCTTTCTCTGCCTCTCTCCCTCCCTTTCTCATTCTCTTTCTCTCCCTTTCCCTTCCCCCTTCCTCCCTCCCACAAACCATAACTAGGCAGTGCACAATAATAGTTTGTTTTGAATTCTCAGACTCGTTCCAACCTATTTCTGAAGAAATGATTAGGGCAGTACTCTCCTCCTCTTCTCTTTTCTCTTTCTCCTTTCAAAGATTTGGGGGATTTGAGCTCCGAAATCTCAGGGTAATGGAATTTTCCAAGCCTGGGAATAAGAATGGAACATTTTGCAAAACACCGCAGAACATTCCTTTCATATCTCATAACTGCTAGCCAGCTTCCCCTTAAATCAAAAGCGAGTATCGGAGGAGATCAAAGGCATTGTGAAGGATCTGTCTTAACACACACTGATCAAATAAAGGCTACAGAACATATGTACTCAGTTTTCAAGATTCTATAATATAATCCTCTTTTCTTTGCAGTAAACTTGACAGAATCTAGATTGCTTTGTTATTGTTGAGGAGTTTGATACTCGGTCTCGGGGAGAAGGCATGGCATTAGTCTAGGGTGGCAATAAATCCTAAATTTGATACCAGTGTTTCTGATACTAGCTCATTTTATCAAGAGGCATAAGATCTCATGAACCACATCAACAAATGTGTAGAATAGCTCTGAGGAGGGTTGTGGCAAACTAGATGTCCTTGAAGGACCAGGATTGACAGAATTTGATGATCAGAGGATGAATTCCAGCTGTCAAAATCTCTCTGGAAATCGGAGAGATCATGAGATCGCCCATAGGTACTCCAGACGGCGGCTTCCTGCAAGTAAACAGCAAAAATGGGAGTCTTTGTACTCAGAGAGCAGATGGAGGAACCACTTTTGTGTGAAATCGTTGTGACTTAAGATGTGGCTGCGGTTGTTGTAGGTGGTGCTGTTTGTGAGGAAGGGCAGTATAGGTAGTCCTTGACTTGTGACTACAGTTCATTTAGTGGCCATTCAAATTTACAACGGCCTTGCAATAAATGACTTAGGCGTGGTGCGTTGGCCTAGAGGTGGAGCTCTCACCTCACAATCAGGAGGCTGTGAGTTCCATCCTACGTAGAGGCAGATATTTCTCTCTCTGGGCACACTGAGAATATATCTGCTGAATATAACTCCGCATTGGCGACAGGAAGGGCATCCAGTCAGTAAACACTCAGTTCCATTCAGTTGCCCAGACTCCACCCCACAAGGGATTATGGGGTTGTTAAAAGATGATAATGATGATTGCAGTAAATGATTTATGACCGTTTTTCATACATACGACCATTGCAGCATCCCCACGGTCAAGTGAACAAAATTCAGGTGCTTGCCAACTTTTTTTTATTATTTTTAATTTGATTTATATGCCGCCCTTCTCCGGAGACTCAGGGCGGCTTACACTGCGTTAAGCAATAGCCTCCATACTTTTGTATATTTATACAAAGTCAGCTTATTACCCCCACAAACTGGATCCTCAATTGACCCACCTTAGAAAGGATGGAAGGCTGAGTCCCTAGTCCAGGGGGTTGGACTAGATGACCTCTCAGGTCCCTTCCAACTCTGTTACTGTTGTAAATCGAGGACTCCCTGTAGTCTTAAAATCGTTTTATCTGCAGATGGCAGGAAATCTGAAGATGTTTAGGTAAAGCCACAAAGCGGCCCAGAAGAAAATTTGAAAGTTAAAAGTTGTGGAGTTCAAAGAACAGGCCTCTTGTATCCCGAAGTTTGCTTCCCTATTTTAAACAACAGACAGTGTGTCATTGTTGGGCAGTTGCCTGCAGTGATCAGGGACTCCACGAGAAACAATTATGCTGGCAGGTTGTGTGTGTGTGTTTTTTTAAATGCACAATTCCCCAGCGGATGGTTTATTTGCTTTCCCTTATTTGCAATTAATGGAACAGAGGGGTATCCCTGTCATCAAGGTTGCTTACAGTCAAATTATATTAATTTGAAGCCAAAGCTAATATTTTAGAATCTTTGCTCTTCAAAAGCAAGTTTAAAAGAAAAAGATTAAAACAAAAAAAAAAAAAAAAGGAGAGAAGGAAGAAAGAGAGAGAAAAAACTTGGGTTATAGACAGGGGTGAAATGCTCCTGGTTCGAACCGGATCGCCCGATCCGGTAGCGATGGAGGCGGGTTGTTCGGAGAACCGGTAGCAAAAATCCCTGCCCCCCCCCAACCATACCCAGCTGAGCCGCACAGTCATCAGAGGCTTTTTTTTTTAACTTTTAAAAGCATTTTTTCTACAACCTCCTTGGCTGAAAAAATGCTTTTAAAAGTAAAAAAAGAAAAAAAATAAGCCTCTGATGATCGTGTGGCTCAGCTGGGATCGTCAGAGGCTTTTAAAAGCATTTTTTTCTACAATGTCTTCAGAGGTTGTAGAAAAAAAAATGCCTTTAAAAGCCTCTGGCGATCCCAGCTGAGTTGCCTGATCGTCAGAGGCTTCTAAAAGTATTTTTTTTTCTGCAAGGTTGTAGAAAAAATGCTTTTAAAAGTAAAAAAAAAAAGAGTTGGCCACACCCACTCAGTCACATTAACCCCCCACCACCAAGCCACGCCCACAAAGTAAGCCACGCCCACAGAACCGGTAGTAAAAAAAATTAGAACCCACCCCTGGTCGGCTCCATAGATTTTCATTTTTTTAAAAAAAACTTTTTTTTAATTTTTATTATACAAATTAGCAATACAATCAAAACATTTTCGGTTCCGTGGTGCAAATACATATACATAATATTACTTCTTATGATTAAATTTTATCTAAAAGCTATTACAAATAGATACTGAAACCCTTAAAGTACAAGTGATATTGTTCATTTCTTTAGATCTTTATTAGTTAGCTAGTAATTAATCTCTATACACTATCTCATTTTTTTATTTCTTTTCTCTATCCACTCATACCACATGTCCCACACGCCATAGTATTCCGAATCTTCTGTCATTGATTTCTAAAGTTAATTTATTCATTTCGGCGCACTCCAGTACTTTCCTAATAACAAATTCTTCAGATGGTAACTGTTTTTCCTTCCAATACTGAGCAAAAGAAATTCTTGCGGCTGTCATTATATGTATAATCAAATTTAATTTTTAATTTTAATTTTAATTTGATTTATATGCCGCCCTCCTCCGGAGACTCTGGGCGGTTTACAGTGCGTTAAGCAATAGCCTTCATACTTTTGTATATTTTTTTATATTTATACAAAGTCAGCTTATTGCCCCCAACAAACTGGGTCCTCAATTTACCCACCTTAGAAAGGATGGAAGGCTGAGTCGACCTTGAGCCTGCCTGGGATTGAACTCGCAAGTAATTGCAGCAGCTGGATCTTAAATGCTGCCTTTGTAGGAGGCATTACTCCCCTACGCTACTCAGGCTCCTCAAAAAAGAAAATACCTTTTCTTTTTTTTGCATATTCTGTTTTCAGAATTCCCAGGAGAAATGCTTTTGGGTCAAAATCAAAATCTTCTCTTATAATTTCCGAGTTCCACTTCCATATCATCCTCCAGAATTTTTGGGCCGGGTTGCAGGTGACTCCATAGATTTTCCATTGGGTGAAGGTCTGGGCTATTCCCAGGCCATTCCAGCGATGGAATAGGATTATCTTGAAACTCCAATAATAAGTGGTGTTAATAGCCATCAAGCCTCAAAAATATACTTTTCCCAAAAGGTTTCCACAATTTGGGCCGCGACTGTATTACTTGTGAAGTTCTACACCTCAGTCTTAATATGTTTCTTTCCTTTCAATCAACCTCCCACAGGTGTTGAGTTGTGCCAATCCAGATAACGTGAATAGCCCTGAGATTCCAGTGAAGATCTTGAACTGTGACACCATCACCCAAGTGAAGGAGAAGTTCCTTGATGCCATCTTCAAGAACGTGCCTTGTTCTCATCGGCCCAAAGCTGCAGATATGGATCTTGGTGCGTTGAGTATCTTCTTAGATCAATGGAAATGGAAGCCATCCATCCAATTCGTACAACCATGTTGGGTTAGGTTGACGTAGTCAGGTTCTCCCATCGGCATAAAACGCTCCTTCTTGGGCGTTTGGAGGCAATAACATATCGGAAAATAAAACCTAACCCTTAATTAGGAGAGGTGGCTAGGTTTGGGGTAGAATAGAATAGAATAGAATAGAATAGAATAGAATAGAATAGAATAGAATAGAATAGAATAGAATAGAATAGAATAGAATAGAATAGAATAATGGAATGGAATGGAATGGAATGGAATGGAATGGAATGGAATGGAATGGAATGGAATGGAATGGAATGGAATGGAATAGAATAGAATAGAAATTGGAATGAAGAATTGGAATGGATGGAACGGAACGGAACAGAACAGAACAGAACAGAATAGAATAGAAATTGGAATGAAGAATGGAATGGAATAGGATAGGATAGGATAGGATAGGATAGGATAGGATAGGATAGGATAGGATAGGATAGGATAGGATAGGATAGGATAGGATAGGATAGGATAGGACAGGACAGGACAGGACAGGACAGGACAGGACAGGACAGGACAGGATCGGAAGGGATCTTGGAGGTCTTCTAATCCAACCCCCTGCCCAGGCAGGAAACCCTACATATGAGCCAGTTGCCAAGTGTCTGAATTTTGATCACGGGGACACTGCAATGGTCATAAAGTATGAAAAACGGTCAGAAGTCAGTCATTTTTTTTCAATGCCATTATAACTTCAGGTGGTCACTAAAGGAACGGTTAAAAATGGAGGACGATTTTTAAACGCATTTTTAAACCCCTGGATTTACCCCCAGGAAGACAAACAAACACAATTTAGCATCAAGGCTAATAGAAATCTATCAACCATTTAAGAGGGCGAGCAGTTGCTAGTATCCCTCTGTGTCTCTTTGTGTGTCTATGTGTCTGGGTGTCCTTGAAATGTGATCATGAGGGAAAGGTCACCCATGTCAATTTATAGGAGGAGCCCGAAGGATGCTGGGCACCGAGACTCACTTTGAGACCCAGACAATCTGAGGGAGGGGGGGGGAGAAGAGTTGTCGGCTGCTATTTGATCGCTGATGTCATGCAGGAGAGCCAGCTAAATTATCTCCTCTCCTGGCAGAAACCTTGTCTGCCTTCTCTCTCCCATCGGAGAGATGCGCTCATCGGGGTGAAGGTGGCATGAAAGGCAAAAGCCGATCCAAATTTTAACATGTTACATTGCTCGGTGCAAGCGAGTAGCCGTTTCAGCCATTAATGAAACGCTTCTGCCATGATGTTGCCCCCACCCCCTCCAAAAAATAGCTCCCCGCTTACTTTGAACATCCTGGAAATTACCATATTTTTCAGAGTATAAGACTCACCTTTTTCCCCCGCTAAAAGGGGGTGAAAATTTAAGTGTGTCTTATACACCGAATGTAGCCCCGCCCACCCACTGGCCCCCACCCTTTGGCCTTTGCCTCGCAGCAGTTACCTCCTTGCAAGCAAACAGCAAGAAAAAAACAGCTCCTTTCAGCTTCAGCACAGGCTAATTAGCACAAGTTGATTGGATCGGCGTCCCGACTCTCAGCTGATTTGCTCTCCACTGTTTTGCGCAGGGCTCTGCTGCTTGCTGCAAAGAGGTAAATTGCTGGAGTAGATTTTTTTTTTCTCCTTGTGCTGATCAAGCTAGGCTGAAAACGAAAATGAAAATAAAGCAGGCTGTTTGTTGCAAGGAGGCAAAATTGCTGGGAGGCAGATTTCTTTTTCTTTTTTTCCTCACCAAAAAGGTCAGTGCGTCTTATACTCCGAAAAATATGGTAGTTGGTCCGAGAAGCCAAATTCAAAGACCTTTTGCTAGGATCACTGCAGACCAGCTCTGACGTCCCACTCACCCACTGGTGAAATCCAATTTTTTTCACTACCGGTTCTGTGGGCGTGGCTTGGTGGGCATGGCTTGGTGGGAGTGACAGGGGAAGGAGACTGCAAAATCCCCATTCCCACCCCATTCCTGGGGGAAGGATACTGCAAAATCCCCATTCCCTCCCCACTCCTGGGGGAAGGATATTGCAAAATCCCCATTCCCTCCCCACTCCTGGGGGAAGGATACTGCAAAATCCCCATTCCCTCCCCACTCCTGGGGAAAGAATATTGCAAAATCCCCATTCCCTCCGCATTCTTGGGGAAGGATACTGCAAAATCCCCATTCCCTCCCCACTCTTGGGGAAAGGAGACTGCAAAATCCCCATTCCCTCCCCATTCCTGGGGGAAGGATATTGCAGTGACTGTGGCCGGATGTAATACTGTCCTATTTAGCCATGTTTTCGAGGCCGGGTGCATGCACTGGGAGTGTGTGTGCAAGCAAAACGCATGTGCGAACTAGTGGTAAGAATATGTGAAACCCATCCTTGTAACCATAACTTAACTCAGTTTCTACAAGCCAAATGAGAGAGCCAATATGGCATCTGGAATTACTTGAGGGTTCCTCCTTGCTCTCTAAGATTGGTGGTTTTCTTGAAAAAAACCACCTTGTAACCTGGTTACTTAAACCAGGTTACATCACCAGTGCTATGCTAGAAGGATTTGCAATTTAAGGAGTGGAGTAGGAGGAGATGGAGGAAGGGAAGGAGAAGAGAGAGAAGGAGAAGGAATGAAGGGAAAGAAGGAATAAGAGAAGAAGAACTGTGGGTTCCTTGGTTTCTGAGCTTGTTGGTTTTCTTGAAGATGCTTCATTACCAAACTAGATTACATCACCGGTGTTCAATGGTCAAACTATTTACTGAAGAGAACTTTCTTTTGCGAGATATTTTCAAGCAGAAGCAAAACCTCCCTATTATTCCGAGATGCTGTCTTTTAATTAGCTATTTGGTCCTCTGCAAACCAGTTTAAAAATGTCTCCTTCCAATTTGTGACATGTCGGTCTTTGGGGTTTTACGGACTTCTGGATTTAGGACTGCTGTTTTCCAATTAAAAATGGGCCAGACAGAGGGGGAGAAGTGGAGCCGAGAAAGAGAGAGAGAGAAGAGAAAGAAAAAGAGAGAGAGAGAGAGAGAGGAAGTAGAAAAGAGAAAGAAGAAAAGAGAGAGAAAGAGAGATGAAAGAAAGTGAGAAGGAGATGAAAGAAAGAAAGAGAGAGAGAAAGAAAGAAAAGAGAAAAAGAGAAAAAGTGAGAAAGGGGAGGGAGGGAGGGAGAAAAAGAGAAACAAAGAGGAAGAGAGAGGAAGAGGAAGAAAGAGAAAGAGAAAAAGGAAGAGAGAGGAAGAGGGGGAGAAGTGGAGCCGAGAGAGAGAAGAGAAAGAAAGAGAGAGAGAAAGAGGAAGTAGAAAAGAGAAAGAAGAAAAGAGAGAGAAAGAGAGATGAAAGAAAGTGAGAAGGAGATGAAAGAAAGAAAGAGAGAGAGAAAGAAAGAAAAGAGAAAAAGAGAAAAAGTGAGAAAGGGGAGGGAGGGAGGGAGAAAAAGAGAAACAAAGAGGAAGAGAGAGGAAGAGGAAGAAAGAGAAAGAGAAAAAGGAAGAGAGAGGAAGAGGGGGAGAAGTGGAGCCGAGAGAGAGAAGAGAAAGAAAGAGAGAGAGAAAGAGGAAGTAGAAAAGAGAAAGAAGAAAAGAGAGAGAAAGAGAGATGAAAGAAAGTGAGAAAGAGGTGAAAGAAAGAAAGAAAAAGAGAAAAAGTGAGAAAGGAGAGGGAGGGAGGGAGAAAAAGTGAGAAAAAGAGAAACAAAGAGGAAGAGAGAGGAAGAAAGAGAAAGAGAAAAAGGAAGAGAGAGGAAGAGAGGAAGAAAAAAAGCAAGGAGGGAGAGAAAAAGAAAGAGAAAGTGAGAAAGAGAAATAAAGAGCAAGAGACAAAGAAAGAAAGAAAGAGAAAGAAATAGAGAAAAAGAAAGGAAGAGGAAGAGAGAAAAAGACAAGAAAGGAGAAAAAGAAAGAAAGAGTGAGAAAGAGATGAAAGAAAAAAAGGAAGAAGGGGAGAGAAAAAGTGAGGAAGAGAGAGGAAGAGGGAGAAAGACAAGGAGAAAAAAAGAGGAAGAGAGAGAGGAAGAAATAAAGAAATAGAGAGAAAAGAGAAAGAAAGAGGAAGAGAGAGAGGAAGACAGAAGAGAAAAAGAAAGATGAAAGAAAGAGAGTGAGAAAGAGGTGAAAGAAAGAAAAGCAAGAAAAAAGGAAGAAAGACGGGGTGGTAGGGAGAAAAAGTGAGAAAGAGATAGCGAGGAAGAGAGGAAGAAAGAGAAGGAGGAAGAGAGAGAGGAAGAAAGAAAAAAGCAAGGAGGGAGAGAAAAGGAAAGAGAAAGTGAGAAAGAGAAAGAAAGAGCAAGAGAGAATAGAGAGAGAGAGAGAGAGAAAAAGGACAGACTGACTGACTGAGAAACAAGGCTATTTTCGTTCAGCACGGAGCAAGACTTCGCCATTCGCTTTGACTCCAGAGCTCTGCTTGCAGGATCTCTTGCCATGGCTGAGGCACTCAGCAAGCCCTCTTGCTTCCCAAAAGTCATATCTCTGGCTCCTTCCTGGCTTTCGCATTTTCTGCGATCCCAATGCAACCTGGCTACAATCCTCCAGAGAGATTCAGGGAGATGCTATTCGATCCATTCTGGTCTTTCTTACCCCAGGCCAAGATGTCAGGAGAAAATCGTCAGCCGGTTTTTCTTATCACGGTCTGCTGTCCATGGGCAGGCCCTGTGTAGGAGCAGACAGGGAGTCCTCGACGTACGACGGTCACTAAGCCCAGAATTATGGCTGTCACGTCATGCCAGGCGTTAAGTCGTCGCGCGACTGACTCGGTTTTTACAAAACAATTTTGGACGGTGATTGTAGTTACTAAGTGTGAGGGAAGGAAGGAAAGGGAGGGAGGGAGGGAGGGCCGTGGTGGTGCAGTGGTGAGGCTGTAGTATTGCAGTCAGACTCTGCCCCGCTGCCAGCAGTTCGATCCTGACCGGCTCAAGGTTGACTCAGCCTTCCATCCTTAAGGAGATGGTAAAATGAGGACCCAGATTGTTGGGGGCAAGAAGCTGACTCTGTAAACCACTTAGAGAGGGCTGGAAAGCACTGTGAAGCGGTATATAAGTCTAAGGGCTATTACTAAGTGTGAGGGAGGGAGGGAGGGAGGGAAGGAAGGAGGGAAGGAAGGAAGGAAGGAAGGAAGGAAGGAAGGAAGGAAGGAAGGAAGGAAGGAAGGAAGGAAGGAAGGAAGGAAGGAAGGAAGGAAGGAAGGAAGGGCCATGTTGGTGCAGTGGTGAGGCTGCAGTATTTAAACTGCTTAGAGGGGGCTGTAAAGAGCTGTGAATCGGTATATAAGTCTACTGCTATTGCTAAGTGATATAGAGCAATAGCCATAGCACTTAGACTTATATACCGCCTCACATTGCTTTCCAGCCCTCTCTAAGCAGTTTACAGAGTCAGCCTCTTTCCCCCAACAATCCGGGTCCTCCTTTTTATCCACCTCAGAAGGACGGAAGGCTGAGTCAACCTTGAGCCGGTCAGAATCGAACTGCTGGCAGTCGGCAGAAGTCGCCTGCAGTACTGCATTCTGACCACCGCGCCACCTCGGATTAATATAAATGAACCTCCCCTTTGTATTCCTCCTTGGGAAGGAGGAAATGTTGGCCTGTTAACAGGTTAATCTAGGATTGTGTTCGCTCGGGCCTCCCAAACTGAAGGAACATAGTTTATCGGAGCTGTTTGTTTGCGTAGAGGAAACCTCACAATTTCATGGTGCTTTTTTTCCTACACCGCCGGCGGCTCACAGTGGTTCATTTCGAGCAGCCGCACCATTAGAAGGCGAAGGCTGACGTTTGCCTTCTGTCATTCCTCCATCTTCTTCCAGAGAAAGAGGTTGGGGGAGGCTCTCCCGCCCACCCCCCACCACCCCCCCACCCTTTCCCTTCAGCGGCAAAGCTTCCCCTGCAATTGGCAAAGTTGATTACCAGCTGGCTCCAAAGTGGGAACAGGAAAGCAAAACACTAGTTTTGCAAATACCTCGTAATTAAGCGATGGAGAAGCAGCTCAGCGCAAAACGCTTCCTCGCATGACAATGACGGGACTGCCCTTCCACATAGAGGAAGTGGTGTGGAACGGCTTTTGCCTCCGGCTCCATCACCGGAGGTTTTGAAGAAGAGATTGGACCAGCCGTTTGCCTGGAACGGTATAGGGCAGTGATGGCTAACCATTTTGCCATTGCGTGCCAAAAGCGGGGGGAGTGCAGGTGGGATCGCGCATGCGTGTGCCCACACCCGTAATTCAATGTGTCCCCGTGCATGCGTGCATGACCCCCCCCGTGCTCCCCCTTCTTTTGGCACGCAATGGCATGGTGGGCCCAGTAGCCCTGTTTTTTCGCCCTCCCCAGGCTCCAGAGACTTTCTAGGAGCCTGGGGAGGACAAAAACAGCCTTCCCCACACACACACACCCCGGAAGCCCTCCAGAGGTCAGAAACAGCCCATTTTCTGACTTCCAATGGGCCAGAAGGCCCGGTTTTTCGCCCTCCCCAGGCTCCAGAGACTTTCTAGGAGCCTGGGGAGGACGAAAACAGCCTTCCCACACACACACACACACCCCGGAGGCCCTCCAGAGGTCAGAAACAGCCCATTTTCTGACTTCCAATGGGCCAGAAGGCCCGTTTTTTCGCCCTCCCCAGGCTCCAGAGACTTTCTAGGAGCCTGGGGAGGACGAAAACAGCCTTCCCCCCCCCCACACACACACACCCCGGAGGCCCTCCAGAGGTCAGAAACAGCCCATTTTCTGACTTCCAATGGGCCAGAAGGCCCGTTTTTTCGCCCTCCCCAGGCTCCAGAGGCTTTCTAGGAGCCTGGGGAGGACCAAAAAAACCTTCCCCCCACACACACACCCCGGAAGCCCTCCAGAGGTCAGAAACAGCCCATTTTCTGACTTCCAATGGGGCAGAAGGCCCGTTTTTTCGCCCTCCCCAGGCTCCAGAGGCTTTCTAGGAGCCTGGGGAGGACCAAAAAAACCTTCCACACACACACACACCCCGGAAGCCCTCCAGAGGTCAGAAACAGCCCATTTTCTGAGACTTCCAATGGGGCAGAAGGCCTGTTTTTTCACCCTCCCCAGGCTCCAGAAGCTTTCTAGGAGCCTGGGGAGAACAAAAACAGCCTTCCACACACACACACACCCCGGAAGCCTTCCAGAGGTCAGAAACAGCCCATTTTCTGACTTCCAATGGGCCAGAAGGCCCGTTTTTTTCACCCTCCCCAGGCTCCAGAAGCTTTCTAGGAGCCTGGGGAGAACAAAAACAGCCTTCCACACACACACACACCCCGGAAGCCTTCCAGAGGTCAGAAACAGCCCATTTTCTGACTTCCAATGGGCCAGAAGGCCCTGTTTTTGTTCTCCCCAGGCTCCAGAGGCTTTCTAGGAGCCTGGGGAGGACGAAAACAGCCTTCCAAACACACACACACACCCCGGAGGCCCTCCAGAGGTCAGAAACAGCCCATTTTCTGAGACTTCCAATGGGGCAGAAGGCCTGTTTTTTCACCCTCCCCAGGCTCCAGAAGCTTTCTAGGAGCCTGGGGAGAACAAAAACAGCCTTCCACACACACACACACCCCGGAAGCCTTCCAGAGGTCAGAAACAGCCCATTTTCTGACTTCCAATGGGCCAGAAGGCCCGTTTTTTCACCCTCCCCAGGCTCCAGAAGCTTTCTAGGAGCCTGGGGAGAACAAAAACAGCCTTCCACACACACACACACCCCGGAAGCCTTCCAGAGGTCAGAAACAGCCCATTTTCTGACTTCCAATGGGCCAGAAGGCCCTGTTTTTGTTCTCCCCAGGCTCCAGAGGCTTTCTAGGAGCCTGGGGAGGACGAAAACAGCCTTCCAAACACACACACACCCCGGAGGCCCTCCAGAGGTCAGAAACAGCCCATTTTCTGACTTCCAATGGGCCAGAAGGCCCGTTTTTTCACCCTCCCCAGGCTCCAGAGGCTTTCTAGGAGCCTGGGGAGGACCAAAAAAACCTTCCACACACACACACACCCCGGAAGCCCTCCAGAGGTCAGAAACAGCCCATTTTCTGACTTCCAATGGGCCAGAAGGCCCTGTTTTCAGCCTCCCCAGGCTCCAGAAGCTTTCTAGGAGCCTGGGGAGAACAAAAACAGCCTTCCACACACACACACACCCCGGAAGCCTTCCAGAGGTCAGAAACAGCCCATTTTCTGACTTCCAATGGGCCAGAAGGCCCGTTTTTTCACCCTCCCCAGGCTCCAGAGGCTTTCTAGGAGCCTGGGGAGGACGAAAACAGCCTTCCACACACACACACACACCCCGGAAGCCCTCCAGAGGTCAGAAACAGCCCATTTTCTGACTTCCAATGGGCCAGAAGGCCCTGTTTTTCAGCCTCCCCAGGCTCCAGAGGCTTTCTAGGAGCCTGGGGAGGACGAAAACAGCCTTCCACACACACACACACACCGGAGGCCCTCCAGAGGTCAGAAACAGCCCATTTTCTGACTTCCAGTGGGCCAGAAGGCCCGGTTTTCGCCCTCCCCAGGCTCCAGAGGCTTTCTCGACAGACTTGAACTCTGGGCCCTGTCTAACAAAATGAAATTCAATGTAGAGAAAAGTAAAGTCTTACACTTAGGCAAGAAAAACTGAAAGGAGACATATAGACTGGGTGAAGCCAGGCTTAATAGAAGCAACCGTAAGAAGGATCTTGGAGTCTTAGTGGACAATCAGTTTATTTATTGGTTCAATTTATATGCCGCCCTTCTCCGGAGACTCAGGGCGGCTTACAGTGCATTAAGCAGTAGCCTTCACACTTTTATATATACCTGCTTAGTAGGGCTTTTGACCCCCCCAAAGCGGTGTTTTTTTTTATACAAAGTCAGTTTATTGCCCCCACAATCCGGGTCCTCATTTTACCTACCTCGGAAGGATGGAAGGCTGAGTCAACCTTGAGCCTGGTGAGATTTGAACTTGCAGTAATTGCAGGCAGCTGGTGCCAGTTAACAGCACTTTAGTCTGCTGCGCCACCAAGGCTCCTATTTTAAAATATGACTTAACGGTGTGCGGCGGCAGCCAAAATGCTAACACAATCCTAAATTGCATTAACAGAGGGATACAACACGATCAAGGGAGGTACTAATACCACTCTACAAAGCCTTAGTAAGACCACACCTAGAATACTGCATCCAGTTTTGGTCACCACACAATAAAAAGATGTTGAGATCCTAGAAAGTGTGTAGAGAAGAGCAACCAAGATGATTAAGGGACTGGAGGCTAAAACATACAATGAACGGTTGCAGGAACTGGGCCTGGCTAGTCTAGAGAAGAGAAGGACCAGGGGAGATAGGAGAGCAGTCTTCCAATATTTGAGGGGCTGCCACAGAGAGGAGGAAGGGGGTCAACCTGTTTCCCAAAGCACCTGAAGGCCAGACAAGGAATGATGCATGGAAACTGATCAAGGAAAGATTCAACCTAGAAATTAGGATAACTTTTCTGATAGTGAGAACAATCCACCCATGGAACAGAAGTTGCCTTCAGAAGTTGTGGGAGCTTCATCACTGGAGGCTTTCAAGAAGAGACTGGACTGTCATCAGAAATGATGTAGGGTCTCCTAGGTTGGACTAGATGGCCTCCAAGGTCCCTTCCAACACTGTTAATCTCTTAATCTATTAAACCTCAGAGGTCCCCTCCCACTTTGCGATTCTGTCTACCTGCAGCGGCCACATCGCTGTTCTCCCCCAAACATTTCTGTTTGCTCGCGGGCATGACATGCGTTTCTCTTTCCTCACAGAATGGCGGCAGACCAACGGCACCAGAATGATCCTTCAGGATGAGGATCTGACCACCAAGATTGAGAACGACTGGAAGAGGCTGAATACTCTTGCCCATTATCAGGTGTGTAAATCAGCTTTGGTTTTGTTGGGAGGAAAATCCACCTGGCTCCGTTCCAAGCCGGGAGAAAGTCACTGGCGATAAAATGGAGGCTGGAGGCTGATTGGAAAGAAAGGTTCCCTTCATTGATGAAGCAGAACCATCAACCACATGTGATTCTGGGACAGCTGACAAAATGGAGAGTGGGCCGGTTTTTATACCTTCTGGATTCCTAGGGGGGTCATGTAGGGGTCATAGCTGGCTCTATAAGCAAAAGAGGAAATACAAATCCTAAGTGTTTGTCTCAGCTATCTTGTCAACCACTGGCTTGCCTAATTGTGTTGCTTATCTAGAGTTTCTGTCTGACCCAGTCTTTCTGAATGGATTACCAAATCTGTATTTCTAAAAACTGGCCTCCTCAGTTTCTGCTTGGGGCAGGGAGACTGGGGCTGGTTTCTGCATCCCTTAAGATTCTTCTCCCATTTCTCCTTTAGGGGAAATATTCTATCCTGCCTTTTTAATATTTCCCAAAATATTTCATTCTTCCAGGTGGGAGAGCTTCCTACAGTTTGATTAGACCTGATGCAGTTTTAACCTAACCCAACCCACAACCCAACCCAACCCAACCCAACCCAACCCAACCCAACCCAACCCCAACCCAACCCAACCAACCCAACCCAACCCAACCTAATCTAATCTATCTAATCTAATCTAATCTAATCTAATCTAATCTAATCTAATCTAATCTAATCTAATCTAATCTAGTTCTAGGTTTGCTTCTCTGCTTGGTTAGTTTCCATCCATCGTTTCTTGTCTTGCCTATTGGTGCTTTGGAGAATAGATTGCCCTCCCCCCCTCATCTTTGGAGGATGTCTTTGTATGAAGTCCACCAGGTTTATTAGAGGACGATTGTCCATCCTCGTTTGCATAAAGATGAGAGACGATGAACAGCCAGATGTGAAAAGCCACTTCTGCTGGCTTCAAGGAGAGCTGGTTAATTAGCATCCTCGCCTTGCTTTGAAGATGAAAGCACTCACTGATAAGTGCTAATTATTGTTACGGCTGATGGCAAGAGGGCCCTTCCCTTGCATGTTCAATAAAGGTGCGCCAGATGCAGCTTCTCTTGTCAACGGTTGAATATTCAGCTTGGTTCATTTTTCTCAGGGAGACCGTGAGGCTATCAAAGGTGTCCCTTGAAGGTTCTTGTAGCCATCCATTTCAGTGATCGCCCAGGGAGATCCTTTCTCAAAGTAGAGTAGAGTAAATAGAATAGAATAGAATAGAATAGAATAGAATAGAATAGAATAGAATAGAATAGAATAGAATAGAATAGAATAGAATAGAATAGAATAGAATAGAATAGAATAGAATAGAATTCCTTATTGGCAAGTGTGATTGGAATCACAAGGAATTTGTCTTTGGTGCATAGGCTCTCAGTATACATAAAAAGAAAAGATATATTTGTCAAGAATCATAAGGTACAGCGCTTAATGATAGTCATAGGGTACAAATAAGCAATCGAATCATACTAGGAAACAATCAATATAAAACGTAAGGATACCAGCAACAAAATTACAGGCATAAGTGGAAGGAGGTGGGTGATAGGAACAATGAGAACATTAATAGTAATGCAGACTTAGTGAATAGTAAGACAGTGTTGAGGGAATTATTTGTTTAGCAGAGTGATGGCATTTGGGGAAAACCTGTCCTTGTGTCTAGTTGTTCTGGTGTGCAGTGCTCTATAGCGTCGTTTTGAGGGTAGGAGTTGAAACAGTTTATGTCCAGGATGCGAGGGGTCTGTTGATATTTTCATAGCCCTCTTCTTGACTCGTGCAGTAGACAGGTCCTCCATGGAAGGCAGGTTGGTAGCCAAGGTTTTTTCCGCAGTTCTAATGATCCTCTGAAGTCTCCGTCTGTCTTGTTGGGTTGGAGAGCCAAACCAGGCAGTTATGGAGGTGCACCGCATATAAAGGTGTGGGAGGGGAACGGCATCAGCCTGCGGCCAACCCTCCTCCTCTGCTCTGTCTCCAGGCTTTCTTGACTCGTTTCTGGAGTTGGATACGAAACGATTCGATATTAGGGGCCCTCGGGGCTCTCTGAGTTTGGTGGTTTTCTTACAGACATTTTGTTCTCCAACCTAGGTAACATCATCAGCTGTTTGGGAGGATACAACGAGCTGGTTGACCATTCTTGTTGTTACTTGTGAGGAGCAGAAAGAGGAGGAGGAGGAGGAAGAGGAGGAAAGGAGGAGGAGGTGGAGAAGGAAGAAGAAGGAGGAGGAAGAGAAGAGGGGGGGACACATGACTGGTCCTTGATGCTCTCTGAGCATGGCTGTTTTCTTGCAAACGTTTCTTTACCCAAACTAGGTAACATAATTAGTGCTGATGATGTTACCACTGATGGCACTGATGATGTTACCTAGATGGGTAATGAAATGTCTTCAAGAAAACGGCCATGCTCAGAAAGCACCAAGAACCCCACAGTCATCGTCCTCCTCCTCCTCCCCCTCCCCCTCCCCTCCTCCTCCTCCTCCTCTTCCTCCTCCTCCTTTTCTCCTCCTCTTCCTCCTTCTCCTCTTTCTCCTTCTCCTTCTCCCCCTCCTCCTCCTCCTCCTCCTCTTCTCCCTCTCTTCCTCCTTCTCCTCCTCCTCCTCTTCCTCCTCCTCCTTTTCTCCTCCACTTCCTCCCCCTTCTCTTTCTCCTCCTCTTTCTCCTCCTCCTTCTCCCTATCTTCTCCTCCTCCTCCCTTTTCTCCTCCTCCTCCTCTTCCTCCTCCTCCTCCTCCTCTTTCTCCTTCTCCTCTTCTCCTCCTCCTTCTCCTCCTCTCCTCCTCCTCCTCTTCTCCTCCTCCTTCTCCTCCTCTTTCTCCTTCTCCTTCTCCTCCTCTTCTCCTCCTCCTCCCCCACCTCCTGTATCAACAGGAACAGTTAACCGGCCCATTGCATCCCGCACAACAGCTCCTACAAGTTCTCATCATGATATATTCGATGTAGGGCACGGCAGCTGCCCACAGAACGATCCAGTGGGAAATAATTTGCTGTTCCACTCCGTGATGGGGATTATTTTTCTTTTTCTTGTAATGGTACAGATCGAAAAGTTGGGGGGGGGGGAAGGAAGGAAAAAAAATAGAAAAGGAAAGGATTGATTACCGAGATCATCTAATTTTTCAAAAGAATGCCTTCAGAGTAAATGGGATTCGGCTACAGCTCCGAGCGGTCAAAGTTGTAAAATATGAAACTCCCTGTCCAAGACAAACTTACTTACCAGTCTGTTTTCACTTAAAATGGGGAGCAAAGGTTTTGCTGGGGTGAAATATAGCCTCCCGGGTGCCCATTTTTCCTCTCTCTCTCTCTCTCTCTCTCTCTTTGACTCCCTCCCTCTCCTGCCCCCAAAGTTATCTGTATTTCATCGTGACAGCTGTGATGAAAAGTAACAGCAGGAACAATCAGCCTTCACTTTGCGGACTTTCTGACAATTACGAATGACGATGTAGCACGCTCATAAATCCAATTACCAATGAAGGCAACGGGTTTTCCCTACACAGCTCTGCAGCAAGCTAGAAAGGGCAAAATCCAGCCCCAAAATTTCAAGAGTGCTGCTTTATTTTTTTATTATTATTTTTTTTTTTTTCTGGCAATGAATTTCCCACAGGTTTCCGGCGCATTTTTCCCCCAGGCACCTGTCTCAGAATCAGAATACAGCTAGAAGTATTGGAGTTCGTTTAGTCCAGCCTGCACCTCAAGTTGGAGATTCTAGACCCGTGATGGCGAATCTATGCAAGCGTGCCACAGCTGGCACACAGAGCCATATTGGTGGCCACGCGAGCGTTGCCCTGGCTCGGCTCCAGCACGTAGGTGTGCGCTTGCCAGCTGATTTTCGGGACTTCTGGGCCCACCAGAAGTTGGCAAACGGGTTGTTTCTGGCCTCCAGAGGGCCTCCAGGGAGGTGGGGAAGGCTGTTTTCGCCCTCCCCAGGCTCCTAGAAAGCCTCTGGAGCCTGGGGAGGGGCGAAAAAACGGGCCTACTAGGCCCACTGTGCCGTCACATGCCAAAAGCAGGCGGAGAACAGGAGGGGGGGTTTGACACACGCGCATGCGTGAGGGGGGGCAGGGCACATAGAATTATGGGTGTGGGCATCCACATGCGCGATCACCCCTGTCCTAGACCTAGGACAGTGATGGCTAACCTTTTTGCCATCGTGTGCCAGGAGCAGGGGGTGGGCCGGGGGGGGTGTAATATGCGTGTGTGGCCACACCCAACATTCTATGCACCCCGCCCCCACACATATGCGCATCACACACACACACACACACACACACACACACACACACACACACACACCGCTCCTGGCACACAATGGCCCTGTAGGCCCGTTTTTCTCTCTCACCAGGCTCCAGAGTTTTCCTAGGAGTCTGGGGAGGGCAAAAATGCCCCCCCCAGAGGCCCTCCGGAGGCCAGAAATGGCCCATTTGCCCACTTCCGGTGGGACCAGAAGGCCTGTTGTTTGCTGTCCCCAGCCTCCAGAGCCTTTCTAGGAGTCTGGGGAGGGCGAAAATGGCCTCTCCTCTCCCCCCACCTCACCCAGAGGCCCTCCAGAGGCCAAAAATGGCCCATTTGCCAACTTCCGGTGGGACCAGAAGGCCATTTTTTGCTGTCCCCAGTCTCCAGAGCCTTTTTAGGAGTCTGGGGAGGGTGAAAATGGCCTCTCCTCTTTCCCCACCACCCGGAGGCCCTCCAGAGGCCAGAAATGGCCAATTTGCCAACTTCTGGTGGGACCAGAAGGCCCATTTTTTGCTGTCCCCAGTCTCCAGAGCCTTTCTAGGAGTCTGGGGAGGGCGAAAATGGCCTCTCCTCTCCCTCCACCCCTGGAGGCCTTCCGGAGGCCGGAAACGGCCCATTTCCCAACCTCCGGTGAGATCTACATGGTGGAGCTGAGCTCGCGTGCCCATCAATATGGCTACACATGCCACAAGTGGCACGTGTGCCATAGGTTCACCATCACGGACCTAGAACATTTCAAACCATTGACTGTCCAAATTTCTTCTAAAAACCTCCAGTTTTTAAGCACCTACAATTTCCGGTGGCAAGCAGTTCCACTGGTTTATCGTCCTCGCTGTTAGGAAGTTGCTCCTTAATTCCGGGTTGCTTCTCTCCTTGATTAGTTTCCATCCGTTGTTTCTTGTCCTGCCTTCTGGTGCTTTGGAAAATAATTTGACACCCCCCCCCCCTCTTCTTTGGGGCAGCTCCTCCAATACCGGAATACTGCTATCATGTCCCCCCTCTACTCCTTCTTTTCTTTAGACTGGCCAAATCCAACTCCCGTAACCGTTCTTCATAAGTTTTAATATCCAGAAATTTAATTTAATCTTACTTGCTCTCCTTTGCATTTTTTTCCAAAGTCAACATCTTCTTTCTAACATGGTAACCAAAAACTGGATGCAGGATTAGAGGTGTGGCAATACGGCATCCAGCTTGAGGGTGCTACAATGGGCCACAAGTATGAAAAATGCTTTTTTTTACAGCGCCATTGTAACTTTGGACGGTCACTAATGAAATGTTGTAAGTCGAGGACTGCCTGGTAACGGATGAGAGATTTTGAACCTGAAAGAAAAAACAAGCTTTCCTAGGTGCATTCTCCCCAACCAATTAAAGTTAGTCCTCAGTTTACAACTATTATTTAGCAGCCATTCAAAATTGCTAAAAAAACCAAAAAAACACTTACGCCCGGTTCTCACACTTACGACCGTTGCGGCCTCCCCACGGTCACGTGATCAAAATTGGGACCCTTGGCAATTTCATGTGTTTGTGACAGTTGCATTGTGCCAGGGGGTCAGGTATCATTTGTAACCTTCCCAGCCAGTGTCAGGTGGACTCAATGGGGAAAGCCAGATTGGCTTAACATCCGCACGATTCATTTAACAAATGCAAGGATTCGCTTAACAACAGCTTTGGCAAAAAAAAAAAGTGGGGGGGTCATAAAATGGACAAAACTCACTTGACAACTGCCTTGAGTCAGGACGTCAGAAATTTGGGGCTCAATTATAGTCATAAGTCGAGGACTATCTGTATTGTTTAACTCAACAATTTAGGCCGGTCCAGCAGATTGGAGAATTAGAACCAGCCTCTTCTTGAGACAGAAGGTCAGAATTAGCATTCAGGATCCGCAACCTTCCCTTCTCCTCCAATTTTAAGAAGGGAATTTGGACCAAGGCCTGGAGGAAGTCGCTCACCTGAATCCCGCGTGCTGCTTTGTCCATCCTGTCGCTCAATAAATGCATTGCAATGCAATAAAAGAGAATATCCATAGCTCAGGGTTGAACCGTGGGCTCCTTAATGTTCTCCGAGTTTGATGGTTTTCCTGCAGAACGTTTCGTGACCCAACTAGGTAATATCACCAGTGCTACGGAGTATAGGGTTCGCTCCCTGTTTATATAGCAGCTTGCCCTGTGTTGGTGGGGATGTGTGGTTTTTCTCCTTGGTCGTTCCTTGATTAGGGTATTGTTTTCTACTTGATTGTTTGTCTGGTATTAATCCCTGTTTATCTGGCTGTTGATTGCTTAGGGTATTGTTTCTGTTTGATTATTTGTCTGGTGTTAATCCCTGCTTATCTGCTGTTGATTGCTGGAGGGATGTATTCTGGTCTCTTTGTTTCCTCCTCGGCTTTCTTTCATTGTCTCTTCTGAATGGCGTGTAAATGTGATCTATCTCTATGTGTCAACCAGCCATCAATCGTCTATTGCAATCATCATCTATTCTATTCAGCAATCATCATCTATTCAGCCATCAATAGACACATGGAGAAGTGGATATGGATCACCAGACTCATCAATAGATAGACACAGATATGGATTTGTGGAGAGGCACCAAACGACTCCACAAATCCATATGCAAATGATATTTTTCTCAATGATCTTCAAATCAGCTGCCTACTTCCCAAGGCTAGCAACACACAAATTTGTGTAGAACCAAAGAAAGCCAGACTTCCTTGCTTACAACTTGGTCGTAAATTGGACTCACGGCCTTGAATCCTTGATCCAAGGAGAGAAAGAAGAGGTCCTCGATGACCTCTTGGGTTCGAAGATGACTTCTCAAGGCAGTTCATTCCCAGGTCCATCAGTCTTTTCATAGTTTTTATTTATTTATTCTGGTCCCCTGAAGATCCTGGATGTACTTCTCTGGACCAGTTGCTCTGAATTCTTCTTGAAAAACAGTGACCAAAATTAGACCTGGCATTTGGATGGATGTGACCAACAGAGTATAATTAATTGGGAATTCATTCATTCTCATAACATCAAAACTATCCTTTGGCTGATGGAAAGTTAGATTTGCCATATTGGTGCTCAACTCTGCTGCTTCGCTAAGGGAGCCAGTGTTGTCCGAAGACAATTTCCATAGTCATCTGGCCAGCATGGCTATGTGCCAAAGGTGCACGGAACGCTGTTACCTTCCCACCAATGTGGTACCTATTATCTACTCGCCTGTGCATGCTTTCGAACAGGAACTCACCCTGTTACATGGCATTTGGTCTCGAACCCAAGCTCTGAGCTCTTCAACCTCAGCCTCTATAACTGCTGAATCACGCACCCCCTCCCATCATGCATAGATATAAAAAACTGTGAGAGGGATTTTGGAGTCCTTGTGGACAACCATTTAAATAGGAGCCAGCCGTGTGCAACAGCTGCCAAAAAAGCCAACACCGTTCTAGGCTGCATAAACAGAGGGATAGAATCGAGATCACGTGAAGTGTTGATACCACTTTATAAGGCCTTGGAAGGCCACACTTGGAATCCTGCATCCAGTTTTGGTTGCCACGATGTGGATTGAGACTCTAGAAAGAGTGCAGAGAAGAGCAACCAAGATGATTGGGGGACTGGAGGCTAAAACATATGAAGAACGGTTGCTGGAACTGGACATGTCTAGTCTGATGAAAAAAAGGACCCAGGGGTGACATGATAGCAGTGTTCTGATATCTCAGGGGCTGCCCCAAAAGAGAGGGAGTCAAGCTATTCTCCAAAGCATCAGAGGGCAGGACAAGAAGCAATGAGTGGAAACTCATCAAGGAGAGAAGCAACTTAGAACTAAGGAGAAATTCCCTGACAGTGAGAACAATTAACCAGTGGAACAACCTGCCTCCAGAAGTTGTGAATGCTCCAACACTGGAAGTTTTAAGAAGATGTTAGATAACCATTTGTCTGAAGTTCTATTCTATTCTATTCTATTCTATTCTATTCTATTCTATTCTAGTCTATTCTATTCTATTCTATTCTATTCTATTCTATTCTATTCTATTCTATTCTATTCTATTCTATTCCATTCCATTCCATTCCATTCCATTCCATTCCATTCCATTCCATTCCATTCTTCTAAAATGGGGCAAAACTCACTTAACCAATGTCTCGCTTAATAACATAAATTTTGGGCTCAATCGTGGTCAAGGAGCTACCCATCGTGCGTTGGTTTCTTTTGCACAACTACATCAGATTGATAAAAGCTTCATTCCTTTTCTAGGTGCCAGATGGTTCTCTGGTGGCTTTGGTATCCAAGCAAGTTACTGCTTACAATGCAGTCAACAATTTCACCGTCTCGAGGACTTCTGCAAGCAAATACGTAAGGACTTTTCCATCAGGGCATGTGAGACAACCGAGGAGGCAAAAGGCAGTAAAGACACAGACTAGCTTTTTCCAGATGGGTTAGTCCAGGGTTGGGGAACCATGGCCCTTCTAGGACTTTTGGACCTCAACTCCCAGAATTCCTGAGCCAGCATAACTGGCTCAGGAATTCTGGGAATTGAAGTCCACAGGTTGTAAATGGGGCCATGCTGGCTCAGGAATTCTGGGAGTTGAAGTTCACAGGTTGTAAATGGGCCATGCTGGCTCAGGAATTCTGGGAGTTGAAGTCCACAGGTTGTAAAGGGAGCCATGCTGGCTCAGGAATTCTGGGAGTTGAAGTCCATAGGTCATAAAGAGGACATGGTTCCCCACTCCGGTTTAGATACATCAAATGACAAAGGACAGAACAGGATAACAGGACTGGAAGCGTCCTAGGAGATCAAGCTAATCTTTGAGCATCTTTATGCTGCTGTTTTAGACTAGCAATTCACTCCAGTCACACTTAAAAAAACCAATTCAAACCCAATAAAGGAAAACATTAGTAGCTCGGGTTGAAATGAGGGGTTGGCCCTTGTTGCTTTTTGAGCTGGGTTGTTTTCTAGCCGACATTTTATGACCCAATTAGATAACATCATCAGTGTTAGAAGAGAAGGGGTTGCAGGAGGAGGAGGAGGAGGAGGAGGAGGAGGAGGACAACTGTAGGGTTCTTGGTGCTCTCTGAGCTTGGTGCTCTCTTGCAGACGATTCATGACCCAGCTAGGTAACATCATCAGTGCTAGAAGGGAGTGAGTTTGCTCTCTGTCTATATACAGC
>JAWJVD010000104.1:107500-114345 GCA_038048745.1 Coluber constrictor foxii | reverse complement strand
TCTGTGGCATTCATTGAAGGCTGATTGAAGCCACTCAGGGGGCTCCTTTAAAGAGGGGGGGAAAAGAGGTGGGCGTTGAAAGCGGGATTAAAGAAACGGGGATATGGTTTTGAGCAGATTCAATTAATTCCATGTCCGTTCCCCCAACTTCTTTCTTCTCGGTGGTTTCTTGACTTATCGCCTGATCCTCGCGGCGAAAAGAACCACCACCCAGGGACTCAGGGAAGTCACAAACAGAGAGCCACGAGGGCGTTCATAAAATAGTCAAGAAATGTCTTAGAAGGGAAGTAGGTGGAGAACATTTATTTTGGATTACTGGGGAAACGTTAATCTTGGATCTTAAACCGATGATTGGTGTTGACCCTTGGAAGGTGGGTGAGGATAAAAAGGTCTCGAGAAGGAGCCTTTTGGGCAATGTTTCTGTCCACTCGGTCAAAACATCTGCCTAGAGGTGACCTAGAAATATCGAAGTGAGGTTCTCCAAGGCGGTGGGCTCCAGATGTACAATCAGTGGAGAGCTGGAAGGGACCATGGAGGTCTTCTAATCCAGCCCCCTGCTCCAGCAGGAGACCATGTACAATTTCACACAAGCGGCAGTCCAGTGTCTTCTTAAAAACCTCCAGGGATGGAGAATCCACAACTTCTGGTGGCAAGCTGTTCCACTGGTTAATTGTCCTCACTGTCAGGAAGTTTCTCTTTAATTCCAGGTTGCATCTCTCCTTGATGAGTTTCCATCTTATTTCTTGTCCTGCTTTCTGGTGCTTTGGAAAATTGGTTGACCACTCCTCCTTCTTCTTGGTCTTAAAGCAAAGAAATATTGGAGTAGGATTCATATAGAGTAGAGTAGAGTAGAGTAGAGTAGAGTAGAGTAGAGTAGAGTAGAGTAGAGTAGAGTAGAGTAGAGTAGAATAGAATAGAATAGAATAGAATAGAATTAGAGAAGGAACAGAATACAATAGAATGGGATGGGATGGGATGGGATGGGGATAGGATAGGATAGGATAGGATAGGATAGGATAGGATAGGATAGGATAGGATAGGATAGGATAGGACAGGACAGGACAGGACAGGACAGGACAGGACAGGACAGGACAGGACAGGACAGGACAGGACAGGACAGGACAGGACAGGACAGAACAGAACAGAATTAGAGAAGGAACAGAATACAATAGAATACAATAGAATGGGATGGGATGGGATGGGATGGGATGGGATGGGATGGGATGGGATGGGATGGGATGGGATGGGATGGGATGGGATGGGATGGGATAGGATAGGATAGGATAGGATAGGATAGGATAGGATAGAATAGAATAGAATAGAATAGAATAGAATAGAATAGAATAGAATAGAATAGAATAGAATTTTTCCTTGGCCAAGTGTGATTGGACACACATGGAATTTGTCTTTGGTGCGCATGCTCTCAGTGTACATAAGGAGAATAAAATACATTCATCAAGAATAAAAAGATACAACACTTAGTGATAGTCAAGTTTACTAATAAGCTATCAAATCATACTAGGAAACAAATAAAAACAATATAAATTGAAAGATACAAGCAACATGGTTATAGTCATAAGTGGGAAGAGATAGATACTAGTAAGGAAGAGAAGAATAATAGTAATACAGTCTTAGTAAATTATTTGACAGTGTTGTGGGAATTAGTTGTTAAGCAGAGTGATGGCATTCGGGGAAAAACTTATCTTAATACAGAAAATTCTCAAAGTGAATATTCTTAAAGAGACTTTTTGGGGGGGTTTCATGGAAAAAGATTTGGGGGGAGGGAAATTGGAACTTCGACGGCAGCACAACAACTCTATCGACGGAATTTTTCTTTTCTTTTTTTCATTTGATTTATATGCCACCCTTCTCCGGAGACTCAGGGTGGCTTACAATGTGTTAAGCAATAGCCTTCATACTTATGTATATTTTATACAAAGTCAGCTTATTACCCCCACAAACTGGGTCCTCAATTGACCTACCTTAGAAAGGATGGAAGGCTGAGTCAACCCTGAGCCTGGTGAGATTTGAACTTACAATAATTGCAGACAGCTGGTGTTAATCACAATGCTTTTAGTCTGCTGAGCTACCCAGGCCCCTATATTGAAGGTCACCTTGATCCCCGCAATGGATGTATGGCTGCAAAGCAAGAGTTTTGCACAAATTCATGTTCATTGTGTGCAGAGCTAGGATTCACATCATTTACCTACCGGTTTGCCCATCATCGAAAATGTGAGCACGCGTATGCACCTGGCCTCAAAAAAGAACCTAAATAGGACAGCAGAGAGCTGGGGCCAGTGAGCGGTTCGCCCGAATCGGCTGAATACCGTTTGTGTGATTGTGTGAATGGAACTATCTAACCATCTCATCCTGTGCCTTCCCCTTCTCCTTTGGCCTTCAATTCCAGGTATTCCTCGACTTACAACCTGTTGTGTACTTTAGTTGTGTATTCCTGCATAGGTTTCAGTCTCTGGGCTGATTAAAGGCCTGGAATGAAAGCATATAAAGAATGGTTGCAGGAGTTGAGTATGGCCAATCTAGAGAAACGAAGAACTTGGGGGTGGGGGGACACGATGGCAGTCTTCCAGTATTTGAGGGGCTACCACAAAGAAGAAGAGGTCAATTTATTCTCCAAAGCACCTGACCACAGGACAAGAAACAATGGATGAACATGGATCAAAGAGGAAAGCATCCTGGAATTAAGGAGAAACTTCCTAATACTGAAGACAATTTTTTTAAAAAAATTGATTTATATGCCGCCCTTCTCCGGAGACTCAGGGTGGCTTACAAGGCGTTAAGCAACAGCCTTCATACTTTTTGTATATTTTTTTATACAAAGTCAGCTTATTGCCCCCACAAACTGGGTCCTCAATTTACCCACCTTAGAAAGGATGGAAGGCTGAGTCAACCTTGAGCCTGGGGAGATTCGAACTTACAGTAATTGCAGACAGTTGGTGTTAATCACAATGCTTTTAGTCTGCTGAGCCACCAGGCCCTTTTAACTAGTGGAACTGCTTGCCACCAGAAATTGCGGATGCTTCTGCTTCACCACGGGAGGTTTCTTAAGAAAAGACTGGACAGTCACTCATCTGAGATATGTCTAACCCTGCCGTTGCGTGCCAAAAGCGGGGTGAGGGTGGTGGGGTCGCGTGTGTTTGCCCACACCCATAATTCAATGTGCTCCATACTCCCCCTGCTTTTGATATGTGATGGCCCAGTGGGACGGGTAGGCCTGTTTTTCGCCCTCCCCAGGCTCCAGAGCCTTTCTTGGAGCCTGGGGAAGGTGAAAACAGCCTTCCCCATCGCCCTGGAGGCTGGAAACGGCTTGTTTCCTAACTTCTGGTGGGACCGGAAGGCCCGTTTTTCACTCTCCTCAGGCTCCAGAGCCTTTCTAGGTGCCTGGGGAGGGCGAAAATGACCTTCCCTACTCCCGAGGCTCTCTGGAGGCCAGAAACGGCCCATTTCCTGACTTCCAGTGGGCCCGGAAGGCCCAAAAATCAGCTGCCCACCACTCTGGAGCTGAGATAGGGCAATGCTCGTGTGGCCACAGATATGGCTCCGTGTGCCATAGGTTTGCCATTTCAGGTATAGGTTGAGCAGGACCTCCAAAGTTCCTTCCAGCCCTGTTCTGATTGATTGATTGATTGATTGATTTAGTGTCGTTCAAAGTTACAGCTGTGCTTTTGCAGCATCCCGGGAGACTTCCGAGTAGCAAATCAATGGGGAAATGCCAGATTCCTTTATCAACCATGGTGACTTGCTTGGCAACCCTGGCAGAAAAGGTGGTAGGGTGGGGAACGGCTCGTTTAACAACCCCGTCGCTCAGGGATGGTAGTTTCAGTTCTGACTGTGGTTGTAAGTCAAGGACTACTTCAATTTGAGTTTTAATAATGATAATGATGATGATGATGATGATGATGATGATGATGCCCTCCTTCTGTCTTTTGACTTCAGCTTGCCCTTGAGGTTTTGGGTGAACATGATCAAAAATCCGCAGTTCGTCTTCGACATTCACAAGAACAGCATCACGGATGCCTGCTTGTCGGTGGTCGCGCAAACCTTCATGGACTCCTGTTCAACCTCAGAGCACCGTTTGGGCAAAGATTCCCCGTCTAATAAACTGCTTTATGCCAAGGATATCCCCAGCTACAAGAACTGGGTAGAAAGGTAGGTCTGACTCTTTCTCTTCCCTCTGTTTCTCTCCTTTCTCTCTCTCTCCTCTCTTTCTTCTCTCTTCTCTCTCTTCTTTCTCTCTCTCTCTTCTCTCTCTCTCCTCTCGCTCTCCCTCTTTCTTATCTCTTTTTCTCCTTTCTCTTCTCTCTTTCCTCTCTCTCTTCCCCCTCTCTTCTCTCTTCTCCTTTCTCTCTCTCCTCTCCTCTCTCTCTTTCATCTCTCTCTCTTCTTTCTCTCTCTCTTCTCCTTTCTCTCTCCTCTCTCTCCTTCAACTCTTCCCTCTTTCTCCTTTCTCTCTTTCTCTCTTTCTTCTCTTCTCTCTTGTCTCTCTTCTTTCTCTCTCTCTCTCCTCTCTCCTCTCTCCTCTTGCTTTCCCTCTTTCTTATCTCTCTTTCTCCTTTCTCTTCTCTCTCTCTCTTCTCTCTCTTCCCCCTCTCTCCTCTCTTCTCCTTTCTCTCTTTCCTCTCTCTCCCCTCTCTTCCTTCTCTCTCTCTTCTCCTTTCTCCCTCCTCTCTCTCCTCCAGCTCTTCCCTCTTTCTCCTTTCTCTCTCTCCGCTCTCTCTTCTTCCTCTCCTCTCTTTCTCCTTTGTCTCTCTTTATTCTCTCTCCTTTTTCTCTCTCCTCTCTCTCTTTTGTCTCTCTCCTCTCTCTCTTCTTTCTCTCTCTCTCTCTTCTCCTCTCTCCTTTCTTTCTCCTGTCTCCTCTCTCTCTCCTTTCTTCTCTCTCTCTCTTCTTCTCCTCTCTCTCTCTCTCTTTTGTAAGAGCATTACAGGTAATCCTTGACTTACAACAATTCGTTTTGTGACCGCTCAAAGTTCCAAAAGCACTGAAAAAATTACTTATGATCGGTTTTTTTCATACATACGACTGTTGCGGCATTCTCCGTGGTCACGTCATCAAAATCCGGCTGCTTTGGCAACAGGCTCATATTTATGACAGTTGCAGTGTCCCGAGATCATGGGATCCCCTTCTGACACGCAAAGTCACTGGGGAAGCCAGATTCACTTAACAACTGCAGTGAGGGGAGGGAGGGAGGGAAGAACGGAGGGAGGGAGGAGGAGAAGGAGAAGGGAGACTTCCAATGTTCCCTGCCAGATTCCCACAAAAGAAACTCAATGGGGAAGACAGCAGGAAGTCAGAAGGGGCAGCTGTTCCCTCTGTGTTTTCTGTGCCCGTCCGTGGTCATTCCTTTTCTCTGTTCAGGTAAGGAAATACCTCTGCAGCCATAACCCAACAGGCCCAGGTTGTCTAACTCATAATTAAATACCTCCAAGAACCTCACACTACACCATTAGCCTCCCAGCAGAATTCTCTCCTTTTGGCTGTGCAAACAAATTGGCCGGAAAGTCCAAAGCCACACTGTTTCCTCTGGTCCTCATCCTGGAGGACCCACAGCCTTCTCCTGGGCTGAGATCAGAGAAGACAACTTGGCCCTCCAAAAAGCTGGCAGATATAATGAGCCTGTCTCGTCTATAGTCCAGCCAACGACCCGGCCTGCCTTTGCAAACCGCTGGCAACCTCTACTACCTCCTTCCCAGGGCTTGTAAGCAGCTGGCGTTCCCTGTCATCCTCAAGAAACCGGAGCATAATTAAGCCAGGTATCTCCCGAGCTGCCTTCGGGTTGCTAAGAAACCGCATCTGTAGAAGCCGAGGTCTCCGTCCAATCCTAAAAATAATTATCCGGTCAATTGGGAACACGGCCGAGAAAAATAGCTTTTAATATTGCCTACAACACAGAAGTCTTTAGCCGATTTGGGCCTCTCCTCCTGACAAATGAGCTCAAGCCGAGCCTGAAGAAAGAACGAACGAGCCGGAAGGTGGACGGTGTGCATCTCGCACAACGGGAAAAAAACGGGAATGCCCCTTGTGCGTTAACCTGCGTAAACCCGCCAAGAAGGTTGAAGTGCCAACAGTCAGGAAAATGGAGGGGAAAAAAGGAGCTACTACTGTGTTTCCCCGAAAATAAGACCCTGTCTTATATTTTTTTGAACCCTGAAATAAGCGCTGGGCCTTATTTTCGGGGAGGTCTTACTATTTTGGGGCGTATGGAGCAAGACGGGGCTCCTCTTGCCATCTTACCTGATTTCCAGCTCTGTCTCCCTAACCCTAACCAGAGGATATGGCGGGGACCGGCTGCGCATGTGCTTAAATATTTTTAGGGGAGGGCTTATTTTAGCGCATGCACTCAAAAGCCCGGTGGGGTTTATTATCCGCGGAGGTCTTATTGTCGGAGAAACACGGTAACCACGCCGTAGGAACATAGCGATATATCTACGGCGTTAACCTGTACTGTGTACCCTCAGGTAGTCCTTGACTTATGACAGCCCGTTTAGTGACCGTACGACATTACAAACGACACTGAAAAAAGTGACCGAGGACAATTTTTCATCCTTGCGCAACCTTGCAGCATTCCTGTGGTCACGGGATCGAAGTTCAGATGCTTGGCAACCGACTCATATTTATGACGGTCGTAGCGTCCCAGGGTCAAAACGATCCCGTTTTGAGACCTTCTGACAAGCCAAGTCCACGGGGAAGCCAGATTCGCTTAGCGACCATACGATCGACTTGACAACTTGCAGTGGGTCACTTAGCAACTGGGGCAAGGAAAGGTCGTAAAACGAGACAATGCTCCCTTAACAAATTTCTCGCTTAGCAACAGAAATGTTGGGCTC